>JANLNO010000001.1:6565824-7113324 GCA_024678965.1 Bradynema listronoti | reverse complement strand
TATGTAAACAAAATAAACAGAATTTTCACAGTTAGAATTTTTGTATCTTTAATCTTTTAATAAAGTCGGGTATAAATTTCACTGGAACAAAAATTTTAAATAATTTTAGCTACTAATTTTTTGCGCATAAATCGTTGCGTAGAGACCAGAGTCATTTTTTTGTTTATGAATCCTCAATGGAAATAATTGTTTATTATTTAATTTACCTGTCATGTTTTAATGAACTCATCGGTCTTTAAATCGGCTATTTTCTATGCGCATATAAAAATTGTAAGTGAAGTTTTAAATATATGCAATGCTGTACATAAACATTTTTAGCTAGTGAGCATGTCAAATAGCTGCGAGAATGGGAAGCGAAGATATCATTGATTCAAGTCAAAATAAGACTCTAACGATACGTGTTTCGCGCCGTATAATTCCACTACTATGTAGCTGTTGTATATGTCCCAAGCGCGCATCCTTTGTGCGCAATTACACTGACAAGGTTATTTTTAAACATTCCGTTCAAAAGATAATATAGATAACAAATTATGTAATAAATAATAAATTAAATTTAAATTTACTATCGAAAAATTTACTTTTATCTACAATACATTTATAAAAATCAAGAGTAATTTAGAAAAATAGTCAGCATGCGAATTCCTCCCAGGTTTCATCAACTAATATTTATGAAGATATTGAATTTAAGAAATTCGATTCAATAAAAGAACCAACGATTAATCGACATCCCATGCACAAATTAACTCCAATAGACAAATTAACTCCAATAGCAAATAACAATAAATCATTTTGCATAACAACGAAACGAATTGTTGTTGAAACAGTAATGGATATGCCATTTAATATGGCGGCCTTAACCAGTACACCATTAATAACAGCGAGAACAATTGATTCGTGGGAAACAGCTATTGCTGATAATTTCGAGACTGCGAGAACATCCTATAGCGATAAGGATTCTAAGTAAATACATTTAATTTTTCTAAATCATTTTATTCCTAACTTATTGGAATTTATAGAATACTATCTATGGATCAGCTAGTTCGTGAAATAAGGCGTTAAGCAGGCTGTATTGACAACAAATGTGAGGAATTAAATAAAAAATGTACTTATGATAATGGTTAATGTGGCTTTTAAAATTTTCTAAAATGTTGTAAACTAGTATAATGTATAAATGTATAATAAAGGTATTTTTTAATTGAAAAAATAAAAACCATCTAATATCGGAGTTTATATACTTTTAATTAGGTACATAAATTTGATCAGCAATATATGTTGAATATACAGCTATATGCAAAGTTCGAAAACTTTTAAAATAAAAATTTTATATTTAAATCTTCAATAACAAAAATAACGAATAACATAATTTTATTGGAAAAACATAAAATGCTACATATTAATTATTAGTTTCCGAAAATTCCTTCATTTGCGTTCATTGAGGCCTTCAAACATACTCGGAATTGGTCTACATCGGCATGCACCTCACTGGCCGAATTTGTTCCACGCTTTCACCAAATCACACTTCACCGACTCAACTGTTATGTGGGGAATAGATGAATATCTTGCCTCCAAATTCTCAGATGGAGTAGTCCAAAGAGTTCAAATCTGGGAAATTGGGCGGCCCTTCTTGTGCGGGAATGAAGGCGGAAAAAATCGGTTTTGCAGAAATTGCATTTGTCATTTTTGCATTTTTTTTTCAAAATTTATATCAGAATAAAAAATAAATACGCAAAAAAGCAAGAATTTGTTCTTAAATAACATAAAGTATTATCTTTGCATACTTTATTTTTCATTAAATTTTGTTGATAATATGCAGCAAATTTTTCATTAAAATCTTTATGTTAGGTATTTTAAATTTTACAAAAAAAAATTCTATGAAAAGCAATTATTTGAATTGGTTTACTTATCATGCATATAATTTTAACGACTTACATATATGTATATTAAAATACCTTGTATATTAAAATATCTTATGAATTGTTTTAGAAATGTTCTAAGTTATTCTTAGGAAAGTATGCTGCGACATACACAAATAATATTTAAAATTGAGACCCGAAAGTTTTTATCGTTAATAAAAATATATTTATATGTGTATTCAGGTAATAATATAAGTGATTTTTTAAAGCTTTATTATGGTAAAAATTATGACCAAAGTATACTTTGATCAAAAATGTGTGGGCCATATAGAATGAATCAGAAACTCTCTAAATATTTATTCTGGCAATTTATAAAAAAAAGTCAATTTTTAATATTTTTTCATTTTTACTCTTGATTTAGCGACCAAAAATTTATAAATAAAAATTGATTACTTTATATATGCATAATTTTTAAAAACTTTGAAATGTAATTTAATACGCGTTTAGAAATGTACATTTTAGTCGATTGTTTATTTCCATCCAAAAACAAAAAAAACAATTTACAAATTGAATCTAAAAAATTAAATTCTTAAAAATAATTAGCACAAACCACCTTGATAAACATTTAAAAGAAAAAAAGGATAAATATAAAATAGTGTAAAATAGTGAAATCCATTCAAAAGCTAAAAATATATCTAATAGAATTTTATGTAATTATTGTCATATTATAAATACAATGTACTCTTGTAGTAAACATCAATTAAGAATATTATGTATTAAAAATATTAATATCAAAACTGATCTTTTTAAAGGAAATGTAAAAGAATTTTGTTTTTATAAGATTATTAATAGAAAATTATGCTTGGTTTTTAATTGATTTTTTAATATTTAGTAAAATAAATGAAATTTGAATAATTAAAATGCATATATTAGAACTATAAAAAATAAAACACCCTCGTCATTACTTATGTGATTCAAAGATAGTTTTATTTGCAATTTATTAGCTCTTTTTTTATTAATTTCAAAAATTAAAATAACAAAACAATTATTTATTATACATACAAACATATACATATTATAATTCAATATTAGTTTTTAAAAAAATATAGTTGTTCGATAATGTATAATTCAATATGAAATGTATTTGGCTACATGATTTAACAATAATCTTTACAAGTTCATTGAGCGGTTGATCCATTCCATAAATTCCGGTGTATAATCCGTTCGACGAATTTTTGAATATTAACTTGGCCTTATAAACAAAGCGGAGCTCATAATTTTTAAACTACAGCTTTTAAACTACATTTTGGGACCTTTGATCAAAAATTTTTGTGGAACGCACCCCGGTCCTATTTTGGACCAGATCAAAAAATTTCTTCTCCAGTCATGTAGAGAATTTCCTAAATTGGTGCCCTTTCTAATGTGCCAAAGCTCCATTCCCCACGCATCCCACCCAAAAATAGGATCAAAGTGAGAAAAACTCTAAAAAAACCCTATTTAGGACCATTAGGTACAAAAAAAATTTTTTCCCGCCTTAGCCACTATATCCATCGGATGCGCGATCCTCGATTACATCCAAATCCGTGAAAAAAAATACACCTCATCAGACTCCCCGATTTTATAATCACGCGAAAAGAGAAAGCGCACTATTTCCTTATTATTATATTATTTATACATTTTTGAGTCGACTCATGACTCGACTCATTGACTCATGAGTCATTTCAAAATATGTGACTCATGAGATGACTTTTCACGAGTCAAGCCCAAAATTTGCGACTCATATTTTGCTCAATTTTTGACTCTGAGTCAAAATTAAAAGTCGACTCGCAAAATTTGGAGTTATTTTATTTTTTTTGGTCGTTTTTTGCCATGAGTCATTTTAAAATTTTACAAATTTTTGACTCTATGACTTTGAGTCTATGGAGTTTTTTGACTCATTTTTTGTCTATTTTTAACTCCGAGTCAATGAGTCAAAAAGTATGAGTCAAGAGTCACAGCGCATGAGTCAGAGTCGTGAGTCGCCGCTCTGAGTCGTGACTCATGAGTCATTTTTGAGTCAAGTCCCAGCACTGGTTGTAAACGTTTTTTGGGATTTGAATTTGAATTCTTATAAGATAATTTTTTGTATCCAAAGATCAAATTTTTATCTTTTTGTTTTTTAAATTTTTATGAAATATTTTAAATTTTTGAATTTCCAAAATCCGTTTTGATACATTTCAAAATCCGAAAATGAAAAATTGTTCAATTTTTATAAATTTTTCTTCGAGATTTTTTAACGGAGACTTTGGCACTTTTTTACGATGATAGATGATAGTCAAATAAAATTAATATAAAAATTGAAATATATTGTTGTTTTTCTTCTTCAATAAAATTAATGCTTAAACTAATTTATATATTTAACTTTAAGTTCGTTTATAGAATTCTACTTTTCGGATAAATTCGAATGATCAAGACAGCGTTTTACCAATTTTTTGCTTTAAATTAATACGAATATTTTTTAATATACATCATATATAATTAAAATATAATTGTTGTGACGGAGTTATAAGAAGAAATTCTAAGTATGTGATCAAGATCCGTCTAGCTCAGTCGGTAGAGCAGCGCTCCGGTTAAGCGTTGGTCGCAGGTTCAAGTCCTGCCACGGAAGTCACCCTTTTTCACATACACAACAATTGGCGATCAGGATGAGATAACGCGTCAAGCGTCATCATCACGAACTCCGTGCCGTGGGTAGCGCCGTAAGCCGGTATTTGGCCGGGAAGTTAGTGGTAATCTTCCCTTAGGCCGCGCGTAATGATGAGCCAAGCATAAGCCCGGATTTTGAATTCCAAAAACCACTCCGGCAGTTGGTCGCGCAATTTCAATGCGTAAAATTGTCCCACATCTTTCGTGGTTGCATCTTTATGCGTAAAAAATTTTGTGGTTGCATATACAACATCCTAAACGGGGAGATGTTGTGACGGAGTTATAAGAAGAAATTCTAAGTATGTGATCAAGATCCGTCTAGCTCAGTCGGTAGAGCAGCGCTCCGGTTAAGCGTTGGTCGCAGGTTCAAGTCCTGCCACGGAAGTCACCCTTTTTCACATACACAACAATAATTATTAAAATACTTAGTTTACAAATTATATCTTATCTTGTTAAATTTCATGCCATAAAACAAAATATAGGGGTATCGTTTTTTAAATGTATTATTTTTTAAATTTTTTGGAGCATAATAAAATATTTACTATGTAGCTAGTTAAAATATATGCTATAATGCCCATTATATTATGTAGCTGTTGTCCATGTCTCAAGCGCGTATCCTTTATGCGCAATTACACTGACAAGATTATTTTTAAACATTCCGCTTAAAAGATAATATAGATAACAAATTATGTAATAAATAATAAATTAAATTTAAATTTACTATCGAAAAATTAACTTTAACCTACAATACATTTATAAAAATCAAGAGTAATTTAGAAAAATAGTCAGCATGCGAATTCCTCCCAGGTTTCATCAACTAATATTTATGAAGATATTGAATTTAAGAAATTCGATTCAATAAAAGAACCAACGATTAATCGACATCCCATGCACAAATTAACTCCAATAGACACTCACGCAAATAACAATAAATCATTTTGCATAACGACGAAACGAATTGTTGTTGAAACAGTAATGGATATGCCATTTAATATGGCGGCCTTAACCAGTACACCAGTACTAACAGCGAGAACAATTGGTTCATGGAAAACAGCTATTGCTGATAATTTCTAGAACACCCTATAACGATAAGGATTCTAATTAAATACATTTAATTTTTCTAAATCATTTTATTCCTAACTTAATGAAATTTATAGAATACTATCTATGGATCAACTAGTTCGTGAAATACGGCGTGAAGCAGGCTGTATTGACGACAAATGTGAGGAATTAAATAAAAAATGTACTTATGATAATGGTTAATATGGCTTTTAAAATTTTTTAAAATGTTTAAACTAGTATAATGTATAAATGTATAATAAAGGTATTTTTTAATTGAAAAAATAAAAACCATTTAATATTAGAGTTTATATGTTGCGAGAAAATATGTTGCACGGCCAAATACGTATTTTCCCGGCCAAATACGTATTTTCCCGCCCGGCGGCCAAATACGTATTTTCCCGGCCATATACGTATTTTTCCGGCCATATACGTATTTTCCCGGCCATATACGTATTTTCCCGGCCAAATAGTATTTTCCCGGCCAAATACGTATTTTCCCGGCCATATAAAAAAATTTTTTCACATTTATTTAAATTATCGTAAACTTTTATCGTAAATTTTATCGTATTATCGTAAACTTTTATCGATAAAAGTTTACGATAATTTAAATAAATGTGAAAAAAATTTTTTATATGGCCGGGAAAATACATATTTTCCCGGCCAAATACGTATTTGGCCGGGAAAATACGTATTTGGCCGGGAAAATACGTATTTGGCCGGAAAAATACGTATTTGGCCGGGAAAATACGTATTTGGCCGTCGGGCGGGAAAATACGTATTTGGCCGGAAAAATACGTATTTGGCCGTGCAACATATTTTCCCGTAACATATATACTTTTAATTAGGTACATAAATTTGATCAGCAATATATTGATTTAGCGATGTTGAATATACGGGTATATACAAAGTTCGAAAACTTTTAAAATAAAAAATTTATATTTAAATTTTTAATAACAAAAACAACGAATAACATAACATTATTGAAAAAAAAACATAAAATGTTGCATATTAATTATTATTAGTTTTCGAAAATTTTTCCATTTGCGTTCATACAGGCCTTCAGACGTACTCGGAATTGGTCAGCGGCATGCAGCTCACTTTGGCCGAATTTGTTCCACGCACCATTCACCAAATCGCACTTCAACGACTCCACTGTTTTGTGGAAAATAGAAGAAGATCATGCTATCAAACTCTCAAATAGAGTAGTCAAATCCGGCCCTTATTGTGTGGTAATGAAGGCGGAAAAAATAGGTTTTGCAAAAATTGCATTTGTCATTTTTGCATTTTTTTTCAAAATTTATATCAGAATAAAAAATAAATACGCAAAAAAGCAAAATTCGTGTAGAGCAAGAATTTGTTTTTAAATAACATAAAGTATTATCTTTACATACTTTATTTTTCATTAAATTTGGTTGATAATGTGCAACAAATTTTTCATTAAAATCTTTATGTTAGGTATTCTAAATTTTACAAAAAAAATTCTATGAAAAGCAATTATTTGAATTGGTTTACTTATCATGCATATAATTTTAACGACTTACATATGTATATTAAAATACCTTGTATATTAAAATATCTCATGAATTGTTTTAGAAATGTTCTAAATTATTCTTAGAGGAGTATGCTGCGACATACACAAATAATATTTAAAATTCTAACCCGAAAGTTTTTATCGTTAATAAAAATATATTTATATGTGTATTCAGGTAATAATATAGGTGATCTCTTAAAGCTTTATTATGATAAAAATTAAGTTTTCATATTGAGCCAGCAGGTGAATAAATAGAAGCTTGTAGAAATAAAATAATTTTTAAAAATAATTTTACAGGTGAAATAAATAAAATTGATTACAATTTCTTTAATATCTAATTAATTTTACCTAATTCATGAAGCTAATATAAAAACAATTCAGTATAAAAAATCACTAAAATGAATAAATTAACAAAAATCATTTAATTGATTGAATAAATAAATATTTATCTGATAATAAAATAAGTTTATCTAGTGATAGTGTGTTCATTTTTCTGTAATTATGTAAAATAAAAAAAATTTTCCATAAACAAATATCTATTACTTTTAAACATAAAAAAACATTTATTATATTTGAACATTTTTTTAATCAAAAGTTTGAATTTGGCTGATAAAGTTCTAGCTTGATCGTTCTAAAAAATTTATATATATTGTAAGTACAAATATCAAAAAAAAGTATCTAGTTCGATCGAATTTTTCGCCTGTCATACTTGGAAACTTAATATCTTTTTTTTCTAAATTTAGCATAAAATACGATTTTGTCATTTTTAAAAATGCTTTACTCTCTATTAAATTTAAATAAACATTTACCTAATGTCAGTTTAATTGAATTTTTTTTTTGCTTTTTAAATAATTATTTTCTGTTCAAACTTATATGTAAAAAATAAACAATTTTAACTAAAATTCTCAGCCACTATGAAATTGTAACTAATTATTTTTGTGGGGTGTATTGCGTTATTAGTATTTATTCCATTAATAATGTAGTTTTAAAAAAAAATTAGTATATAATATATTCTGGCTTGTATATTATCTTATCTAATGTTTTTAATTTCTTCTTTAAATTTTTGTTTACTAATTAAGTAAGAAAAATTGTACAAAAAATGTAATGGGTATATTTTTTGTTGTTTCGCCATCAATTTTTTTTTGTAATTTGCAGCTAAACATTTTTATAGGAGTTATTTTTACTTTACTTTTTACAGATTCTTCTCATTTAAAATTTTTTCCTTCCGTATTAAATTCTTGTTGTTTTTTGCGGTTATAACATTAAAAAAATACAACGCAGGTAAAAATTCAAAATTTTAATGCTTTAATTTTTTTTATGTTACAATAAAAAAGTTATGTATATATGATTACATGTTAGCAATATAAATCTTTACAAGAAAAAATTTCTTTAAGCCTAAAATCTTGAACTTTTTAAATTTTTAAAATTTTATACATAGTTTGTTACGTTTTTTTTTTTTTGAAAAAGTTCCGAACTGATTTTATTTTTTTAAGTTAAAATGCCGCGTAAATACACGTATTAGGCTGGAATGAAATTTTCTTTACATCTGACACCTCATTTTTATTTTTTTTTATAACCTTATTGATAATCAATATCAATCTACAATATAATCACCATTATTACTTTGCTCAATGATTGGACAAATCATTAATCCCCTTCTTCCAGAATTCAACTTTTTGTAGTTCAAAAAAATTTCGGACTTCCATTTTCAGCTGGTCGACATTGGCGAAGGTTTTATTGCGAATGTGATAGTAGTCGGATGGAGCAATGTCAAGCGAATATGGTGGATGTGTTACAGTCAAGCTCCATCAATTTCTGGCGAGTGATCGTTGCGATGTGAGGACGAGCGTTGTAAGAGGTGGTCACGTCTCGAATTGCTTTAGCCAATTTTGAGCCTGATCCGCTTAAACGATAGCTGTCACACTCCTCTACTCTTCTATAAATTCATAGTAGAGCATTCCTTCGGAGTCTCACCAACAGGACAGCATAATCTTTTTACAATGCATGTCGGGTTTGGGTTGCTTTGGTGGGTTTTCTCTGCGGAAGCCAAACATGTGTTGTTCTCGTACTTGATCCACGTCTTGTCACCAATCACAATATCTGTCAGAAACACCTTCCTATGGGAGCTGAGAAGAAGAGACTGACAGATGATGACACGCGCCGCTTTGTTGGTATCGCTCAGATGGTGCGATGTTCATTGTGCCAGGATTTTTCTGTAACCAAGAGCGTTACAAGAGCGTGGAGACGATTTTTAATGGTTGTGTAACTGCAAAATAAATTTTGTCTTAAGTGTAAAGAAAATTTCTTTCCATTTTAATAAAAAGGGTATTTTTATTTTTACATGATTATTGTTAAATATTGCACCTGCGCTTAAAGCTGTGCGTATTTTGAATAGTACGCCTTACGTTACATTCTTTAAGCCAGGTACTTCGTATTTACTTTATTCTTGTTACGTATTAGTTTTTTAATTCGTGTTCAATGTTTAATGCGTTGTTATACTACTGTATTTGAAATTTTATAATTTTTATAATTTAGGACAAATATATTACTATAATTATTACTATAAGTAAAAATAATTTTATCACGATTTCACTAATTTAATAAATTATTTTTTAGGTTTATTATATTTAATTTGCATTTATTTTCTTTGTTATTTTATTGTAATATTGGGAAATGCCAAATCGATTTTATACGTTATCGCGAAACAACAACAGATTCATAAATATATCTTCATTATATTTACAGCCACGATCATTATTTTCGATGACGACGTTAATTATTTTGTTTTCGGGAATTACCGCTATGCCGAACCCAACTTACTCAATTCAGAGATATTATGACAATTACGGTAAGTTGATTGCTAGAAAAATTTTAACACAAAATAATTCTAATCAAAAATTAAATCTAATTTTCTTGAAAATAATCTCATTGTAATTTGAATATTTATTTTTGAATATTAAAATTTGTTTTAGGATTTCCGTTAACAGAAAGGCATGTATCTGCATTTATTATGCCCCCATTTGACCGATTTGTTAAGCCACGTGATAGCAACATACTAAATGATATTGTACTTTTGGAAGAAAATGATATGAAAAAAAATATTGAAGATATGAAGGGACAAAGGAATGAAAAAAAAGATGTTGTTTGTATAGAAAGAAACAATCCGCTTTCACAAAAAAGAGATGAACATGCAAAAAGAACACTTCGGTGCATTTCAACAGTACTAGCTGATTTGAGAAAAGATGATAATTACGAACAAAAGAAAATTGACAAAATGATTCATGGTAATTAGCAAACACATAAACTATATTATTAATTTGTTGGGAAAAAGTTATTTTTATTTATATTTGCCTTTATTTTTTTAGTAAATCGAAGAGCAGAATATGATTTTATTCGGTTTGGGAGATCCACATCATCATTGTCGCCTGAATTTAAGTCGGAACAAAAAAAGCAAGAAGATAAAAAAGCTTCTGTGAACACTTACGATTACATTCGTTTCGGAAAAAGAATATCATTAGCCTATAAATGATTTTTATTGTTTTATAGAAATTATGCAGCAGTAAAAAGTAAAAAAGCACATACATATATTTAATAAATTTTACGAGCCCGTGTTAAGTTATTCAATATACATATACATAAAATGATTTTAGGCACTTGAAATCGTCAAAGTAAATAAAAAATTCTATTTGTTGGGAGAGGAGAGTTTAATTTACTATGTATTTAAATCCCAAAAAACGTGGTGATTTTCTTTCCGAGAAATTAATATTCAAACTCAGCATCATTATGACGATATTTCTCACTTTCCTTTTAAAGTTTATTGTTGAATTGTCTAATAAATCAAACTTATTTTAAAAAATTAACTAAAAAATAATAAGTCCATCTTGTTCGAAGAACAAAAAATCTCTATCCATTAAGATATTTTAAAAAAAGGGGGGGGATAATTATAAAAAATCATCTTAAACATTTAACACATTTTTCACTGATTTTTTATATGCCGAATAAATATTCAAATCAAATACGATAATTTTAAAATTAAATTTCTCGAAAAAAATTCGAGGAATTTTTCTGGAATGTAGATAATGGTATCTTAAAGTCCCTCTTTCGAAAAAATAAAGGAAGGGTTGGCAAGGTATTGATTAAATCCGTGTTTTCGAGGATATTCACTTTGTCCCAATTACTGTTTTCCAGTTCCTTGATATTTGTTCGGTTTCACATGCAAAAGCCTCATTTGCCAATAATAAACGCTCGATGACGATTAACATCAATATAATAAAAATGCATTCAAAAAATTTGGACAAAAAATATCAAAATATATCATATCCTCAAATAATAGAAAAAATAATCAAAATTTTAGAATTGATCAAACAATTCAAATCAAAACCCAATCAATACTTATCAACAATTCATAATCAATATTATTTATACAATTCATAATCAGTATTATTTATATATTATATATATATTTTAATACATTCTATTAGGGTTTTCGGAAAGAAACCGCGGTTGGATTTGTTTATTTATTTTTCTCATATAATAAAAGATTTTGTAAATTGGTTTTATCTATCAGATAGAGCGTTTTTTTGCGCATCGTTTGATATATAACTTGTCTATGTATACTTTGATTTTTTACTAAAAAAGTTTTTAGAAAATGTCTGATCAAAAATTTCGAATGCGAGCTTGCATGTGGTACGACTTTAAGCACGGCAAATCGGCTGCTGAATCTCATCGTGCGCTATTTGAAGTATATGGCGAGGAAGCCCTGTCTGAACGTCAATGCCAGGAGTGGTTTAAACGATTCAGAAGTGGCGACGAAAGCTTGGAGGATCATGAACATGGACATCGACCTGAAGTCGTCGACAATGACTTGTTGAAGGAAGCAATAGAGTCGGATCCGTGCCAAACAATTCGAGAGCTGGCAGAACGGTTTGGTTGCGGTCAAACGACCATTGCCGACCACTTGCACGCAATAGGCAAGACGAACAGGTCCGGAAAGTGGGTGCCGCATCAGCTGAGTGATGCAAACAAAGCAAGCAGAGTGGCAATCGCCAGCATTCTCGCTCGCCGCGCTAAGAACAGAGGCTTCTTCGACTCCATTGTTACTTCGAATGAGAAATGGATCCAATACGACAACGCCACAAGAAAGCGGCAGTGGCTGGACCCCGGTGAGGCGCCAAAACCGACTCCAAAACCGGACATCCACGGAAAAAAGGTGATGCTTTGTGTTTGGTGGAACAGCAAAGGTTTGGTGTATTTTGAGGGTTCTGGTCAGACGGTTACAGCGGACCTCTACAAAGACCAATTGAGCCGCGTTGACCAAGCCTTAGGGCGACAAGGCGTGGACACGGCGTCGACGAAATTCCTCCACGACAACGCTCGGCCGCATATCGCAAAGGTCACTTCGCAGAAAATCGAGGAATTGGGCTGGGAAGTTCTTCCTCATCCGCCATATAGCCCAGACCTGGCACCATCCGATTATCATCTGTTCCGGTCGATGCAGCACTCACTGGCCGAGAAAAAGTTCAAAAACCACGACGAGATCGAAATTTGGGTGTCCAACTTCTTCGAGTCGCAGCCGGCGGAGTTCTTCGAGAGAGGCACCCATTCTTTGCGTGGACGTTGGCGACAAGTAGTTGATAATAATGGAGAATACCTTTTGGATTAAAGTGTTGTAATTTTGTTTTTACAATAAATTTTGTTTTTGGATCAAAACGCGGTTTCTTTCCGAAAACCCTAATAGAATTATTAACAATATCAAATATACATTTATATATCGTATGCATCGCTATCATGTCATTAATAGTTGAATTCCAGTTCAGGTTTACACGTTCCTAAAAACACCAAACAAATATTATTATACATTTCAGTAAGAAAATTAATTGGGTGTGAATAATTAATTGGGAGTGAATAATATTTACTATCATTGTTGTTGTTTTTTGTCCCTTTTGGACAATCATTCATCTGCTTATCCTTACTATCGCTTTCCCTTGAAACGCGCGTAGTGGAACCGCCGGACGTTTTTGTTAACAGGTCAGCCGAGGATGCGTCAGTAATATCTAAATGAAAATAGAAACATTAAATAATTAACATAACATTAAATAATTAACATAACTATACTTAAATAATATGGCTCCGAGTCGCTTAAAACTCCTTCTTTCAAATTTGAGAGTCATTTGCAGTCATTTTTTCCGCTGGAGAATGTGATGCCGCCTTCGCTTCATATATTTTTAGGTGTAATGTGGGGCAAAAGATTGTATCACAGATTGACACCATCGTTGCCAAAATCGATACGACAAATGGCAACGACAATTGCAAGCGAGAGTTCTTTGTGCGATAAACGTTGATCGCCGAGTGTTTTTTCAGCAATTCACTGGAAATCATATGTGAATTCTGCTGAGCGATAAGAACCCGTCCTTACTCGTACGCTGCATTTGGGACAGCGAGGAAAGCGACGCCATCACTGAGCTCCTCACCAACATAAAGGCGTCTTATCTTAACGACTACGATATTGCGGAATTTTAGTGTACGGTACGATCATTTTTGGGAGATTTTGCGGTATCACTTTTATTGTTATTTCTGGTTTGATATTTTGGTTGCATATTGAATATATTTTCAGGCGACGTTCCCAAACGTCAAAGCGACTCCAAAGATGCATTGTCTCGTCAGACACGTTGTGCCGTTCATGAGGCGATGGAGATGGTTCGGCAAGATTTTAGTCGATTGAGGCACTCCACGTGCAATTCAATCTAGACGAGAAGAGATTTTCATGCATGTGAAATAACGACGATCGTGTGAGACAGATCCTCAATGAATCCACTCTACGAAATGCGCTGTTCGATTGCAACATGTGTGTATGTGTGTGTGTGATGAACCACGTCTGTGAAGTGTGTGACAGCCGAATGCAAATTGGTTTTGCCCTCAAGCCGATTCTCGAGTTGTCGCTTTCGTAAATTATAAATATGTTATCATTTGTATTATAAATCAAAAATGAATTTGAATAAAGTAAACGGTTTTATTACACGCGAGAATTAGAAGAACATTTTTGAAATGTAATCTTTTAAACATTCGAAATATTTTCAAATTTGCGTTCGATTACGATGTTATTTTGCGAAAAATTTGCAATATTATTCGCCGTGTGGGTCAACCGATTCACTTCAAAACCTATAAAAGGAAAAAAACGCAGGGTGGACGGGTGGGGGCGACCAGATTTTTTTGGAGCCCCATAACTCGGGACCCAGATACGAGCGACGACTAATTCTTTCAGTTCAGTATCGTTTATGGGGGATAGAATGGCGTACTTTTTCTATCGATCTGTTGAAATACCATATAGATAAATTACTCCATATCAAGAAGCGCAAATTTCTTATTTAACTCGCTGTCCATGGACTCCTATAAAAATTTTTTTTAAAATTGCTATAATTTGGCTGGCTCTAGAGGGGCAGGTCAAAGGAATAGTAATAAATAAATTGTGGTAATATTACTTGATTTATTTTTAAAAATTTTAATTTTAGTTTGGCATTTCCATTTCCTGAATTCCATTATATTTTTTAAAGTGACCAAAAATTTAAAATGATTAGCAAGTTCGTATGTAATTTGCTTGCTAAAACTTTTTTATAGGGCGTATTTTTCGAATTTGAAGAATAGACTGGCTTTGTCGTCATCAATGATTTATCGCTACTTTCCACTCAAGCCGTTGACCTCTATGGAGCAGTCTATGGGCCTAGAGCTTCTTGGCAATAGCACTTATAAATGTGATGATGGCATTACATGGATTTTTAACGTATACATATATAATATTCACTTTTATATTTTTTTATTTTTTTTAATGGCGAAAAAATCGAATTATTTAATCGTGCACAAACTAGCTCAATAAATATCAATTTTAATTTTTTTTAAATTTTAGATCTTTGGAGATTGCGTTGATACTTTTACTAAGCTGGCTGGTTTTATTATTGGTTTGGTATCACTTGTGATGTGGTTACTTCCACTTTTTCCACAACTTTACGAAAACTACGTTACGAAGCGATGCGACGGGCTTTCCATTTTTTTCCTAATTTTCTGGTATTTTTGTAGTTGTTTTTACTTTCTTCTTTTTTTTCGCATGATTACATATTCATTCTGCGTCTTTTTTTTAAATTCTTTTTATTTTTTTTAAATTTAAACAAATAGGATGATTGGTGACTCGTGCAATATGATTGGTGCCATTCTCACTCATCAACAGCCGCTTCAACAAATTATCGGTGTTTACTATATCATGCAAGACATGATGTTATTTAGCCAATATCTTTACTATACTCGCGTTTATCGTTCCACACGACGTTCGTTTTTTAAATAAACATAAATTTGAAATTTATTTTTACATAAAGATTTTATGTTATTTTTTAGCGAGGCTTTTAGACTGGTCTATGGCTGTCCTTCAAACCTCTTCCGCATTTTAGTTAAATTGCAGCTGGGCTAAATTTTTGCTATAATCCTTTTGTAATTATGTACAAAATTAAATGTGTCTTATATTGTTAGTTTTAGATTTAGCACCCTCAAAAACCCTCGAGTCTCAAAAATTGGGACAATTGGTTGTGTTTGAATAAATGAAAAGTCATCGATAAACATAAAAAAACACATTTTTTTAATATACAAGATAATTTTATTCATATTTATATGAGATATTTACCTATTAACTGATTTCGTTGAAAAATTAAACATTCGTACTTTTTTATGTACATTTTTAATAGATTTTAGAGGGTCTTATGACGGGACCTTCGATCGTCGTTCCGGTATTTTTATTCGGCATGTTTGGTGTGACGAGTCTAATGCCAGCCTCTTCTTCCACAACGCTATCCCGTCAATACGTTCTACAGCCAGGTGGACGAAGGTTTTTTTTTAAATTAAATTTTAAAAAAATTTTTTAGGATTAAATTATTTCTACGTTTTTTACGTTAGCATTTTATTTAAAAATGGAGACGAAATACAGGATGACTCAATTTCTACTGCAAACTTTCTTTTCTTATAACTTTTTTATTCCGCAACCGATTTTCAAAATTCTTTTTGCATTCGATTGCATTCCCAAGACTTTAGAATTTTATTTGACTCCAAGCGTATCGATATTGGTCTCGATTTACGAATTTGCTAATCATTTAAACTTTTTGTGTCATTTCTTCAAAAAAAGACATTTTCATTAAAGTAGGTTGCATAAGGATCAACGCATTCTAAGTATTAAACCTATTTCGGAGCATTTTGACTTCTAAGTTTAAAATGGAGGTAAAATTTGTTTTACTTCCATTTTAAACTATCAAAAATATCAAATAAAAAATTAGCGGAAATCAATTTTACATATTTTTGACTTTTCGAAAAAATGGCAAAAAAGTTTAAATGATTAGCAAATTCGTAAATCGAAACCAATATTGACAAATAAAATTCTAAATTCTTGGGAATCGAATGTATTAGCTTGGCAAAAAAGTACTTCGACAAAATTTAACTTTTTTTTCAATTATTTATAACTTTATTCAGAACAAATAATTTTAAACAATATATTCACCGTTGACATCAATAACTTTTACCCATTTATCAGGTAAAGCACCTATGCCTTTTTCCCAGAATTCAGAGGACTGAGATAAAAAAAAGTTGTCGACTGCCATTTTGAGGTCGTCATACTTGTCGAACTTTTTTCCGTGCAAATAATGCTTGAGCGGTCGGAACAGGTGGTAGTCAGAAGGCGCAATGTCCGGTGAGTACGGCGGATGGGCAACCGTGTGCCAGCCAAGTTCGGTTAATTTTTGGCGGGTGAAGGAAGCAACGTGTGGTCGAGCATTGTCATGGAGCAAGTGAACTGTTGAACGTCTTGGACGTTTTTCTTGCATTGCATCAGCCAATTTCTGGAGCTGATCGATGTACACAGAAGCTGTGACAGTCATGCCTACGGGCAGCAACTCGTAGTAGATCGGTCCCTTCGCATCCCACCAAACACACAGATGATCTTCAAGGCTTGTATCTCCGTTCGCAAAGCGGTTGAACCAATTGTTGACCGTCGCACGATGAACAGTCCCTTCACCAATTATGCTGTTGATATTTGCAGCAGCCGCGCTTGCACTCTTGCTTTGGAGCCACTCGTAGTAGATGATAGCTCGAATATGGTCTTTACTAATCATTAGTGAAAATTAACAAAACTCTGCGCGCGTGTCCTTATATACTCATATAATAATAGTTTCGAGAATGTTCTACAAGGCTATCAAACTTATAAAATTATTTGAATTATTTCCAGAAAATTTTAGAATTTTGAAATTTTTGTCGAAGTACTTTTTTGCCAAGCTAATAAGAAGAATTTTGAAAATCGGAAAAAAAAGTTATAATAAAACAGTCGAAATTCTGTAGATATTTATTGATTTTATTTTCTAGTTTTCTAGGTTACTCGTTTCTAACGAATCCATGAATGGTTTCCCCATCTTTGACGACTACAAACATGGGGTTTGTTTATACAAGCATGAGGATTGTTTTATTCTTATTTTTAAAGATTTTATTGAAAATAATAATTTTTGAATAAGGACAAATGTTTTAACCGGTTATCTTCAAGCAGAAAAACCTTTTAGAAATAAGATTTTATTGGAAGAAAAAGAAATCAAAAAAATATTCTTTCAGCTCGGCTACGTGATCGGCTGCTTGGCGGCGCTCTGCTATTTTTCGGGCCGAATCCCGCAGCTGATGCGGAACTACTATCGTAAGTCGTGTGACGGCCTGTCGGTGGCGATGTTCTACATCATTGTCGTCGCCAATTTCACATACGGCCTGTCCGTGATATTAGAGTCGACGGGCGGCGACTACATTGAGAACCATCTGCCCTGGCTGGTCGGCAGTATGGGCTGTTGCGTTTTTGACGGTATCGTTATCCTCCAATACCATTACTATACGCGAAAGAACGCCGCTAGCGCGTTCAAAGACGAAAACGAAGGTCTGCTAATGCGCGAGGACGACGATGGCGGTAGTGGCGTCAACGATAACGATAGCGATGACGATAGCCGCGGGAATAGGAACGTGGAAGCTGGTCGAGTAGCAACTCGTCATATTTAGAATATACCATTTTATTTTTCATTTTGTCATTACAACAAGGCATTGTACATTTAAGATTATATTTTTGTTTTCTTTATAATTTTTGAACCTGTTGAGAAAAACAAAAATATAATCTTTAAAAAATTTAAATGTATAACTTTTACTTTTTTTAAATTTATTATTAGTTTCGCGATATGTGTTTTATTTACTGGCTCGTCAAACCGGCTAATGAGCGGTTTTCTTCACGATTCATTACTCTATAGCTTCAGTTTTACTTTTTTTATCATATTATAGTTGATCAAAAAGGCCATTCTTAAATCTGGAATGGGAAAAAAGTTTAAATTTAGAAATTATTTTAAATTATTAACTAAGTAATGCCTAATTCGATTTTTTTTTTTGAACAGCAATGTTTTGATAATTTTTTATTTCAGCCCTAATTTCGCGTGTATAATGCCGGATGTTTTGAGCCAAATTTAAATTGGCGTCAATGAGTTCATTCTGTTCGTATCGGATCCGTTGGAGTCCAAATTTTGTGCTCGCCTTTGTCTCGGTTTCATAAAAGTGGGCACAAAATTTAGACTCGCTTGGATCCAACACAACGGAATGAACTCATTGGCGCCAATTTAAATTTGGTTCAAAACACCCGGCCTTATACACGCGAAATTAGGGTAGTAATTTTTTAGTTCAACCATTATTTTTTTCACTATGTTACTTAGTTAATGATTTTTTATGTCGACAAATTTATTTTTCTTACTTTTTTGAATAGTTTTTTCCCTCGCATTCTTTCTAATTCCTATAAATTCTATTTTTTTATAACATCACCTGAACACACTTGAAGATCCGTGTCACACGTTGTTATCCCGTGGTGGATCATACAATCGCCACTTATATTGTTTTCTGTCTTCTGCTAATTGTCTCCAATTAGGTCCTATGCGCTTTTCCATCAACTTTCGCCATCTTTCTGCTGGTCTTTTGGGTGGTCTTTTGCAGTCGTATGGCCACCAAAATGTCGCTCGTGTCGTTCATCTGTTGTCTTTCCTTCTGGCTACTTGCCCTGCTTAAAGAAGTTTTCGTATTGTGGCTGTCTCGTATGCGTCTGCGTCTGAATTGTGTTTTCTTTCTGATTTCCTCGCTTCTGATTTTGTCCATAATAAGCATTCCGATTGCTTTTATTTCCATTGCTCTTAGCGTTGTCGTTAGCATTCCTTCATATTCCACGTATATGAGTGCAGGTATTACCGTGACTTTGAAAAGATGTGTTTTTGCTTTTTTGTCGTTTGTTTTCTTTAGGACTTCTTTTATGTTGTTAAAGCTTAACCATGCTGCACTTCGTCGTCTGCGTATTTCGTCGTTGATTTTGTGGTCCGATATTACCAATTGTCCGAGATATACGTACGTACTTCTAACTATATTTTACAGTACTTCTAACTAACGTACGTACTTCTAACTATATTTTAGATTGTTTTCTTTTTTTTTTCACTCAATTCTTGTCTTAGAAAAATTCTTGTCTTAGCGTCGAAAATCCGCTCCTGAATCCGACTGTTGCTCATCTAGTTGCCGTGTCATCCTGTTTAGTAATATTTTGGTGAAGACTTTGTATGGGGTTGGTAATAGAGCTATCGGTCTGTAGTTTTTTAAGCCCTTCTTCGGTATAATTATTGTTTTTGAAGTTTTCTATTGTCCGGGCATCTTTTTTTAAGCATTCATCAAATAGCTCTGCCAATACCTTCCATAATTTGAAGTCTCTAGCTTTTAAATTTGTTATTTCGTCAGGTCAGGGTGCTTTGTTGTTTTTGAGACTTTTGATCGCTTCTCTTACTTCCGATATCAGAACTTGTGGCACTTCTTCATCGTCATCTCGTAACTTTTCAAGACGAACAACTTTTTTGGATGCGAACAGATCGGAGTAGAATTCTTTTGTTCTTCTTTCCATTTCGATACGTTTAGTAATTCGCCGTCCGTCCTTATCCTTCAAAGCAGTCATGGTGGATGTTTGTTGTTTAAGTTCGTTCCGGCATTTTTTGAGACTTTTCCTTTCTTGAACAGCCTTCTGAAGCTTGTTGATTTTGAAATTGTAGTGGTCATCTTTCATTTTTTTCGGAAGTTCACTGAGTTCGATTATGCTTCTTTCGTCATTTTGATTCATGAGCGCTATTTTGACAAGTAGTTGTTGTGTTTTTTCGCTAAGTCTGTCCTCTTTTGGTTTTCGAACAGCAGCAGGAGGCATGTTTTTAATTTGTCGCATAAATCGTCGAATTTCTCTGTCAGCGTTCCTTTTTTCAACCATGTTGTTTTTTCAATGTTTCTTTCAGAATTTGTTCGTTGAAATTTTTGTCGTATTTTGCTTTCCGAATTTTTCTCTTGACGTCAATGTTTAACGTCTATCCGTCTATGATCGCTTACGATATTTAGTCGGGTGATTGGCTCAAAGTTTGTTATTAAAATTCGATTCGATACTAGTAAGTAATCTAGTTCGTGTCTCGACATTGTGATGTTTGTAGATTCGTACGTTCATCTTCCAATGACGATGTTTTCTGTTCTAATTGTTCCTCGACGTCGTTGTAGAACTTGTCGATTTATTCTTGGCTATACCTTTTGTGTAACGCATAGACTTGTAATATGAGTAGCGGCCGTTTTTTTCAACGTCGAGCTTGAGCGAAGCGATTCGTGAAGAGTGGATCTTCACTTCTTGGATTTTTTCTGCTATTTCTTTGCTGGTTATGAAGCCCACTCCGCCGACGTGGTGGT
This sequence comes from Bradynema listronoti, assembly GCA_024678965.1. Classification (NCBI taxonomy): domain Eukaryota; kingdom Metazoa; phylum Nematoda; class Chromadorea; order Rhabditida; family Allantonematidae; genus Bradynema; species Bradynema listronoti. The sequence continues at coordinate 7,092,411 of JANLNO010000001.1, read as the reverse complement.
CTCCATGTCCAGCTCCGACTATGATTTCGTCTTCTGTGGCGCTCCATTTCCCGTGATGTTAGCTTGTAGCACGTGTTTCGCATAGATCGATCATGTCGTAGTTGATGTCGCGTAATTGTTTCATAAGTAAATTTGTCAGTCCAACTTTAGATTGAACGTCAGGACGTTTATGCTAGTTTTCCGCTTTCGTGCGCATCACTTTCAGGGAGAGTCGTCCGCATGCATGATAATTGTCCCTTGTTACGTCCTATACACCTCTCGGATGTGTTTAAGGGCCCCAGAATTTGATTGTTTTTAGCATATGAATGTTTTGCACTTGCGGGTTGCTAGCCCTGGCATGCTATCCAGTCATTTCCATCTTCCGAAAAACTTCAGATTTTTAGCTAAGCCCCCCCCCCCTCCACGAACGACAACGTGGACGCGGAACGGGGAGGTCAATGCAATATCATTTTTAAAAAATTCAAATTATACTTTTATTTTGTCTTTTTAAAAATATGATAGACAAAAATTCTCACCTTTTTTTAGATTTTCTATGATTTTTACATCCTCTCCACTCATTTCATTCCAATTTCATATAAATGTGTTGTAAATATATGAGCTCTGTGGAATGATATGTCGAAATTTTAGAAGGATTAAACTTTTTAAAACTTTTTGGTTTTCTCCCTTGATAAGTCGAAAAGCTTCTGATATCATTTTTTCCTCTCTAATTTTATCTTTTTGTTCTTTTGTAAATACGTCTGTTCTATATTGATTTTTATTCATTCATTTTCAATAAAATTTTAATGCTTACAATATTTAATATAGAAGAGAAAAAACACATCAAAAGTGTCGCTTTTTAATGGTAAAATAATTTTATATGCTGCGTGTTTGCTCAATTTTTATAGAAAATAAGTACCCATTTTTCTCAAAAAAAGGACAAGATAAAAATTTTTGATTTATATTACGTTACAAAATCGCCTTCGGCAGGTAATTTAAAAAATTAGGACCACCGTGTTCCGCACATCACCACAAAGAGGTCCAACCAAAAAGCTTATTATCTAAGTTGGCTCGTAAAGCCTTCGAGTCCAAAAAATCAGAACAATTGGTAAAAAGGCGTAAACAAACAGACAGACAACCAACTTCCTTTTATAGGATGCGATATTTGGCTTTTAAGTCTAAAGTTATTCTTCGAGCCTATCTGCATTTAAAATTGAATTAATGATGCACTAATTTTAAAAAAAATTTACAAAATTGAAACTAGGATCAAAATTGGGTTCTGCACAAAAGCAAGGAGAGTCCAAAAAATAAAATTAGTTATTATTTTTGGATATACGACATTTATAGCCTAAATGGAAAATTTTGATTGATGTAGAAAGAATTGAGGCGTGCTCTACGCAAACACATAATCATCGATTAAAATTAAAGAAAGTCGGTTTAAAGCTATTTATTTACACATAATACCAATCGAGGACTGAACGTCTCTCAGCATTAATAATAATAATAACATTATCTCACGCCCATTCCTAAATTTTTCTTTCCAAAAAAGTGTTTCAAAAACATAAAATTCAATAATTTTTATTCCCTTTTAAATTAAAGTCAAAGTCGAATTGAAATTCTTCAATTTACAATTGCGTTTTGCGCAAATCAGGGATAAAAATGTGGTTCAGGATGGGCTTTAGCGTCGGTTTCGTGTTATGCGATAAACTGCGCGCAATTCTCATTTCGTTGAAGCGCACAACGGAATCGTCCCAGTCGTTCTCGACGCCCTCTACTTCGACATTGATGTTGATTTGCGGCAGTTCCTTTGGTTCCTCTTCTTCGTCCGTTTGGATCACAACCGGCAAGCAAAATTGAAAGGCCGCCAGCCTCTCGGACACGTCCTTTCGTGTCGAAGGAAGCACGCTCGAGGTGGGATTAGACATACATGTTCGATCATGCTGGGTTATCGGCCTATGCTCCTTTAGATTATTTCTTTGAAGTGATTGTTCTTGTTGTAGATCATCGTCATGGAATAACGAAAGCGGCGAAGTCGCCGCATCCATCGTTCCGCGCAGCATAAGTGACGGTCGCCTCTCTTGCTCCGAAACGGAAACTGCTGTCGCCGGCAACGAAGACATTATCTTTAGATGAGGACTTGTCACACCGTCGCGCTTACACAATTCATTGGACGCGATGCCGCTAGTCGACATAAGTGGTTTAATATGCAGAAAATCGCCATGCGCCTGCATCGCATGCATATGACAATAGTGGCGTTCAATCCGCGGACTGACGCCAGCGGCGTGGATTGCGCGATGTTGAAGTTGCTGTTGCTTATTTGGATGATGATAGCGGTGATGGCACGGCACTTGGGATGGCATCACACATGACGAATATGTCTCACTTGACATGTTCATCGGCATTATTGAGTGGTCGAAGTCGTCGTCGTAATCGTTATCCTTGCAGCAAGAAAATGATGTGGAAACGATGGATGGCTTTGAATACGAAGTTTGTGGAAAATCCAGGTCCTCACTACTTTCGCCTATAAAAAAAATTTAAAAAAAATAAAAAAAACGAGTTAGAAAATATCCTTAATTTTCGAAAAGCAAATGTATTAAAATCTTTTCAAAAAATGACATTTTAAATACAATAACCTGAATAATCCGAAAAAACTGTTTCCGTCGAACGAGGCTGATCAGAATGCGTAACAATGTCCTCTTCGATGACGTGAAACACAAATGAGTTTGTAGAGACGGATGTCCCAGAATCTAAACATGAAATCTGTTATTAAATAAAATTGTATTTGAAATGGAAATAAAAAAATTATAAATTACTCTCGAGTTCGACGACAGCCGGCTTCTCAATGGTCGTCGAATTTATCAAAATTGATTCCACTTTTTTGGTCAGCTCGTTTTTGGGTTCGTCTTTAGCTAATTTCTCATTTTTGCTTCTAACTTTTCTACATCCGACGAGAAAGATGCTAAACAAAGAGAAGACGATGAGAGCAACACACGCGACGAAAATGAACTAAAATTTGGTTAAAAGAGTTTCATTAAAACGAATGCAAGATTGTTTTTAGCGGTCAAAATAGAAACATTAATAAATGCCTTTATTACTTACCATTGCCGGACTTCTGAAGGCGGCGTTCGAACGCGACAATGCTTGCGAAAATGTAAATATAAAAACCATTTTTTGACCAATAAAAGCGACATATTGCCAAAACTTTTTTACGGTATATAATATTTAATTTATGGTGTTTATAGATTACTAAGCAGAATACTGTATTGCATATCGTTGTAATTGGAAATTCTATTAATCTTCTATACGATGCTTACTTTCAGTAAATTTAAAAAGTTTTGCGTGAGGAAACCTGTTACGCCATTCTAAATGATTGCACAACATTTAATTGGATATGTGGAATGCTATTGCAGAAATAAGAAAATTAAAAAAAAATTGGGATACTACGTTCCAAATATTAAAAACAAATTTATTTGTAGATGATCAGGAAAATTTTCGATTGGAAAAACAATTCAAAGAAAATTTTCTTTGTAAAGGAAACTAGAAAAGAAATATTTTACTATTTGCATAAGATTGCACTTTAAGAAATTAAGGATACAAAAATTTTTTTAGGTATATTAAAAGAAATTCAAGAATTTTACTTTTAATGCATTTTTAATTTTATACTTTACAGTTACATATAATTAATAGACTGATCAATTATTAAAGAATATCCGAGACTTGTGTAGGAAAAAGGGCGCGAAACTGAGGAAGAATATCATTAAGCGAGAGAAATTTGGGGTGGCAGTAATAATGGTTTTTGCTTTCGTTTTCCTCTTTAAACCAATAAAAGCATACATGTACTCGTTGGATTAATTAAATGCAAATTGCTTTTTATTATGACGACTGCGGTGAACAGCTTCATTTTTCTTTGAATTATGAATATCCTCATTCTGAAAATCATATTTACAATTTTTACTTGTACACATGTTTTTTTGAAATTTGAAAATTTTTAATTAAACTTAATTTAAGTTTAAGTTACATACTTAATCTTTAGGTGCATAATAAACTTTAATTAAAACAGAAAAATTTAGGAAGAAAATAATAAAATAATTAGAATATGTGAATATATAGAATAAATAAACTACCAAAACTCATGGAGGAATAGGTCAAGAGAATCATGATTAATGATCATTTTTATTATTGTGAATTTTCTTATATTTTTACATTTTATAAAAATGTTTGAATAAAGAAAAAGCTCAAATAATTTTTGTTATTATTAGCGTTATTTTGTTTACTTATTCTATTGTTTTCCAAATTATTGTTCCATTTTTCAAATTTACCTTATATAACATTTAATGCGCATTCTACATTTTGAAATCGGTAAGCTATAATGTATGTATATTTGAAAAATTGTGTAAATTTCAGATGATTCTGTACAAAATACTTTAATAATGTTACTTACGAGTATTATTTATTTATGCCACCATGCTCTTTAAAATAATAATTACATTATTTTTTATTCATATTTATGCCATATTGTCGGGTAATTTAATTTTTTTCAATCAATTTAATTTAATTTTTCATGCAATTTAAATAATAATTATAAATATTTAAGATATAATCGACAAAGAATTGATATATTCTATTAACGAAATTGATAAGCTTTATAATGATACCGAGGATGTGCTGACTAAAAATATCAGTTTGTTATTAATTTTCTAAATGCGTGAATCCTTCGTTTAATTACTTACTTTTAGATATTATCGATCAAATGCTTCAAGCGAAAAGGTTCTGGATAGAATACACGCGCTCAGATACAAAAGCACGTGAACGTGCTTTTGGGGCACATGTTGCCCTTCTTTTAACAAAACAATTGCTTAGGTATATGTACTTACTTATATTGATTATTATAAAATTGTTTAAATTAATTTCAACATTAAATGTGTATTGAATCTATAATTTTTCGTTATTGATGAATTTTTCGTATAAAAATTAAAAGAAATAATATTAAAGGCGAAAACTACCTTTTGAACTCAACGAGCAAGTATTCGAAAAATTGCAATCGGTATGTGTTAGTGCGGCAGATGTGGATGATTGCGAGAATTCTGCAGCTTATCGTCGTATTGATGGACGTTGCAACAACGTGCGTAATTCAAATTGGGGAGCTAACTATGGGCCTTTTAAGCGTTTACTTTCTGCTGATTATGCCGATGGTATCTAAAAATAAAATAAAAATAATGACATTTCAAAAATTTTAATCTAGGAGTTAGTGAACCGCGTCGTTCTGTTCATATAATTAATGAAAATTCTCGTGCACCACTGCCCAATTCGAGGTTATTATCGAATTTGCTTTTCCGCGAACCAAACGAACCAATGGTACAAGTAAATTTATTAACAGCACATTGGGCAATGTTTGTGTTTTTCGACATTGTACATATCGGCAGCACTCAATTACATGATAATTTAAATAGTAAATACAAACTTTCTATTAAAAATATACCTATATATCTTTATATGTATATATAAATAAAATTTTTGGCGAAAAAGTGATCCCGTTACCTTGTTGCACATCACAAGGAAGACAATATCCGGAATGCTTATCATTGTTTTTGACACGTGATGATCCGATATATAGAGGATTCGTGGATTGTATGGATTATTCCCGTACTGTAATCGCACCTCGTGATGGTCATTCATGCACTTTAGGATCGCGTGAACAAGCAAACCAAGCTACTTCATATCTTGATGGCAGTGTAATTTATGGTAGTACGGAAGAAAGAGCTAATAAATTGCGTACATTCACAAATGGTGATTAATTACTTCATATATATTTGTATTCCTTCATATACTCCTCCAATAAATTATGACCGCACATCAGGAGTGCAACAAAAATAAATGCTTAATTTCCAAAATCGAAAATAGTAGAATTCCTGCAGCAGATGAAAAATTTTTTTTTAACTTTTACAAATGTTTATTTACTTGAATTTTTGTCAAGGCTGGATTTTTGTGTTCTTAATTATATCCCAAAAAATTTTTGCATTACGTAGAGAATTCACGAAAAAATACTATAATTTCACGTTTTTGAAATTTTAATAAATTATTATAACCACATTCGAATAAAATACATGAAAATAATTTTATTTGAACTTCGAAAATATATTATTAGATTTTTATATAATGTTATTAAATTTTTTACGTAGTGCGAAAATCTTTTAAAACATAATTAGAAACATAAAAACAAATCTTGAAAAAAATTTCAGGCCAAATAAATCTTTTTGTAAAAATTTCTGACATTTTTTACGGTTATTATAGGAGATTTTATTAATTTATAGGAAAAGTGTATGATCATAATGTAAAAAGCAACTTATGAAATTAAACAATTTTTACAAATTACTAAAATTCAATTTTAAAAATTGAATTATCTATATAATGTTTAAGTATGTTCAGGGTTTCTTCACACAAGCATTGGTATCGAAAATAGCTTTAATGAACTTCCACCAACACTTACGCTATTTGACCGGGTATTTTCTTCGTCACAGCGTTGTGTTAATCCATTGAGTTCGGAGTGTTTTCTAAGCGGTAGTCCTCACATCAAATTTTTACCAACTCTTACCGCTTTACATGCACTCTTTGTACGCCAACACAATCGAATAGCTCAGAAACTTTCGGTTTGAGTTTATTTAAACGTAAACAAAACAGATAAAAAGTTTGAAGATCTTTTATGATTCAACTTTATTGGCTAATTCATTGAAAAATTAAATCTAATGTTTTGGAATTTCAATTTTATTTGCGAATTCTTAATTACTTTCCATAACATTTTTTTTTCATCTAAATTTTTGTTAAAATTAATTAGTTCAAAAATTTTTACAAAAATTTAAATTTCGTCATTTTCAGTTTTGTAGCAACCAAATAAAAAAATAAATTACTGTGACTTTTTTAAAAAGTGTCTATTTTTTAAAAATTACAGCTATATAATAATAAAGAAATCAAAAATTAAATAATAATCACAAAGTATTAAAATTTTGTCAACATTAACAACACATTATAAATATGCATAAATTGTAAGTAAAAAATAAATTTTTTAAATTTTAGGAAATGAATAAAAAATGGACAGATGAACAACTTTATCAAGAGGCACGTCGAATAGTTATTGCACAAATTCAGCACATTACTTATGCTGAATTTTTGCCCCTTTTGTTAGGTCGCGAAACGTGGCGTCGCTACGCACTTGATAGCAGTGGCGTGATAGATTCTAGTGGAATGGCACGCAGTGGTTTTGCGTTTGCACGAAGTGCGGTAGAACCATATGATATTGATGTCGACGCGTCAGCGTTAAATGTTTACGCCTGTGCAGTTGGTCAAGTGAGGCATATACATATATAATTAATTAAAAATTAGAGAAGAAATAATTTCACCTTAGTTTATCAAAACTTACAAAAATATTTTACAGTTTTTCTTTACGATGCTTGGTGATCGAATAGCTCAGTACAGCGAAGATGGAATGCGCACAATGGAGCGACCACTAAGTACACAAATGTATGAATCAAGTCCGCTTTTCAATGATAAAATCGATGGAGTTATAAGGTATTAATTAACACTAGTATTAAATCGAGTTAATATTTTTAAATTTGAAATATAATATCAGGTTTTTGTTGCGTCAATCGGCTCAACAACCTGGACTTCGAATGACAACGGAGTTGCGAGATAAGCTTTTCAAAAATACTGCAAACTTAGGTCTTGATTTGGCAGCTCTTATCCTCCAAACAGGTCGTGATCATGCCATTCCTGGCTATACATTATGGCGTAAGAAATGCGGCGGAAGTGAGGTACACCTCATATACAAAATAAATTTTACTACTTGCTATATGCCTACAGTATTTTTCATATACGTTATAAAATTTTTGATTTTATTAGATCCACTCATTTGATGATCTCGCTAACGATCTCAACGAACCAGAGCGTGTTTTACCGATACTTGCACGACATTTTAAACATGTCGATGATGTAGATCTTTTCATTTTGGGATTAGCTGAAAAACCTTTGCGTGGCGGAATGCTTGGCCCAACTTTCAGCTGTTTACTTGCTACTCAATTTCAACGAGTAAATTCTATGATATTCAAATCATAATTTATTTTTCTTATTTATTTATGTATAGACAAAACGTGGTGATCGTTTCTGGTACGAGAATCATCTAGGACCATGGGTATTTAGTGATACACAGTTGGCACAAATTCAGAAAACAACACTAGCAAACATTATTTGCGCTAATTCCGAAATCAGTGCCGTCCAACCATTAGCATTTCATACAATCGATATTTTAGAGTATATTCATACAACTGATATATTTTCTAAATGTATAAAAATTTATATTAACTATATATAAACTTTTAGTAATTATCTGGTAGCCTGTAATTCGACAATGATAGAAGCATCAGATTTTAGTGCGTGGCGTGATGCCGAAGCACAGATACAAATGCCGGTAAGCGCTGAAGCAATCCGTCGCGCTATGGAAGCCGGTATGCGCGCTAACAATGCGCGTCAGCGCCGTGAGAGACGTAACATAGCAAAATGTAAATGCATTAAAACGAAATAAAAACAATCCAATAAGTCTTATCATTTCTATGATAATTATAGATCAGGGTAAGTTTGACTCGCATGACCCCTTGTTGGCATATGGTAAAATGATGCGAGCAAAAGCGGAAGCCATTCGAATTTCAAGGATATCTCACATACTTTTAGAATCAACCAAAGCTTTAATGGCGGGGTAAAAGGACACATAAAAAATATTATTTATAAGATAGGTTTATTTTAGAGATCCGAACATACAATTCAGTAATGGAAATCTACAACACATTCTACCAAAAATTGATATAACATCGTAAGTTAGAAAAAAAGAAAATATTTAACTGAATTTAATGCATGTTAAATAATTATAGATTCTTAGGCAACATTGAGCCATTTCTTGGTGAAAATGGTACAATTGAAAAATGTTTACCTCGTGATTTACCTTGCGATCATACTTCACCATATCGAACTTATACTGGTTGGTGTAATAACTTGCGTTTTCCGCACTACGGTAACGCTTTTGGTCCATTACGACGAATCCTTCATCCGGCTTATGATGATGGTATATTATTAATACATATGATATTTTATTTACTAGGAATATAAGGATTAAATAAAAAATTAATAATGTATAACTATTAATTATAGGAATTGATACGCCGCGATCTCGTTCAAAAAGTGGCTCGCCGCTTCCATCACCAAGAGTAATTTCAAATGCAATTCACACAGATGAACCAATTTTCCATACAAGATATACTCATATGGTTATGCAATTTGGTCAAATTCTTGATCATGAATTGACGCATTCACCTGTTGAACGTGGTAAAAATCATAATAAATCTAATAATTATATACATTAAAAAATAATTTTTAATAGGCATAATTTTTAATACATATTATATGTTAAAAAATAATTTTTAATAGGCCCTGATGATCAAATTTTGAATTGCTCACGCTGTGATTCTCATGAGACTTTGTCGGAACATTGTATGCCACATCCAGTACCAGAAGGTGATCCATTTTTTCCAACACACGATGCATACGGTGAACGACGCTGCTTTGCATTTGCGCGTTCTATTCTCGGCCAGTTGAGTCTCGGTTACCGTAATCAACTTAATCAAGTATAAATTTTTGTCTGTGTACATATGTTAAAATCAAAAAATAAGAAAATATTTTTAGCTAACAGCATTTATCGATGGATCTGCAATTTACGGTTCAACGCAGTGTGAAGCAGCGACTTTACGATCTTTTCAAGGTGGACGATTGAATTTTACCGTGCTTGGCGATTTTAATAGGTAATTTTTTAATAAAATAGTAAAAAGAAATAATTTACTTAATAGGCATGTTTTTTTAATTAGGGAAGCTCTACCACAAGGCGATCAGGAACAAGATTGTCGTTCAACGCCGCGATTTCCATGCTTTGTCGCTGGTGATGAAAGAAATAGTCATCAGCCTGCTCTAACAACAATGCATAATATTTTCTTGCGTGAGCATAATCGTATTGCACGCCAACTTGAGACAATAAATCCAACGTGGGACGATGAAAGAATTTATCAAGTAACTAAATAAAAACAGACATTAAAAAAAGAGAATTTAAAAAATAATTAATTAAAATAATATTTTAGGAAACTCGAAAAATTGTTGGAGCTCTTTTTCAACATATCGCATTTAATGAATATATTCCGAAGCTAATTGGTCGAGAAATGGCTAATCGTTTTGATTTAATTACATCTTCTTCTGGGTATTACTTTGGATACGATGATAGTTGTGATGCGTCAATTTCGCATCCATTTGCAACCGCGGCATTTCGTTTTGGTCATACACTGATTCGCCGTATGTTTCCGCGCATGAACACATTTTATCGAAATTTTACAGAGCCACTTGACTTGGTACAGAATTTTAATAATGTTGAAGCTGTATATGATCGAAACGCAGGTTTTTAATTTTTTATTAAAAAACATACCCAATTATATGATAAAAAGTTATATAGGGCCATTTTTAGGAGGTATTGACACATTGTTACTTGGACTTTTGGGTTCAAAATGTATGGCATTTGATCGATTTATCACAACAGCTGTTAGAAATCATCTTTTTGAAATTCGTAATGTGCCGCTTTCTGGTATGGATCTTATTACTCTCAACATTTTGCGTGCACGTGATCACGGTGTTCCATCATATAACCGATATCGGTACTCATTACATGTTTTCAAAGAACATATTTTAATATTGTATTATACTATACAATGTAATGTTGTTTTAGAGAATTTTGTGGGTTTAAAAGTGCTCAATCATTTGATGATCTGCAGGATACTATGGATGATTCCACCATAGAAGCGCTTCGTGGAGTTTATGAACATGTCGATGATATTGATTTATTTCCAGGTCTTGTATCAGAACGTCCTTTGCCTGGCGCTCTTCTTGCTCCAACAAGTGATAACAATTTAAAGAATAGGGAATACACAATTTGTAGAAATTGTTAAAATAATTAAAAAAGTACATATATTTTAAAGTTGATAAAAAAAATTAATCTAGTGTCTTGCATTATTGCTGAACAATTTCAACGATTGAAAAAATGCGACCGATTTTATTACGAAAACGACATTCCTGAAACTCGTTTTACGCCGGGTGATATCAAAAAACAATATGTTATTAATTCATTGCAATTGCATAATTATTTCCGGTTCTTGTTTTAGAGCAATTATCAGAAATACGAAGAATTTCACTGGGTTCCATTTTATGCCAAAACAGCAAGATTCTCACAAAGATTCAACCTGATGTGTTTTCTATTCCAGATAATTTAAGGTCATTTATTCATACTTAATGTTAATTATTGATAATTCAGCTAACACTTGCAAATATCAAAAGCAATATACATAAATTGTGATTATTTTAATTTTTTTAGTAACGCTCAAATTCCATGTGAAGATTTTCCGCGAATGAATTTCATTGCGTGGATGGAACGACGTATTTATTTAAACTTTGTTTTTAAATTTTTAAATTTTATTCGTTTCTTTATAGCTGCCTGTCTTATCGGTAACGACCGCGTACCTCGTGGCGCATCTAAACTTAAATCGCCATGCGTTAAGTGCACTTGTACATCCGATGGTGTTTGTAATTTTAAATTACCGAGATAATAATTTAATTTTTTACTATACTCGAAATTTTATAGACTCGATGTAAGGCGGTGAAAATTTTAAATTGCGATAATCTCATTAACAACTTTCTAATGACAGATATTAAAGAGGTAAATATAGCTATCATAAAAATGTTTTAAATATCTTTTGCATTTTATAGGACTTGTCTTGTGTGGTACAATGTTCCACACAAATCAATCGACGCATTTCTCAATTTTAATTTGTTTATTATATATAAACAATTTTTACTTCTTAATTAAATTTTTTTAAATATAAAAATTTCAATTTTTTGAAATTTGTTAACAATTTTCACTAAAAATGAAGAGTATAAAGTTTTAACTCTTCACAAAGAATACTATCGATGTTATACTTATGTGTTTAAACGCGCACAATACGTAGAAAGTTTCTATTCCGTACTTATTCTTTTAAGCATAACTTTTTTATTAGGAAACAAAATTTAACATATTTATATTTTTTTATAATTTTCTACAAGATAAAAGGTGTTCGAATTTTCCGCCTCCAAAGTTCAGCCAAAATTTTTAAAGTGGCGTTGAGTTCAGGGCTTCACTAGGTTTCGTAAAATGCTTTCCTGGTAGATCTGCGTATTGATATTCACTCATCGCTCAAAGAAAAACAATGAAATAAGTGATTTTTACACATACCATGACTTATTTCTAAAGCTAACTCATTTTCTTTTTTCGTAAACAATATACCATTAAAGAGCATGAAATTCTGTATCTAAGGTGTTTTCTTTTGGAAATTATGACGATCATTTTGGAAATTTAAGGCACATTTAATTGAAGAGACTTTTTTGTTCATAAAAAGTACCGACCATGAAGCTTCATTTTTAACAAATATTCAACGTGTTGTTGCTTGAAGTGGAAATTTTAAAAATCTTTTTGAGAAAATCTTGTAGAGAATTTTAATTATGCACGTCCTTTAATTATGCATAATCTTGTTGGGTTTAGTGCTTAATACAAAAAGTTATGATTAAAACAAATGTAAAAAAAGTACGGAAACTTTCTACGCATTCTCTACTTTAATAAAAATATGATTTGGAATTTTACATTCGTTTTGTTGTTTGTAATTATTTATATGTATCGGAATTTTTTTAATAAAATTATATTGCTTTTATTCTTTAATTAAATTAAAATTTTTAAATAATTTTCCCTAAATAATTGATTTCCAATGAGGTAAAAAGTAATCACTAGCATTGAACATGTGCTCTAACGTTGTTCCCTTCCTTGGCCAACCAGCGTAGTATGTCACCGGACCACCATTTAAGTAGCCTGCCCACCAAGAAAATGTTCCCGTTGAAAGAATAGTATAGTTGCATTCGCATATTAATGCTAAATCGACTTCTCGGTAGCCACTGTCGATAAAAATAATTTCGTCTAAATATTTTTAATCCTAATTATCAAGATGATTTACTTTAACTTCATTATGCTATTTTATTTTTTTTACTATTTTTTCATTAACTAGTTATTAAAAATAATACATATTTAACGAATTGCATTCATTTATTAAAATAATTTCCAATTAATGAAAATAATTTTAAATTTAATTTTTATGATTTTAATACCAAAAAAATATTTAAAACAAACTGGGTATATCGTTGTGAATATGCATACGAGCCCATTGAGGATTATCGCTAATCACAATAATTACCAACGTTTTATATTGCTGTCGAAGAGAATCGATTGCGTTTTTAAAATAAGTGGCAGGTGCTGCTATATGTCCATGGCGTAAATTGCGCGAATGTAAAGTTATGTCCATTCCATGACGCACGTGCATACCAACAAATGTCAATGAATTAATTTCTACAATATAGATGTTAGTTTATTAATTAGGCACAGCCTTGCTGAGCCAATTTGATTTTTAAAAAAATTATATTTACATTTAAGTATTAAATTCAGTATATCGACCATTTTCTAATTTATTGTCATGAAGGCGGCGACGTTTTGCATTTATAAGAATTTGTTGTGCCATGTCTTTTATTGGTGCTAAAAATGCAAACTCTGTTCGAATTAACTTTTCATGGTGTGGATGAAAATAACGGAATGATTGAAAATATCCATTAATAATGACAATATTGTTATTTTCAAAAATATCTTGCGCATTTAAAGGTTCGTATGTGCAACAGATCTATAAAATTGTATCTAAGTGTCGGAAGGCATTTTTAAACATAATTCAACCTTAAATTCAATAAGTGGATACATTTTTTCCGAATTAGTTAACACATTATTTACACTTTCAGGTTTCATAAAAATTACACCACTTAGTCCACTAAATGCACGTCTCAATAAGGAATCTGCCGGTAAAATAACACTTGCATTTAACATCACGGCAAATGTACGAAGAGCTGCGTATTGAAACATTAAATTACCAAGACCTAATATTTTTATTTTATTATTTTATCTACATGATTAATTAATTTAATTGACCTGCACTATAGTTGAAATTGCTGAAAATAATTCGATGGCGTAAGTTTTTTAAATTGTTAAAAGAATAGACATCAATATCTGTCATTTTCCATGGTTGGTCCAATTTTAGTTCATCGCCTATATATAATGTATGTACTTATGGTATATAAACATTTAAAAAAGTGATACCGACCTCCGCGTGGAAATTCCCGAATATGTGTAACAATGCCGATGTTTAAACTACTTGTTTTTTTGTTATTCCTGATCAAAATGTTTAGAATTATATGAATGATGGCAAACACAATAAGGAATACAACAACGAAAATTAGAATTATCAAACATTTGGTACGAATGCGAAAAGGCCATTTAATGTGGGCCATTCTTTTGTTAATAATTTTAATAAAAATCAATAGTGACTTTATTTTTACATATTGTTCTAACAATATGCTTAATAACGTAAATATAATTTCTAACTTCATAAAAAATTTTAATTAGACATCGATCTTTTTACAACACAAAAATTTTTTTCTGCAATATTTAACCTTGAAGTTGCGCAACATCCAAAAAAATTTAATGTAATTTTATTTTATACATAGTGTTCCAAATTGGGATTTGTTATAACTTTTTTATTTTGAATCCGATTTGCAAAAAAAATTTTTTGTTCGATTCACAAAACTAAGAGAATTTGTTTGACACCAAACTTGTTCATATTGATTTCGATTTACAAATTTTATAATCATTTGAACCTTTTTGATAATATTTTTAAAGGTGAAACATGGGTAAAATTAGGTTAAATAATGTTCATTATGATTAACTTTATCCTCATTTTGAACCAAAATGTCGAAATCATTCGATATAGGCTTGATGATTAGGACGCGTCCATCACTATGTTACAAATTTTAATGATTTTGCCTGTATTCTTGAAAGTGTCAAAAAAGTTCAAATAATTATAAAATTTGTAAATCGGAACCAATATGGACGAGTTTGGTGTCAGACAAATTCTCCCAATCTTGGAAATCGAATAAAAAAAATTTTTTGCAAATCGGATAAAAAAGTTATAACAAAAACAAATCCCGCGCCAATTTGGAACACACTGTATAACAAATTGCGATTTGTGAATGACACACACATCTCTTGAATAATGATGTTATAAATTCGGTTTCCGCTTAAAGATTCGAGCTCCTAGTTAGTTGCGTTTATGAGGAGAGTTGTCTATTCGGACTACACAAAAAATATAAACAAATAAAATATATTGTTTTAAAAATTTATTATAACCACAAAAACAACGTCCGCATATTATGTATTCGTGGAGATCAACCGCATATTCCTAATTAATCAATATTATACACCAGTTTTATTCACTGCAAAATGGAATGCTATTTTTTTCTCATTAAAAAAATTTTTCAATTTGAGATAATTTATTATTTTAAGTTGAAAATAATGTAAAATGAATGAAAATTAATGTGAATACATTCTATGGGAGTATTTTTTAAAATATCTCCTTTAATGTTTTTTTTTAAATTAGAAGGACACAGCATTTAAAAGAATATAAATTTGAGCTGTTTGAAATGTGGTTTCTGGACTAGAAATGTCACTTTCAAATAATTTTATTTAATTTTAAAAATTTAATTCAAAAAATTGTATAAAATGAAGGATGGTGGAGAGTTAATTATTACCCATTTTCAAATATTGTGATAAAAATATAAGTGCATTAAATAACTTAAAATTGCAAGAATTTTATATGCGAGAAAGCATTACACAACAAAAAATTTAAAGCATCGCCAATATTAAAAAGTAAAAAACGAATTGATGATTTGAAAAATAACAGAATTGAAAAAAAACGAATTTAAATTTTAATTAATCATTCTTTTGAATCTAATAACATTTAATGCATAATCACCATAAATTAAAAAAAAACAACTTATAAATTTAAATGTGTTTTAAAATTAAACAACAATAACAGTAAGCAAAAAAAAAGCAGCGGTGATATGGCACCGGATAAAAGGCGAGTTTAAAAGAAAAATATTATTCAAATGAAAAGACACTTCTTACACGTCGGAAAGTACTTAAATTAAGGATAAATTTAGACTTGCGATGTGCCACCGTGCTCCGCATTATAGTTTGAATGTGACGGGCCGCCATTTTTGCTCATCAAATTGCGATGTCTGCTGCCTATAATTCACACAAAGTATATCATAATTAAAAATATGTTACTAAATTTATACCGAAATTAGAAAATGAAAATTTATACATAATTTTTCAAGGCATTTCCCTTACAAAATTGAAAAAAAAAGTGTTAAAACACAAACTTCGATTAAAGCTGACGAAAGCGCCGTCCAACGAAGCGACAAATAAGTCGTTACGATTGGTGGCGCAACGGCGACGATTAAACCCTACGCCGCCACTACGACGATTGCCGCGCTCTCCACGATTGTTACGCAATTCGTTTGCGCCGTTGTGATGCGTTTGCTCGCTGGGATAATGCCCCGAATCGGTATGGGAAACCGTGTGCATTGTATTTTCGGCAAGCTGAATCGGCGTTGGAGAGCGGCCGCCACCTTCGCGACGCTGATTGCAACCATCTTTGGTATTACGATTGCCGGCACGTTTGCTCTTCCGGGCATTGTTCTTTTTACAAATAGAACGTCCGTCCGGATCGGCCGTATCACTATCCACAAAGTCGGAAATGGGCATTTCCTATAAAACAACACATAAATAAAATAATAATTTAAAAAGTTTAATGAAGAAAAAATCGTTTTAATACTCAGATATTATTTATATTTCTTTTCTTAAAACTGAAATGATCATGCAATTCAATTAATATGCTGAAATGTTCCTGAAAAAATTCTTACACCAGTTTCTTCATTCTTTTCCATGTTACGCGGAGCACCGCCTCGCTTAAAATTTCCTCCCTTCTAAAAATAAAAAATTAAAAAAATAATAATTTAAAAATAACATATGATTATTATACGCACCTTTTTTCTGGAATTGTCGCTCGCATTCTCCCTCGTCATATTGTCTTTGGTGGACAGTAGCTTCTCGGCGTCCGTGATCGTACCTCCGCCTGTGGTATTTTCTTCCACCTCCTTGCCGCCGGAGTCAATTTTCTCGGCTCTATTCGCCGCGCCGGCATTATCCGTCGGCGATACCGCCGTAGTTGGGGCGGGAGCGGAAGCGCCGGCGACATTACCCAACGGACGACTGTAGCGATTGATGTCTTCGGCGTAGGGCGGGAAGATTTTGTTGTTCAGCTGACGATGCAAATTCGACAACTCCACTTTGAGGCGTTTCAACTGTGCGGGAATCGGCTGGAGCTTTTCGGCGAGAAACGAGATTCGCGTGAAGATAATCGAAAGTTGATTAATTGCCGACAGCAACTCCGATTCGGTATGCGAGCTAAAGTCGCTGCTGAAAATAGGAATTGTAAAATAAATATGAATATAAGAAATAAAATAGGCTAAAAAATTACGATTTAAAGGAAATGGTGTCCGTTTTGAGTTTTGAAAACTCGCTGCCAACATAGGTCGAAACGGAGAGACAAAAAGTTTCAAACAAAATCCTAGCATCGTGTCCGATTAAAGTCGAATCCAGCGAATCGGAATCGTCCGCATTCTCGATAATATAAATGTGAAGCGCGTCAAAAATAACCAAAATCGGCGCCAATTTGCGCATTCCTAAGCAAATATAAAGTGATATAGAAAAAAGACTGAAAAAAAACATTCAAAGGCAAATATTAAATAAAATATTAATTTCATAAAATTTCAGTGCTTTAAAAAAAACGAAAAAAAGGTACAAACCGCTAAACATTTGCTCGGTCAAGAGATTGCAGCAGTGCGTTTCGATAGGCGGATCGAGCAGTGCGAAGAGCGAGTCGATCAGCGGGCGCATAGCCACCAACGTTTCGTGACGCGTATCGGCGCGCAGCGATCGCAAAAGCGCGTCGGCGAGCATCGGCGAGTAGACCTTCGTCGGAAGTAGGGCAAATTCTAAAAATTTCGGCGATCTTCAAGAACAGGCACGCATCCAAATGTTGACGAATGCGGGCGTTCCAACAAAGAATAAAATGATGCTTTCGCTTTAGGTGAGTGCCTGTCCCTGAACATCTCGACAAACATTCGGCGTAATAATTTAGAGAAGAATGAACTATTGGGTTGTAACATAATTATGGTCGCTTTTTTTATTAAACTTTCAACAATTAAAGCTACAGTAAAACAAAGTCATGAGATCAAATAATCGCCATTAGTCAACCACACGGTCATCCATCTCTTCGGTAATTTGCGGATTCCTCGCTTGAAGAAGTCCGTACCCGATTTCTGCTCGATCCATTCGCGAACCCCATTTTCGAGGTCGTCGTCGTTTTTGAATTGCCGTTCGCGTAAAAAATTTTTAAACGACCTGAACGCATGGTAGTCAGATGGCGCAATGTCGGGCGAATAAGACGGGTAGCAGCTCCCAGCCAAGCTCCTCTTCGATATAGCGCTGATGGGTCTCCCATCGCCTTACTTGTGTTCGATGCTGGTAAGTCGTTCGCGAAACATTTTGAACCATCTTTGTGATGGCCTCTTTGTAATCACATCACGACCAAACATCTCGTTAATTTTTCAAGCAGCTTTATCACCATTTTTGAATCGTTCGCGTAAAAGCACTCTCACACACTCACGATCGTCTGTCATTTTAAACAAAATATTTAACGTTAACAAACATTTTACAAAACAAATCATATGTCATCAGAAAGCCCAAACCATCCCCTTTCCAACGATATATGATTAAAAGTATTCCGTTTAAAACAAACAGAATTACAAACATTTGAAAAAAAGCGACCATAATTATGTTACAACCTAATATAAATATTAAAAATTTTTCAAAAATAATTTATACCATTCTGCCGAATAAATTCTTCGGCATCCTTGATGCTGGTCAACGCCAACTCGAAAAGTGAACGCAAAAAGTCTTCCGTCTCATTGCATTCGATTGCGCTAGCAATCGGCGCATAAATGGCTCGACATTTCGGCGCAAGTGCCTTATACAAAACGTTGGGAATCTGAATTTAAAAATGTATATAGATAAAAAATAGTCAAAAAAAAAGAAGAATAAAAGCCAACTTCGATTTTAACCACATTGGTGTCAATGGACTCCTGCAACCAACGACATACGCAAAACCTTAAGCACCAGTTGAAGGTCTTCAACTTTTCCAAGATCAATTCGCTTTTCGACGACAAGTTCACGCCGTCGGCTAGAAAAGTTATGTGGATTTAAACAAATTGCTATTCGTCATACGTTCAAAAAAAAGCGTTCACGAATTTTTTACCTTTGAATTTGCCCGCCAACGACTTAAAAACAACGATCACCAACGCGCGAATCGCAAAATCCTCGGAGTTGATGTAGTTATCGATGAGAAGCGAAGTGACAAGCCACGGCACAACACCGACATTATTCGCCGTTTCCGGCATTGATTCGTCGTCTGAAAACAAATCCACCAACTAAAAATACAATCTTTAGAAAGTGGCACAATATTTTTTCCGTCTATAAAAAAAAAACTATTGTAATAATCGAATTTCGAAAAAAAATGGCGTAGTAATATTTTAGAAACGCAAATTCCAACCGACAGCATTTTATAATATAAAAGTAATATCGCAATATAGAAAAAATATTCAAAAAAAAAATGTTTGGTATCTATTTTTAAATGAAAATTTCGGGTAGATAAGAAACTAAAAAAGTGTCTCCAAATTTAAATTTATATATATACGAGGCTTTCAGGTCGGCATTATTTTTTGCTAGAACCACTTTGTGACTCTGCGAATTAAATCTATCCTCTGAACAATTCGTTGAATAGATGAAAAGCAGTGGACAAACAAACAAAAAAAAAAGATTTGCCTCTCTTATATGTATAAGATATAGTAAGTTTACCATCACAGCTGGACCAATCGATTTGCCAGTAGCGCTCATCGCTAACGCGCAACATTCGGTTAAGCAACTGCAGGAGAAAACCGACGTGTACGCTACTCGACAAGTAGTCCAGCACAAAGTCACGCAGTAATTCCGTCGCTTTGAAGAGCGGCCGCTTATAAACTTCTTTGACGCCGCCGACAACTAAAAAAAAAATAATTAAAATCAATTAGCCAAAACTCATTTAGATAGTGGTACGTACAAAATCCTAACTAATCCATAAATAAAATGTACAACAATCTTTAAAATTTGTGAAATTTTAAAAACAATGCGGAAAAAGAAGCGTACCCTTAAATTGCGTTCTGCAAAAGTGAAGAATAAGCGATTCGAGCATTTCGCGATCCGCCTCACGATCCATGCAAATCGCACCGCGTTCGACGTTGAGTAAACGCCGAAAGAATATAATAATAAGCAGCTCCTTCTTCTGCGTGGTTGTCGATGCCGAGCGGACGCGAAGCTCGAAGAATGCCGGAATCTTTTCCATAATCTGCAAAAAAACAGGCGATAAAACAATGAGAAAAAAAAAACGGTTGTGTAATATTTTCGAAAATTTCTCACGTAAAAAGCGCTCGGCCAAAGCGGTTTCGAGCTGAGCATAAAGATCAAAAGTTGGCGAATAGCCGGCTTCGGCGCAATCATCAACAGAAACGCCATAGTGCGCGTAATCTGCATGGAATTGGGATTTACTGAAAAGGTGTTCAATTCCGTGATGCTGTTCAAAATTTTCGTCATATCAAAATCGAAATTCTAAAAAAAAAAAGTTTTTAAAGTAATAAAATCTCTTTAAACGACTCGAAGCCATTTAAAAGCATAAGTTCAAAAAATCTTTATAAATCGTGCCTTGTAATAGTTGCGAAGATCGGGCACGTTGCCCGGCGAGTCGCAAAACTGTTGTAGTCCGTAAACGTAGCGCATTGCAGCGTTAAAATCATCAACTATAAAGAAGAAACGCTTCATTGTGTTGAGATAGCGTTCTCGCACGCGAATATCAACCTCCGCACAAGCCATAGCCAAACAATCCGCCGCACTAGAAAATTCAATCACACAAATTTTCATTGCCGATAAAAAATAATAATAATACCTGCAAAAGGTGGAAAAAGAAATTGTGTGGGCCTCAAAGCCGGACGAGCTATCCGCAATTTCGTCCATAAGCGTGAAGGAGAACACTTTACGCGACATTTCGCTCAACAATTTCTCCACCTTTTCCTCAAAGGTCTTTTTGACGGCGGATGACGGCAGAGCGATTTTAGTAGTGCTGCCAAAAATGCCCTTAAACCGAATAAAAATTGCGCAAAAAATTTATGGCCTTTTCGATTACATACAAATATATTTATCATAAAAAAACTATTATTGGAAATAAAAAAACTAAAGTTAATCAAAAAATCGGATTTTTTTTAATACTAAGCACTTTCCACCTTCTGGTTCGCTTTCTCCTTAATTGGATTGCAGTCGCGAAGCGCCTTCAATTTCTCAATAAACGCGTCGGTGCATTTGCTAAGCTTGTCGTTTGCCTCAACGTCCTGCTCGGTCCAGAGATTGTCAACACCGAAAGTTTTCAACGCAATCGCTATCATAAAAATGCCGAACGCATCAGACATCTGCTTGCTGCTAAAAAAAAATTATTTAAACTTGTTGAAGTATAGCCAAATTTACTTTTTTAAACCATTTTTATCAAATTTTTTAAACGTCTCATATCGAAACAAAAATTACGGAAAAAGCTTGGCCATAAGGGACCGAACAAGTATCAATATTAAAAAAAATACTCAATGTCTAAATCTAATTCAAAACTTGAAAATTAATTCACTCGGCCTCGTCGAAATTCACAAGAACGCATTCGTCTAGTTTTGAGAGTACAAAGTCGCGAAGTTTTGTCAAAACGTTCTTTGCCTTTTGCAAGTTGGTCTGGTCGGCTAAAAGGGCCTTCAAAAGCTGTTCCAACGACGACTTTCCAAAGCAGTAAGAATATAGCTTCTCCACACTCTCGAAGAGATCGCCGCCATCCTCTTTAAGCAGCCTAACAAACTGTTCCACCTATAATTTGTTTAAATTATGATTAATTATTTAATAATAAGAAAATATATATACCTTCGTCAAATTGACTTCAAACGAATTTTCGAACATTTGTCTAAATAGTGTAAATCAGATGTGCAATTTAATACAGGATAACGCAAATTGGCGTCGAGATTTGTTTTTGTTATAACATTTTTATTTTTCAATTAATTTTCAAAATTCTTTTTTTTATTACTTTAATTTCGCGTGTATAAGGCCGGGTGTTTTGAGCCAAATTTAAATTGGCGCCAATGCGTTCATTCTGTTCGTATCGGATCCGTTGGAGTCCAAATTTTGTGCCCGCCTTTGTCTCGGTTTCATAAAAGTGGCACAAAATTTGTACTCGCTTGGATCCGATACAACAGAATGAACTCGTTGGCACGAATTTAAATTTGGCTCAAAACAGCGGGCTTATATGAAATTAGGGTAATTCCTAAAATTTTACCATCTCGTTTAATAGCAAGCTTGTTGATTCTGGTTCGATTTATAAATTTTGCAATCATTTAAACATTTTTCCACTGTTCAAAAATAAAGATAATTATCAAAATGTGTAACATAAGAATGGATCATCAGTATATTGGACTATTTTAATCTTTTAGTTGAAAATAAAGATAAAATTAATCATGAAGGACATTATTTAATCTAATAAAAAAAAATTTAACAAAATTCAGGTTGAAAAATTGAATCAATTTTATCCATTTTTTTATTAAGAGTGTCAAAAATGTCTGAAAATTTAATATGTAAATCGAAACAAAGGCTGGAGTGCCCTTTACCCATTCCCCCAAAAAATTTCGAAAGAATTTTACTGTATATTTTGAACACTAAGAACGATTTCGACAGTCATTTTTTGAAAAAATTCCCCCTAAAGATCCCTTAACTACAAAAAAAATCTTTTTTGAAATCAAAACTAGACATATGATACCTCATTCGAAAGCACTCATCACTCTAATTAAGAATTGTGTAGGAACTATGGTCTAATTTTGCTCCCCCATCCAGTTACGGTAGATTGAACTAAAATTTGAACCAAAGGAATTTTTGGAAATTTTTTCATTTTAAAAATAAAAAATTTTTGCAAAACTAAGCCTAAAGCCTAAGCCTAAGGGAGAGGTTTAGCCTAAAATCGGAGTTTTAAACACAAAACGAAAGTTGGAAAAAAAGTGCTTGGTTCAAATTTTACACGGGGAAGCAAAATTGGGCCATAGTTCCCATTCTCGATCAACGTGATGAGTGCTTTCAAATGAGATATCATATGTAGTTTTGGTTTCAAAAAAATTTTTTTCTGTGGTTAATCTCCGTATGATCCTTAAAAGGCATTTTCTCAAAAAATGACTGTCGAAATCGTTCTTAAGATCTAAAATATATAGCAAAAATTTTCGAAGTGGGAGGAAAAGTAAACTGACCCCGAAACAAATATCAAAACAAATAAACAAGCTACCAAACAAAATTTTGAGAATCGAATGTAAAAAGAATTTTGAAGATGGTTGCGAAATTTAAAAAAGTCATAGCAAAAAAACAACTGGAGACGAATTTGGAGCATCCTGTATAATAAAGGGTAAAAAATTGTAAAAATAAGTGATTTTAGTAAATTCAATGATATGTAGAAATATTATTTAAAATTTTTGAACCAAAGGAGGCAATTTTTGAACCAAAGGTAACTTTTTTTTAAATTAAATTTAAATTAATGAAATGTTTTTTTGTTCATTAAAAAATTTGACCCAGGACAGTCATTGAAAATTCTGACTCAGATTTTTTAAAGAATTTCTGTAATTTGAAAAAAATGGTTGGTTGCGGTAATTCAAAACTCAAGCCAACACCCTATACATGCAGCAAACATAATCAACTTTTTTCTATCTGATTTAAAAAGATAATTTAATTTGATTTTAAATATTTAGAATCAATAAAATCACCAGACATATTATAAAGCCAGATTGTTAATTGTAAAGCCAGATTGTTAATCAACTATTTAAAATAAAAAATACTTTTTTAAAACTATTTAAGACAAAAAATAAAACAATACAAATACAAGCATTTAACGAGCAGAGCGAGTAACCTTGAGGATGGGACCCAAGTCGAAATTGTGAGGCGGAAATCCAACATACTTTTTAT
The DNA here is from genome assembly GCA_024678965.1 of Bradynema listronoti. NCBI lineage: Eukaryota > Metazoa > Nematoda > Chromadorea > Rhabditida > Allantonematidae > Bradynema > Bradynema listronoti. Next base: position 7,068,233 of record JANLNO010000001.1, on the reverse strand, counting down.
CTGTGCTGGAATAAAATGGAATGGCCAAATTGGGACGAAAAAATAGCATGTAGCATAAGGCAATATTTTTTGGACAAACAGGTACTTTTGTATCCGTAATACAATAAAAATTGAAACAATGCGATTCAGAAATAGAGAAACATAGTTTTAATTAAATAGAACACAACAATATAAACTATTCAAAAACCATCTACTTGCCATACGCCTGCGTTATGGGAAGTCTTGTTTTCAAAAGTCTTTTAGAAAATATGTCCGAATTATTATCGAGAATTATTTCTTCAGATATTTTATTCCATAGATTAATTGTTCTGGCAAAGAAATTATGATTTTTAGAAGAAGTATTTTGGTTTCGTAAGGATAAAGCCCTTCTATTTCTTATAATATTTTTCTCAAAATATATCCAGGGATCAAAATAAGTGGTATAAGTCGAAATTTTATAAGCCATGGTTAAATCGAGTAAAGTACGTCTACTTTTAAGATCTTGTAGATTACATATTTTGAGTCCTCTTTCGTAGTTATCTTTTTTGGACATTTCCTAAAAGCTTTGAAAATAAAAATCTTTTGTATTTTTTCAATTCTATTAATTTCAAAATTGTTGGGCTGATTCCATACTTTTGCTGCATATTCCAATTGGGGTCTAACATCGGTTTTATAAGTTTGAATTAAAATTTTAATATCACGAGTTTTGAAAATACGAAGAATCTGGTTTAATTTCAAATAATTTACTCTAGTAATATGCCCAATATGTTTGGAAAAACCTAATTTATCCCACGATTCTTAACAAATTCTGACGATAGTATTTCAACATTATTAAAAAAATATTTATGGTTATAAAATATTAGATGCTTATTATTTGCAGTTTCCAGTCTTTTGCCTAATATTCTAAGGATAATAATGCATTTTTTAAATTGTTGGTATTCTGATTGTTGTTATGGTTAATATATATAACTTAATATCATCAGTAAAAATTTTGATTTTTACTTCTTTTGGTAGATATATTGGCAGATCATTCGATGCAAATACAACGTGTGGTGCATGATTATCTCTCACAAAAATTTGGTGGCACTTGAACAATCCATGCAGTGTAATCAATTGTCACCGAAAAAAGACGCGACAAAAATTTTTTTGGGACATTTGAAGTGATGTTTTTTGCTAACTTTAGCTGTAACATACTCAGCCCGTTTCAGAATTGTTTTTATTGTTTTTTGTTAATAAAATTTGTCTTTGTTGAAAAATAAAAATTTTATGAAGGTTTTCTTATTGACTTTTTTGCGCCACCCTTTGTGTTTTTGTTATATAAATTATAATTAGGTAAGTTAATGACCAAATTTTAATAATTTATTTTTACTTATATATTTGGATATTTCATATTCATAATAATTCTTTTTTTATATCTATTAAACATAAAATTTAAACTTAAAGCAAAATTTTTTTATAATCAAAATATAAAAAATAAATAAATGAAAACGGCACTTAAAATATTTATCAGCCTGTAAATGACAGCAAGAGGTTTGCGTAACTCTGTTCGTCTCTTTTTTTCTAAAAAAGCATCAATCTTTTGATTATTTTTCGAGTTTAAAGTGGGATGAAAATACACTCGAAAAATAAGAATGAAATTTATACATATTAAAAATTTATAAGGAATTCGGCAAGTAGTTTGGTATTTCTGAATCACATCATTGATTGTTTAAATTTTCTAAAAATGACAAAAAAAACATCTCGCACATATTATATTTTATATTTAAAAAATATTTTAAATTGATTTATGTACTTTTTAATCTACACAAAGTCAAACTAGAAACAAAAAATAAGCTTATAATCTTTAATTTTTTAAGTTTCTAACTTCATAAGAAGATGCTTATCGCATACTTTTTTTTTAAAAGTTTTAGTGTTATGGTTTACGGTTTTTCTAATCTTCTACAGAACTTCAATAATTATTATCAGAATAAATCTACGAAATGGCGTCAACCCTTTTTATCCGCTTCAAGTGCGTTTATTTTTATATCCTCTTCTTAACATTTCCAATATTTATTTATATGCTTTGGTACTGTCTATCTATTTATTTTTGCTCTACCATAGTTTTTATTTTAAAAAATGCACTTTTAATATGTTCATTTTTTATTTTGTCGAGCATTATTTTTTTTATTACACACATTTGGCAAAAAATATAAATTTATGTAAATAAAATTAGTAGAAATTAAGGATCATCATCAACTACACCAAATTCTACGCCACTTGAGCATTCACCATCTTCTTCAATGTCGTCAACAGCTGCTAATTCGATTGTTTCATCAATATCGGTGCATCAAAACACGACAAGATTAAATAATGAGGAAAATATTAGCAAAAACAACATTACGTGTGAAAAAACTGAAACAGATGCTACAAATCCATTAAACGCTATATTTAGTTCATCAAAAGAGAAAGTTAATAAATGTTTCATTTTAACATTAAAGACAAATTATTTATACGACAAATGGTTAAAACATTAATTTTAATACAACATTTTGTAGAGCAATAATCCGGTAACCAAACTGCAAAGCAAATTTGCTACATTGGATTGTACGAATAACGTTGTTAATAATATGCATAACAACGTAAAAAAAATGTATAAATTTAAACTTTATTTTTTATCAGTTTTAAAATTTAGCACTTTTCTCAATCACCCCAAGCAGAATTGCAGCATCAACGGCAACCTCGACTTTCTCTACCTAATGGACGTGACTCCCGTTCTAGTTAGAAAAAAATTAAAATTTAAAATTTGCATTAATATAAGAAAATTGTAAAAGAGCTAATATGTAAAAAAATTAAGTTGTCGGCGGCATGTCTTCTACGGATTTTAGACGCCGTGGTCGCCAAACGATAGATTATATGGCTGATTATATGGAAAATGTGCACAATAGACGCGTCGTACCCTCGATTGAACCTGGATATCTGCGTGAGTTGATTCCACCCTCACCTCCGATGCATGCAGAAGATTATGATCGCGTACTTCAAGACTTTGAAAGCTACATTATGCCTGGTGTATGCATATATTGAAAAAAATGAATACATTTCATAATTTGTTAATTTAGTAATTACAACAAGTATTTTTGAACATTGTAGCAAAAAATTAAACTTATTATTTTTCATTACTTCTAATGTTTGAATCTACTTGTCCATTTCCATCCCTGGATTATAACTTTTCATTTTTCAATCAATTTTCTAAATTTTTTTAATTTTATTATTAGGACTTTAGGTTAATTTTGAAAATTACTTGAAAAACAAAAAAGTTATAACAAACACAAAACATGTAATAAATTCTATCACTATAGATAACTCATTGGCAACATCCACGATTTCATGCTTATTTTCCTGCTGGAAATTCTTACCCTTCAATTCTTGCTGATATGCTTTCTGACATAATCGGATGTGTCGGCTTTTCTTGGGTGATAATAATTTAAAAATTTTTTAATAATTAATCCATTAAAACGTGTTTTTGTTTAAGGCTTCTTGTCCAGCAATGACGGAATTGGAAATGATAATGTTGCAATGGTTTGGTCAAATGATAGGTCTTCCGAAAGAATTTTTACCTTTTACAATAAATGGACAAGGAGGTGGAGTCATTCAGGTAATTATGAACGTGAATTGCCGAAACGAAAAATATAAATATATTATACATAATTTATATTTAGAAAATCCAAATTTCATATATAAAATTAAAATTTTAATATTTTTGTGTATATTCTTTTAAAATATTGTATAGAGTTCGGCAAGTGAATGCAACTTTGTTGCATTATTGGCTGCACGTTTTGAAGTAATGAAAGAACTTCGACAACGCTTTCCTTTCGTTGAGGAAGGATTGTTGATGTCAAAACTAATTGCTTATTGTAGCAAAGAATCACATTCTTCAGTAGAAAAAGCCGCCATGATCGGCATGGTAAAGTTGAGGATTTTGGAGACCGATTCGAAATTTCGGCTTCGCGGAGACACGCTTCAAACAGCAATTACTGAAGATCGTAATCTCGGTTTTATTCCGTTTTTTGTTTCAACAACTCTCGGCACTACATCAGTGTGCTCATTCGATGTTCTCGCTGAAGTGGGTCCCGTCTGTACTGAAAACGATCTTTGGCTACACGTCGATGGCGGTATTAAAAAAATTCTAGCTTATTCATTTTGTATTGATATAAAACTAATTAATTTTATACAGTAGGGTTCATAAAAACGTTGAACTGGACATATAATTGCTAATAAAATTGGTATTAAGTACTTTTTTTAATTTCAAATTTCTATTCGATGATTTAGTCGGTTCATTACTTTATTGAGTCAAAAAAATGTTATATGGTATTTTGTAAAATTTGCCAGAAATGGAGGAGATCAAAAAAAATGGGACACTTGTGTATATTTACTTGTATAAATCAATGTCTATCCATTATATATATGATATTTTTATTAAAAAGCAATAATTAGGCCCAAAATAAGTAATTTAAGTCCTATAAACAATTGTAGCATTTGCACTTGAAAAATTCGATTTTATATTAAAAATCGACCCTAATATGGTAAAAACCGATTTTTGATCAGAATATATTCAGAAAAATTGATGATGCCATCTGAAAGAGCACAAAATTCTGCATAATATATCGTGGAATTAGAAAAATTGGCCACAAAATACTTTAAAAATATATCTTACAAAAGCAGTGTCAACAAAAAAAATTAAAAATGGTACATTTTTAGGCTTTTTTGTTGAAACTGCTTTTGTAAGATATATTTCTAAAATATTTTGTGGTTAATTCCACGATCCCCTCCATTTTTGGCAAAACACTATATAACATTTTTTTGATTCAATAAAGTAAAAAACCGACTAAATCATAGAATAAATCGAATAAAAAACAAAATTTAGAACAAAATAAAAAAAGAACCGGCGAAAAAAGTACTTGATACCAATTTTATTAGCAATTATATGTTTATTTTCAATGTGTTTCGTTTTTTATGAACCCTACTGTATATAAAAAAATTGCAAAATAAATTATAAATAAATGAAATATATTTACTCAATAAAAACATATTTAGCATATGCTGGTTCGGCAATGGTATGTTCCGAATTTCGTTATTTAATGAATGGAATCGAACATGCCATGTCGTTCAATACTAATCCCAATAAATGGATGCTCGTTAATTTTGATTGCTCAACCATGTGGTAAACTTTATAAATATGCTTAATTCTTCATTGTTTTTTTTTAATTTTAGGGTAAAGGACAGATTTAAATTAACCCAGGCGCTTGTTGTAGATCCGCTTTATTTACAACATAGCTGGACTGGTAACTTCAAATATAATTATATAGCGTATTCAAAAATATACACAATCTAGACAAGGCAATTGACTATCGACATTGGGGAATACCACTAAGTCGTCGATTTCGAGCATTAAAATTATGGTTTGTTATACGACTATATGGTGTTGAGGGTATCCAACGATACATTCGTTTGGTAAATTAAACATTTGTAATTCAATTGAGTTTAATTGAGTTTAAAAATTACTTTTTTCAAATATTTATTTAGCACGTAAGATTGGCGAAAAAATTTGAGTCTTTATTATTAGCTGATGACCAATTTGAAATCATCGGAGATGTTATTATGGGCTTAGTATGTTTTCGACTTAAAGCTAGCGATGAGATTAATCAAACTCTGCTCACAAAACTAAATTCGAGCGGTCTTATTCACATGGTACCAGCTTCATTGAGCGATCGATTTGTAATTCGATTCTGCGTTTGTAGTGAAAATGCTACTGATTGCGACATAATTACTGCCTACGAAATCATCAAACAAATGGCGTATAGTATTTTATGTAAGAAATTTTCAAGCTAAAAAAAATAAAAAAAAATTACCCTAAGTTCTGGTAAATAAGAAGCGGCCGTTTGAAGAATTTTTGAATATTGACTTGGCCTCCATTCTGTTATTTTCTGTCGGTTAAGCATAAAATTTAATGAACACCTTCATTAAAGGAGGCCCAAGCTGTAGTTCAAAAATTTTGAGCTCAACTTTGTTTATAACAGAATGAAGGTCAAGTTAAAATTCAAAAATTTTTTGAACGGGCGCGTCTTATTTATCCGAATATAGAGTAATTGTATTAAGCATTTTTTGCAATTTTTCCGTTTGAGATGAACCTGTCGCTGAACCGATTGCTGAAAATTACGAATTGGAAAAAATTGAAGAAAAACAATATGAAAATATGCAGCACCATTCCGTCGATTCAAGTCATTCGGAAAGAAGTTTAAATTTGAACGAAAGAAATGTGAGCATTTCAAATATTTATTCAACAAATTTAATGAAATAAAAGTATAGATATCAATTGATTCCTCCAAGTCATTGTCAACTCCTCCACTAGCCTTCGTGGGAAGTGGCGATACGACGATGACTCCATTTACAGAATCCAATTCTTCACTTACGCAACAATTATCCACCACTGATCGTCGGCGTATGCATTCGTTGGCAGAAAAGCGATCATTTCTTGTGCGTATGGTCAGCGATCCTAAATGTTATAATCCGAAGATAGTGCGCCATTTGAATATGCGCAATCACAAGCAGACATCACAGGACTTGTTTCGCGATAGAACTTTGAGGTATTAAGCATATTGCACACTAATCAAGACATCCATAAATTAATGTATTCAAAAATTAAAATTTTTAGACAAGCCATAGAGCAAGGCAGCTTTAGGCGGTTAGGAAATTTAACTACGGGAAGATGTAAATTATTATGATTTTTCGAAGTCGCCTTTATTTTTATTGAAACCAACAAATATTTAGACCAACTGAGCATTGATCAAATGTCGGATGAAGAAGAAACAACAGGTCAAACCATTGCATACGAACAAACGGGTGTACAAACGCCGCTGTAACCGATGTAAAAGGCTTGCAACAAAATTACGGACGAAAACTGATGAAATCAAAAAAATTCAATTTTTAGCATTTTTTAGCAACAATTAATAATGCTTTCAATTAGCTAACAAATAAAAAAAGATCCATATTAGGTACATGTTTTTTATTGGATTAACACTAAATTTCAGATGAAAAAAAAATGAATAAGCTTTTTTATTTTTTGAATATTAAGTAAAAATAAATATCTATTTAATTTTTTTACAATGATGATTACAACGCGTTATACAGAAACGTGTGTGCACACATATTAGAATATTTATGTAAATCGCGAAGATGTTTTAAAAAATTACATTATGCAATGGATAACAAAAAAATAAATTTAAAATTTATTTTTCTAAGTTTTTCAAGAAAAAAAATTAACAATTCAATTTAACAATATTGTATATTTGAGCTAGGTGAACTTGTAAAGTAAACAAATTTTTTCTGATGTTCTTATAAAATAAATCTAAAAAATGTATTTGTTAAATATATTAGAAAAGAAAGAAACCGCCGTTAGCTTTGTTTTTTTATTTCGAACATAATAAAAGATTTCGTAAATTGGTTTTGATCTATCAGAGCATTCTTGTATGATATATTATTCATGTATTTTGGTCCATATGAATAAGAAATTTTTATAGAAAATAGCTGATCAAAAATTTCGAGTGCACGTGTGGTATGATTTTAAGCAAGCAAATTGAATCTCACCGTGCCCTATCAAAGGTGTTCAGCGATGACGTCCTGTCTGAAGGTCAATGCCGGAAGTGATTTCGGCGCTTTTGAGATGGCGACAAAAACTCGGATGATGACGAACACGGACATCGACCTTATGTCATCAATAATGACGTTTTAAGAGAAACCATTAAGTTGGATCAGCGCCGAATCACACATTTTTATTTTTTTGAGAAGTTCGATGCACTCATACCACCATAGCAAATCTTTTGAATTAATGTATGTAATTTTTTTGTTTTTGCAATAAATTTCTTTTACTATTCAAACGGCGGTTTCTTTCTTTACAATCGAATACATATTTTATAATTCATCGTGATTCTATTGATTTTTTGTTAATGTTTTCAAATATATATCACGTTAAAAAAAATTACTTATATTGCTATGATCCTTAATTTTTTAAAGTATTTATAAGAGATGTCCTTGCGTTCGAAACTATGCCTGCGAGTCTTAGTAACAGCAGACGGGACAGTCGCCGCTTTATCACAGGCATTATTAGAACGCAATTCGCGGATCCGAATGGGACAACGCATTGAGAGACGAGCGTTTAACAACGATGCGTCGACATTTATCAAACCTATTCTTCAGTACGGAACCGATGCCTACCTTACGCAGGGATTGGAATCGGTTTTATCTGGTATAACCTAAAAATTTTGGACAAGAAGGGAACTAAAAGTATGTACATAATAAACTAGTGTATAATAACATTTCCAATAAAGTTCTACAAACATCTGGCGGCCTTTCGCCACTTGCGTCATTTGTCGCAATGGGTCTCGGGCTTAGGCTGGTCACAATGCCTATTCGTTTCTATGCGGAAAAGCTGCAGGCCAAGCGCGTGCATGTCGTTAATTTTATTACGCAGAACGTGCTCAAAGTAATTGGAAAAATTGCAAAAAATTTTTTCATAACCTAAATTCTCATCTTTATAGAAAGCTAGTGTAACGTATAATTTGAAAGTCACAACTAATCCAGCAAATGGACAAATTTCGCTAAACACGGAGGATCCCGATATCAAAGTGAAAGTCCATAATCTTGTGAGTATATTGATCTGATTTTCTAATGTCCAAATTTTTATATACATTTTTTTTCTTGCAGATAGCACAACAAATTCGTGAGTATAGCTCACGATACGGCATCCAACACTCACGGATTCTCAATCTGAACGCACTTAGCTCGCCTATTTGGTTCTATTCGTCATTCGCGATTCGCAACAACATTTCTAGTTGGTTCTTTTACACTTGATATATTTTATGAATCAACTTCATTTATTAATATAACTCATATCCGATTCTCAAAACTATATATTATTTGCATTTTTCTATTCTATTTTTCAGCTTTTTATTTTATAACTTATATTTAAAAATATTTAAAATCTTTTAATTTGTTTCTAGCTGGATATAAGCCAATGATGGAGGGCTTTTTATGGATGCCAAACTTGTGTGATCCTGACCCATACATGATAATACCAATTTGTGTCGGTTTGATCGGTTTCATCAACGTGTACGTAAGTGGTTTTTAGTTATTAATTTCGAGATCAAAAGCTGAAAAATTTTTGATTCAACTGGAGTATGGATTTTCTTTCAGTCACAACGAGCAATTTTTCCCATGAAATCGAGGGCGCAAAACGTGTCGGACGTAATGCTCGTGTGCTTTTCTCTTCTAGCCGTGAAAATGATGTCTATTCTTCCGGTGGTAAGCGTTATAAAAAAAGTATATCAAATTTCATTTTGTATCGTTTATGGAAAAGAATTTCAAAATTTAGAAAAAAAATTTAAGATTTTTACTTACAAGGTTAGGTACAATATGTATTTTTGAAAATAAACGTAAAACAATTACATTTTTTCTGCTTAATTTCAGCAAAACAAATTTTCTTTATCGTTCAATAATCTAGGCCAACTGATATTTTGTTCCTTTCTAATTCCCTTCTTGTTTTATCGAAAATATTAATCTTTCACCAATGTTAAAATTTATTTTTGAAATACTCAAATTAAAATAAATTTTTTAAAACAAAATGTGGATTTAGTGCATTCCAATGTACTGGCTGACCGTGTCGACGACTAGCCTAATGCAAAACCTCCTGCTGAGGCATCCACGGGTGAAGAAGCTGGCCGGCATCAATCGCCTTCCTAGCGACTCGCCAACGCCAGTGCGCGATCTCTTTTTGCTGCGAAGAAATTACGGCGCCGTGCCATCGCTTTGAGGACATTTTTATACACGCAAAAACAAAGTGGTTTAAAGAAAAAAGCACCTGAGTTTTTCGGTTATTTTTGTTACAAAAAATTCGTTTAGACTTTTGAGTTTATGCTTAAAGGATGCGCAGAAATATTATTGTTTTTGTTATAGAAGTTAATTGTTCTCTTTTGCACGAGGAAAATAATAAAATTATCGCCATTTTCTTTACAGTACTTTTTTAATTCCTAAAATTAATACAAAAAATATATCAAAAAAAAATAAAAATTCTTTATTGGAAATACTAGAAATTAAGCTTTCAATAAATCTAATTAATTTAAGGTATTTCATTTGGAAATTTATTTTATATGGGTTCTTAGCAGTTATCCAAGCACCGAAAAATTAAAAGATTTAAGTCTTTATTCATCAGCTTTACATGATTTATAATATTGCAATTTCAAAACATTTTTTTTCTGCTTTTCGAATTATTTTAATTTACTTACGTGATAATAAAATATAATAAATAATAATAAGCTTTTTAAAGTATCAAAAAAAAAATGTAGCGCCAAAGAATTTGCCTCAACGTTGCACGAATGTACGACCGCTATAAAAAATTTTATACAAATTAATTTTAAAAGAAGCGAAAGCAAGAAAAAATACAAAAAATATACATACGTGATAGTCTTTTTCTCTACGGCCTTATTCTCCGGTCGAGCTCGATTCAACACCTTTAAAAAGTCGCGTGTTTTTACTCGCATCCGAGAGTGCATGTACGCCTAGAAGGCGAAAAAATAGATTCAAAAAATGCATTAAAATTTTAGCGCAGCGTCAAATAATTAGTTAATATTGTCCTCAAATCTTTACGATACAATCATAGAGTTCGATATTTTAATCGGTTGACACAAAGAAAACTTTCCTAATACTCTACACATAAGAAACGCGTTTTATTTTTTGAGTGAGGTTGATGCATAAAAAATGTCGATTTTTCTTAAATGTTAAAATTAGCTTTTTTGAGCTAAAAAGTAAAGAAATAATGTTGGTTTTGTTGGAAAAACTCTCCACACAACCTTTCAGTCGAAAACAAAGCCCACTACGACCAAATTTTGATCAATTTGTGTAATGTCTTTTTTGAAAAATTGTTATTAATTTTGCATCAATTTAATAGGGTCCTATCTAACCTTTGAGCATTTGATATGATAATGTAAATAGTCGCGGAAAGTGTGCAGCAGATTGATTGTATTATCTCGTGTCTTCTTGTTGATGTGCCGCGCGAAAAGCACGAACGTTATATAGCCGACGTTCTCACCGATACGAGCCTCGGAATTGTTGCGTAGCTCTAGTGGCGGCTCGCCGACGGAGTAAAGCACCTGCGGCGTAGTCTGACTGGCCTTCCGGCCTTCCCGAAACTCCTTTAAATCAATATGCTTTAAATATAAAGCCAAAAAATTTTAAACGTTATTTGATTCTCGATTTTTTTTCATCATTACCTGAAGAAACAATTTTCCCAAAATTACATCGTCGGGATCCTTGAACACCGTGCTGAATATTACAGTGACGCGGTCCGCTTTCGCCTCGATAAATCTTAAAAAATATTTTTTCAAAAATTAGTATTAAATTTAAAAACCAAGAAAAAAAATCCGAAAGTAATTTACTTAAATTAAATCATTTTGCTTAAAATTTTTAGCGTTCAGAAAAAATCGGAAAAAAAATTTTCGGATTTTTTTAGTCTCATTGGCAAAATTCACTCACAATGTCTCATCGGATCGGTAGTGAATAACGGCACGTTGTTGGCCTTGCTGACCGTTTTCCTGAAACTCAAAATATTTTTCAAAGACAGCGGCAAAGCAGTTGCGTTTCAGGTAAGACGCGTTGGTAATAACATCCTGAAAGTTGTCCGGCAGAGAGGTGAGATCGAAGCACAACGAGACGCTAAAGCCACTATCTGGCTGCGGTGCCAGATAGTCGCCGTAGATGCGTCTCAAAATCTAAAATATGCACGTAATATTTTGGAAAGAACATTTTCAGAAAAGAACATGTTGTATAATCAAATTAGTTTGGTTCTTGAGGGTTGTGAGGCAGCAAAAAAAATTTTTTTAATGATTTTTTAGGTTTTTTGGCATGGGGAAATTTAATAATGTTTTGTACTTTTCTTGTTTTTGTTGTGTTTTTTCCTAAAAACCTAAAACAAAACCTGAAAGCCCTAAAAAAATCATTAAAAAAAAATTTTTTTTGCTGCCCGGTAACTCACAAAAACTGTTTTTCACAAGACTCCTATATCCAATACGTGAATGACTGAAAGAATATAGGTTATTTTATTTTTAGCTTAGATCATGTTGACTCCAGTTTTTATTCATCGACGGATTTTTTTATTCAAGATTTTTTTTATAAATAATGAGTAAAAAATGTACCACATCAACGCCGTGCTCCTTGAGCTCCTTGTAGAATTGTAATGAAAGACTCAACTAAAAAATCAATTAATTCTCGGCTGTAAAGATTTTTAAAAATTTTTGCGCACCATAATTTTTGAACGCTCTCCGTTCGGATTCGATATGGAGTATAGAGCGCCATCGAAATCGGCAAAAACCACCGAAACCGAATCAAATTTCCCGCTATAATATACATTTTATAGAAAATTGTTTAACGTAAAAAAATAGAAAAAATGAGAAAAGCACACTGACTTGGACTTTGCGGCTTGAAATTTTTGTTCTAAAGTTTCGAAAATTATACGATTATTTTGTTCGAGTAAAATCATTTTATTACGCAATGTTTATTTAATAGAGCACTTTAACGCAATACGCACCCCAAAGCATAGAATTTTTTTCGCAAAGGATTGTGTTGATGAATAATTAGCGTTTGAAATGGAAACATAAAAGTTGTGAAAATTCAAATTTAATTTTTTGAATCTTTTTAAATTTATTTGAAAAAAAAACAATAAGTCGAGAAAATTTTTTCCTCACCTTTGTTTCTGCGTTGGAGAGACGCGCCCCGAATATGGGAAAAAAACTTGGATTCCCCATGAGCATCAAGTTAGATTTCAGTCTACTTTGGCACCACCCGAAAGAATAACTCCCGGATGCTGTAGACAAGAATGAAAAGAATCTCGATATTTGGTGTCCCATTTCCCACGGGTTGTTCGAGAATCTTTGTGTTTGCTTTGTTTTTGTGTTAAAAATTAAGATTTTAATGAAAAATATAATTTTGACTTGGAATTTTTTTAAATTGAGATTTTTTCATACTTCTGCGATCCGAACTTGCTTAAGTCTTTGAAAATCAACGAAAATGTATCAAAACTTAATATTTTGCAACATAAAAGCTCTTTATTTTGTTTCTTAAAAATAAATTAAATATGCGAATATTTTTATTCACGTGTATATTTTGATAGAATGGAAACGCCGTGCGCAGCGACGTTCAATTCCGAAAATTTTTATACGCCTGTGAGAATTATCCCGACATTTTTGCGCGATAAGGTACTTTTTTACGATTATTTTAAGAAAAATCAAAAATTTATTTTATTTCAAATTTTTTGACAACATTTTTTTTCGAAACGAATGATCAACTTTCTTTCTTTTAGAAAAAAACAATAGTCGATCGACATATTGTCGATGGTGTTTGTTTGGAGCGCGTCGAGGCGTCCGGCCGAAGCGCCGTTGTCTATCGGCGGAACACGAATATTTTCTTTCGACGCTACAACGTCGACTTTGACATTTTAAATGTGAAAATCTTTTTTAAATATGTTTTCTAGGTTGTTTCTCTAAATATTGTGTTTTTAATATTTCTAATAGAATTCATTCGATTTTTTTTTACTACAATAATTTTTAGGCGGTCTATGTGACTTTTATGGCAAATCAACCTGCCAAGGCTGAAGTGCATTTGTGTCTCGTTGGCGAGCGTCGAATCGACTTTCACGAGCTTACGCACGAGGGCCATTGCATGCTCACTTTGCCGTTTAAGATTTGCATGGCTCACAAGTGCGGCTTTGGCTTAATGCTTGAACGCGACTGCTTTTCAGACGCATGCGAGACGTATGCTTTTTGATGTTCTGAAAATGGGCCTTTGTTTTATAATTTATTTTTCGATTTATGCTGAGAACACATTTTTAGTGAACCGGATTCCGCGCAATTATTTTCTCTAACGCATCCCTACAACGAATTTTTCCCAATTGTTTGCAAATTTAAAGGTAGTGAACTTTTTGCAACGCCGAATCGTAGAGAAATTAATTTTTGGCAAAAGTTTTTATTTTAAGCTTCAAATTTTATTTTATTTATTTTTTTGCCGTAATAGTTTTGCGCATAAAATTTTTCGGCATTAGCAATAGAGCAATTCTATTATATTTGTGAATTTTTTCTTCTAGCCGATGCACAATGCTACTACGCATTTCGCGGTCGACGCATTGCGCTAATACCCAACTCGTGGCACGTCGATAGCGTGGAGCGCGCCGAGGTGGTTACCGGCTATGATTTGGACGCTCGGCGACAGTCGCGCTTCCTCCTCCGACGTTGCACCATGGAGGAGAAGCGAAGCGTAAAGAAGGAGATGTGGATGGACGCGCGCGGTTTTTTCAACATTTCACTGCAGTCGCCGGCCGTCTCGACGACGGCAGCGGTCAGCGCGCGTTCCTTCTACTCGCCAAACATTCTTAGCGCCTCGAACTTTCCCACAAGTAAATTTTTCGATCGCTTCTCTTACTAAAAAGTTTTTCTAAAAGGTCTTTAAAAAGGAAGTTTTTATATGAGTTAAAATATTTAAAAAATACATTTAAGCAGCTGAAAATATTGACACAATTTTATGATTTGATTTTTTTTATTGTTATATTGAAAAAATACAGGTATTGCTATTTTGAATCAATTTTTGTTTTTGAATACGTGACACGTGAAGGCCCAGGGATCAATCCTCACCCGTTGGAAATGATCTTGTAACCAATCATTTCGCGGGATTTGAATGAGAGCCATCCAGCCATCGGAATCTCGGCTGGCTTGCTCACATGCGATATGGAGCTGATGCGGCTTGCTTGGGCCTGGTCAGCACCGCCGCGTATCACCCACACTGTGCAATTTGGTATCTATTGTCTTGAAAATATGGTGACACCTAAATGGGGTCGGAGGATGGAATTGAACTTCAAAGTGAAACCTATCGCACAACCACTGGGCCACTGCTCCTCTTGTTTTTGAATATACGAACAAAATATTACATGAGTCCACTTGTTAAAGGCGTACGTTCATCGATTGTGGCGCCGACGTTGATTTCCGCCGCGCCGGAAAACATTTCTCCGTTGACCACTCAGTCGAATAGCTTTACCAGCTTGGGCGCCGTTCGACGCGGAAGTTTTGGTGCGATGATGGAGGATGGCGGCAGCGCGCCGACGTCGTCCTCGCGCATCACGCCGACACGCCGGCATTGCATGCAGACTCGATCGATGGTCTCGGCAAACGTCAATTCGGTTCAATTTTGCTTATATAAAAATGTGTTTAATCATTAACAGGGCTGCCAGATGAAAATCAAATAAAAAAGAACGCTGGGCACGAAAAAAAATATTTTATTGATAATTTCAAAAAGATTTTTCTAAAAATATCTGAATTGGTCTATTTTGTTAACTTTTAGGGGGAAGATTCTTTATTCTCTCAACAATTAATACTTCCCGGAACTCCTGATCCTGTGTCTAAAAGAGCCATTCTTTATGGAAAAAAAAGAACAAAAAATAAAAAAGAACAGATCCCCTCAAAAAAAGAACAAATCTTTTTAAAAAGGACATTTGGCAACCCTGGTTTAATCGATTAAAAAAAAAGAAGTCTTAATAATATGATTATGTGAATTCGAAAATTCGCTTATATAAAATTTAATTGGAAGCAGAGTGAATACAATGAAATATGTGTATTTTTTTCGCAGGTACCACCAACGTCGGCGTCGACCACTATAGCGGACGGCAATCGTTCGGCGACGAGTTTGGGCGCCAGCGCTGCGCGTAATATTTCCGATTTTGCTTTCGTCGAAGGCCCATCATTTCTCAATAGGACCTCTTCGGCGATTACCACTTCGATGGCGAGCTCCACCGATTTGTCCTCATTCACGCGGTTTTTTTTTTATTAGTACTTTTGTATGCTTTTCCATTGAAGAATAACATTATGTTGGCGGCATTCTTTGTTTGGTGAAAACGACTCCATTCGAGGCATTTTATCGATTAAATCAGCTTTTAAGCATAATTTATTTTGCGTTCAGTCGACGTTCGATGAACACGAACACGCTGCTGCAATTTGCACTAACACAACAGCGGCGTTTACGCTGTACGTCCACGCCGATTGCCGACGATCTGGACACGGAACGACTCCTCGCGCTCAGCAAGTCGAATTCGATGGAGTGCGCGGTCGAGTATTGTCTGGAGTGGCTGGGCGACGTTCGAGAGCCCAAGGCTCCCTCCGAGATCTCCATGGAGTGCATGACGATTGCGACGACAACGACAAAGTCGACGGCCGCCACCGCCGCCGGCATCGTCGGCGACGTCGTCGAGTCGACGTCACAGACCGCGGCGGCGGTTTCTCTGTTGCCCGAAACGGCGAAGAAGCCGCCCGGCGTGAGCGCGCCCGTGCCGGATCGGCGCGTTCGTCAGCGACGTCTTCAGATGTTGGACGACTTGTTTTTGAGCAAATCCGCCGACAAATGCAACACCATTCACGCTTGGAAATTGAGGTTGTTCATTTTTGAAGAATTTTTGAGGTTGAACAAAACGGTTAAACATTGTTTTTTCTCCACATGTTTTTAGAGAGTCGTCGGCGAATATGCTGGCCTCGGAAGAGGCGAAATATTGCCGACAACGCTGGGGAGATAATCGCTTGCAAAATGTGAGGCAAATGCTCGACTCGTCCAAGGCGGTTCTCATTCCGTCGAAACTCGATGTGCTTATTGAATTATTTTTATATTTTTCTTTCTTGTATTTTCAATTGGCAAAGAGAACCTTTCCCATTTGGAGTAGCTTTTTTGTAGGCGTTGATTGAAAGCGGCGACATGTCACCGCTCTCCTCACAAGACGAACGTGCTCAGCGTCTACATTTTGTGACGATTACCGCGCTGAAGACCGTCACGCGTCCATTCGGCCAGGCGCTTTTAAATTTCGCCACCGTACGTCCGATTTCCAACCAACCGGTTGTGATGAATCCGATTTGTCTCGACGGACGCGTTTCGCCGAACGGAGCGCGAGTGGAATATCCGACAAATGAGCCTAATTACGTGAGGAAAAAAGATTTTTTAAATGAAAACAGATTATAGAAGCATTTATTTCTCTTAATTGTTCGATTTTTACTTTTTTCAGAAGGCCTTTATTGAGTGGGCGAGCTTCTATAATGGCGTGGCGCACGGACTGGCCGTCCTCGGTTTCGACGGCTTCACCAGGCATTGTTCACGGCGGTTACGAAAACAAAGCGATAAAGCGCAAGCGAAGCGGCAAATTCGACAAAATCTGTCGGGAAATTCGCCAAGCCTAACGTCCTTTTCGGCGACCTGTCGACGCCGGCAGAGTACGTTTTTTCTTCGTCGATTCACGTTGTTTTTTTTTTTTTGTCGAACTGGGGAATCATTTTGTTTGTTTGCCAACCGCAGTTTCCAATCTTTTTTCTTTAGGCATTCTCAGCGATTATTCTCTCGGCTCGCCGACCACCATCGACAGTGACGCCACGCAGGCCACACAATTCGCGGAAGAGTTGGCCAACTTTTCACGCGAATTACGCCAGCCCAACTCGACGCGCGTTGTGCTCGACTGGGACTGGTTGAACATGAATTTGCAGGCGCATCGCGACATTCCGCCGGTTGAAGCTGGCTTTCTCTTTGCTGCCGGTCTCAGCGGTCGCATTCCCATCTCGAATCACGACGTTTATAACTACGTGGCCAACTACAAAAACAAGTTTTGCGTGATGGCCATTCTGTTGGGCTGGGCGGTTGCGCATCGCGGCACAAGCGACATTGTTGTAAGACGAATAGGAATTACACATACCCTAACTTCGCGTGTATAAGGCCGAACGTTTTGAGCCAAATTTAAATTGAAGCCTATGAGTTCATTCTGTTGTATTGGATCCAAGCGAGTACAAATTTTGTGCCCACTTTCATGAAAGTGAAACGAAGACAAGCATAAAATTTAGACCCCAACGGATCCGATAAAATGAATTCATTGGCGCCAATTTAAATTTGGCCCAAAACACCCGGCCTTATACACACAAAATTATCGGATCCGTTGGGGTTTAAATTTTGTGCCCGTCTTTGTCTCGGTTTCATAAAAGTGGGCGCAAAATTTGGACCCCAACGGATTTGATACGAACAGGGAATGAACTCATTGGCGCGAATTTAAATTTGGCTCAAAACACTCGCGGCCTTATACACGCAAAATAAGTTTAGCTTTTAGAAAATTAGAATATTTACTTTTTGTTTTTTTTCGTGAAATTTTTTTATTTTATGCTGATTTTTCTTTTCCAAAACACAAATTAGCGAATTGCGAATGAAAAGTGTTGATTTGAATATGTAGGTGCATAAGGTGCTTATTACGCATTCGCCATTTCTCATGCAGCCGACGCTGTGCGATTTTCGCTTTGAGCCAATGATTCAAACGGCCGCTTTGGTCGGTTTGGGTTTTCTTTTCGCCGAAACGATGAATTTGTCCCTGTCGAGTCAACTGATTAATCAAATGTCTCGTGAGACGTTCGACACGGAACAAGGAGTGGCGGATCGTTACTCATTTGTGCTTGCCGCCGGCTTCGCCATTGGCCTGATTAATTTAGGTTTATTTTTTACATAAATTTCCAACTTTTTTTATTATAAGTTTTTGAATTTATTGATTTGCGCTGCCTTCGGAGCGTTATGCCTCACACCTGACTCACTTTGCCTTCGGAGCTTTCGGGGCGGATGACTCCGAAGGCGGAGGCATTTAATCGGCGTTAGGAGTCATAGTACCGAAAGGCTTCATGGATCGTGACTCAGTGACTCCGAGTCACATTTAAAAATTGTTGAATTTGACAGAAGTTGCATGAGCCCTCTGGGTTTAAATTACTTCTGTCACTGGATCGGCTCCCAGTCAACTTTGAACTTTTGCAAACGGAAGCATATTTGGAGCTTTTTAAAAGATTTATCACGAGGCGCTGAGAGAAGATCAGCACCAGTTCCGACTCCGGATTCGCTCTAGTTGACTCTAGGCCGGAGTCAAGGACTCAATTCGGCGACATAAGCACTGTTATTAACACATATTTGATTTTTTTAAATGTTTGTGAAACATTTTCTTTTAGGCAAGGGAGCGATTATCGCCGAAACCCAACCACCGGTGGTCAATGCGCATTTATCGTTGGCTGAGCGCCTCCTAAAATTGCTCAACGGCGAGGATCGCCGCATGTCCTACGTTCACTACGATCGAATATCTCAATGCTCACACGAGACAACATCGTTTATCGACGCGGCGGAAGGCGGCGGCGGCCTCATGCGTCGGTACGCCGACGGCACGACCACCGCCGGCGACGGTCTGCCACTATTCGGCGGATGCGGTCAGTTGCTAATTGACTATACTCTCCTATGACTTTTAACAGTATTTTTTATACCTATACATGCTAATTACTTTTGGAACATTTACTTCTGTTTTGATCCGGGTATTGCAATGACTCCGACTTGATTTCCGGAGTCATTTAGCTAAATGACTTTTATTTTGTCCGAATTATTTAAATACTTCTTTAATAATGGATCGGTTTTGTGTGAATCGTTTAGCGGACTCATTTAGGTAGTCATCGCAATAATCTAGTTACGTGATTTTGATAACTCTGACAACAAAATGATTTTCTGATTTGTTGATTTTTGTTAAAAACTTTTTTAGGAGATTCGGCGGAACTCAATTCCACGTCGAATCACGTCCGACAAATGAGAAAAGTGAATATTCATTTGACGTCGCCTGCGGCATGCGCCGCGCTTGCCCTAATGTATTTGCGTACCAATGACGTGTGGATTAGCGACGCACTATCCATTCCAAACACAATATCGGCCATCGAACGCATTCGGTGAGTTAATTTAGCCGAAGAATTTTTCACATCTTTACTTGAAAAAGCGATGGATAATCTCACGGGCCAATGCGGAAATAACTCTCATCAATTTAGGCCACACTAAAACTGATCGAATTCGAACTATTTTTGTTTGTTTTTTTTTTAATAGGCCGGATGTACTAATGCTACGCGTACTCGCAAAATGTCTCGTCAACTTTGATGCCATCGAAGGAACGATGCGTTTCGTCGAGGCACAAATTCCGTCCATTATACGACGCTACGCCGCTCACTACGTCAACAATTGTCGTAAAGGCGGCAAGGAACGCGAAACCTGGTGGTCGCGCGTCGTTGATATGAACTGCGTGGCGCAGGTATTTTGCATTTCAATTCATTCCAATGCTTTCTCAATTTTTTTTTTGGTCACTTTTTCTTAAATAATTTGTTATTGGAATGAGAAGAAAAAGTTATTCGAATGGGGCAAATATTTTCGGACTCATCTTTTTTGACAACAACATTTTTATTAAAGAATTTTCAACAAAAATTAAACGATAGCCAACAAAATTCTCTACAAGATCTCAAGATAAAAGATGCTCGAAGTTTCCGCCTACAGCCGCCACGCAGGCGTCCAGAGACTTACGAAAATTTTTGACGATGGTCGCGAGTGTTTTTCTCGGGATTTCGTCACGCGCCTTTTGGAGAGCGCGCTTCGGGGAATCTATTGAGCCTTGGTTTGTGGCGCATGTTTTTTACTCCAAAATGAATCAAATCGCGGAATCCATCGGGTTCAGGTCGGGCGAGTTGACCGACTAGAAGTTTATTCTTAGTATCCTTAGAAATTTTTAAAAATTGAATTTTCTCGTCGATTTCATCAAAAGAGAAGTTGCCTAGCCGTGTTGAAGGGTTTACTTACGATTTCTGGTGTGCCATTGAGTCCGGAAATTTATTACGCTCCATAAAATATATTTTAGATAAATTTACTCATTGATCTATGTTATACGAAAACCAATGACGCCTAGACCTAATGAATGAATGATTTTGACCTACTCCGTGTCTTATTTTAAAAGCTGACGACTTATTCCCATTCTTTAAAAAAAAAACTTTTAATACTATTAGAAAGAGCATGAAATCTTCTGTATCTAGGATGCTTCATTTCGAAAATTATGCTCATCGTTTTGGAGGTTCGTGATCCCGTCGATTGTGAAATTTTTTTCCTCTGTTTATGGTACCGACCAAAAAGCTTCAGTTTTAAGCCTTATCATAGACGCATGCGATTCATTCGTTTGTCCAAATAAAAACACTATTTAGATGTTATTTTGTAGAGAATTTCACGGGCTACAAAATGACTATATAAGAACGTAAAAAATAGATTATCCATTTTTTTCTGTAAATTAGATTTAAAGTGTAAAAAAAAATTAGGAGAACATTTGCCCCACCTACTGAGAATGGCTGAGAACGAGTTTGGCTGTTGAAATACATCGATGTTTGTATCATCGATCATTTTTTTCTTCCAAATTATTTAGGCATACTTTTACTGTTCCGCGGGCGCGTGTTTGGCCATCGCTTTACGTTATGCGTCAACTTCGTACTCCACTGCCAGACATACAATCGTACCTTTTTTCAAATTGCAAATAAATTTTTTCTTCTTTGATGATTACAAATTTTTTTTAAAGGAATCATTTTATGGACGCATCGAAGGAGACGAATTTCTCGTCGACGAAAACAACGCCATCAATGTATTTCGACATCTTAGCGCGTTGGCTGGACGAAATTGCGTAAATGCGTGCATCAACATTAGCACCATTTCGCTCGCATTGGTGCGAGTTTTATACGCTTAGCGAATTTTTCATTCAAATTTTTCCGCACAACTAACTACTCTTTTCCAGATTATGGCGGGTAGCGGCGATCTCGCCACGCTGAAATTGCTGCGTAAAATGCGCAATTTACGGCGGCCAGAAAGCGCGTCGGGCGCGACGGCTTCGACCTCCACGCTAACATCCCAAACGTCGCGAAACGCCGCTTTGCACAGTCTCCATACTAGCGCGAATATGGCGATTGGAATGTTGTGCCTTGGCAATGGACGGTAGGAAAACACGTGAATGCAATCACTTTGTTGAGTAAAAACGCGAATTTTTTAGGCTTTCGCTAGCCAAAACAAATATGTCGATTGCGAGTCTTTTCATTTCCACTTTTCCCGTCTTTCCCCACTCGCTGCTCGACAATCGCGCCTATCTTCAACCGTTGCGCTTTCTGTGGACGTTGGCCGTGGAAACACGTTTTCTTACCACCGTTGACGCGGAAACATTAGCGCCAATTACCATATCGATTCGTGTCACATTCAAAGTATGTTTCATTTGCAATATATTTCGAGCAAATCTTATACATTCGAGTTGATTCATAAGTTTTTACCAATTATTGTTTTTTCGATTGTTTGAAGTATGTTCATAGAAATGCTATACCTCGTTTGAAAGCCCATTTTCTTGCGGTAATTTTAAGGCATTAATTGTTGAATTACGTGTCATTTGTCGAAAGATATGCTCGTTTAAATCATGTTGAGGCGACGCCAAAAAATGCATAATTTAGACTTTGAACAGCTCTGGCTCAGCGCCAACTCAATGAATGAGACCAAAAACATTTAGACGATAATCGGCAATTTGTCTGTAAATGAATCGACCAGTTAAAAATGAGATCAGAAGTTTTAATCCGGACTGAGAAGCGAGAAAGAAAAATGACATCCAAAAATGAACGAGATTAGGGCGGCGACTCGTTCAGATCGAAACCCCGCAAATTCTACACCGACGGAATCCACTCAATACGTGAAAAGTGGATGAAGATCACCGACAATAACAGCAATCATTTTGTTTAAATCAGTTTCGTTTTGTTATAATATTTATTTTCGCAAAAGTTTTAGTAAAAATTTATGAATTAATTCAATATTAAAAAAATATTTGCCCAATCTTGTAATGTGTTCCTTTGTTCGCTTTTAGAGTGAGAATCAGGCACCACTTGTCGGATGGACGCCGTTCATTTTGCCAGCACTTAATCAAATCGCGACGATTTCGCTTGCAGACCAGTCGATCTCTTCGATGGCAGGAGGAAGAAGCGGCGCGCTATTTGATTACGCGCCCGTCGAGCTGTGTATGCGAAAGACGTGCGACGCGCGCAAACTTCGCGATGTGCTCAATCGATGCTATGGTCGGTTGCCAATGCGTAAAAAAACGACGAGCGCTGACGACACAATACGGTTAGCTTCTACAACAGTATTTGTATTCCACAGAGTGAAACTAATAATAGCCACACACTTAGGCGTATCGCATTATTTTTTGAAGAAAATATTTTTTTAAATAATTATTTTTTTCACCAATTTCTAGGCTAATTTATCAATTTTCTCTTATTTTTTTTTCAATTGATTCAACTTTATTTAGGCTGGAGGATTTCACCGATCTCGACAATCTTATTGTGCAAAGTATTGATATGTTGGCATCGAAAACCTCCACCGTAGATGATGACCCACTCAGCGACGATCAGGAAATGTTGGATGATGAATAGATTTAACTCGTTGATTTATCTCTTTAATATTAATAGACTCTACGGCCCCGTGTTTCAATTTTCCAAAAATTATTATTTTTATTTATTGATATGTAAAGAAATTTATTTCAATTATTCCAATCAACAAAAAAACTTATGGTTTTTGTCGTGAAGACATATAAAGACAGATTCCCCAATAGAATACGTTGAATATAAGAAAACCCAACGGTACCAATATTCGCGCATAGTAGTCGATTCGTGCCGGCAAATATTTTGGCTTTTGAAATTTGCGACGAATCATCCGAAAGAATGGATTCGAGGACCGGAAGAATGCTAATGGATGAGCCTAAACAATTTCGACAAACGTTTTCATTAAATAGATAATTTGAAATGAATGTTTTAAGCACTTCTAAATCAGTTGGTTGTCGTCTAATATAATAATAGGGAGGCAGCCTATTGTTTTCAATGACAAACGGTTGGTGATCAAAGTTGTCGTTTTCGAGAATTGTCGTTGTTGTGCCGCATCGCCGATTGTCCTTGTTTCCATCCATAGAAATGGGTATGAGCGTAGTTAATGCGGGCTCCAAAAATCCAAAACCTGCCATCATCGCGCTTCCAATTCCGCTCTGAAAAATGAAATTTTCATTCATTTGATTAATTTTTTATCCTTTACAAAGTTCTTTTTTATGAAAATTTAGCAGAATACTCAGGTGATTTAAGCCATTAAAAAATAATTATTTTATACAAGGCCACATGTGCATGGTGCGCTTTTGTCGACGGAATAATCGTCTATGTCTGTGTCGAACTCTATGCCGCTCGACAGTTCAAAAGCCGGCGTCGATTTGGCGGCAGCCGTCATCAGCTGTCGCGTCGTGGGAGCCAACGCGCCAGCAATCGGATTCTTATAACGTGCTCGAGCCGGCTGCGATTTGCGAACAGCGATTGCTGTCGGGCTTTGACTCTTCTCGCCGCGCATTTTATTGTCTCGGTAACAGACAATAGCGTATTCGATTAATGCACTACATACATTACAGCTTTATTGCAATTTAAATTTTTAAAACTTAAATATGTAAATCAAACAATTTTAATAAGATTTAATTAAAAATAAATGTAGAAATTGGCCTTACCCAAACACGAAAGCCTGACAAGCTAAAAGTAAAAAAAAAACATTATAAACGATTTGTTGCAGCATTACAAAAACTTACTTCCTAGCCAAACATCTATAACTTTTACGTAGTTTACAGGCGGCAATTTTGCATTAATTGATGATTGCTAAAATGATTGAAACTAAAAATAACATTTACTCTCCTCGCAAAATAAATTTTTTAATTATACTTAAGGGTTAATCGTAAATTATATTAATAATCGTAAATTATATTAACCTTGATACAATACTCTTTTATATAGGAAACAACGTCTAAGACCAATCTACTTTTGCTTAAGACTCAGTCCTGGCATTTAAGCGCAATTTTTCAGAAACAAAAAGTTTTTGTAGAGGGAGGTAAACTGCAGTTTAAGGAAAAGAAATTTTATAAACCATTGTCGTGATTGTGAGCAGGGTTGTCATTGCTATAAATATTTTCATTAATAACCGGGAAACGATTTAAAGTGAAAAAAAGAATACCCAACGCTACACGTCCGGCTGTAGAATGCATGTCAATCCAAAAACTTACCCAACTTACTACAACAACTATAAATAAAATATCGATTCACTATGGAATTTTATCATTGTCCCCAATGGCTTACTCATTGTTGTGGGAAAGTAAAGCTGTAGAATAAAATAAGTCATCAGTCGACTTAATGGCATCCTCATTCGTAAACATGCGTAAACTCCTAAAAGATTACCTTTATCTTTTGTTCTTATTAAAAAGGCTTAACTAAACCAGTGTTAGTGTGGCTAGCACATTCAACTCCCGTATCTATGTTGTCCTTTTCGAGCAAAAAATTGGGCAAATCCTCTCCGACTCCCGGCTTTAATTGAATCGGCTCAACATCCCACTCATAAACAATATCCTGAATGCATACTTATCATTAATTATAAATTTTTTAAGAAGAAATATATTATATGTATATAATAAAACTGATTAAGCAAGGTAAACCCTTGTAGTGTGCGCATAACTGATCAAGTCAAAGTCACAGTGTTGTACATCTAGCGGATAGAGTTGTAAATGCATGGGACAGGAGCAGATCAATGACAAACGTGCACTGTACAAAATTGTACCATTGCCGTATACACGCAAAAACATATTTTCAGAATCAATCATGTGACGATGCGCCGCTTTTTCAGTCTGTATGAAAATTACAATTAAATTTTACAATTAAAGGAATTTTAAAATAAATGTAATCATACCGGAAAGAAAGTATCTGGCAACCAGATATTTGATTTTATATGTGGTACTGTAAGAAACTTTGGTGGATTCGACAAATTCAAGTGATCAAAAGCGAGCCGTTTATCCTGCCAGCGTTCACGAAATGTTATTTGCATGCTGTATTCCTGAATTTTTTGTAAGCTTAATTTCTAAAAGAAACGATTAAAAAATTCACTTTACAATACCATGTTAACAACATCAATTTTGCTAAGCATTCGAATGAGAATATTGACCTTCACCAATACGGGTCTCATGCTACCTGGAAGAAATTATTTAAAAGCAATTCAACAACATTGACAAAAAAATCGCCTTGGATAGTGGAGTTGTTTGTTGGAGGACGAACTCGTTTGTCATAATTGGCCATGAGAATGTTGAGAATGCGATTTTCGTCCATGTTTACGGCGTTGACACGTTGATGCGAGGTAGTTGTAGTTCGAGATGAAATACTGTCATCAAAATACGCTTCGCTATCATCTTCAATCCAGTCTTCATCGGCGTAGCGCTTAGATACATGAACGGTTTGTTTATAGGAAACGCTTGCATGAAATAGACAGCGAGCGAAGAAAAATGTTAGAACAAATAGTGTTTTATACATTTTTAATTCCACCACTTATTTTATAAACTTCTTATTCAATAAACATAATGTTTATCAAAAAATATTGATATTTTTCAATCAAAAATATATTTTTCCGTCACAAACAAGCACATACATAAATTATTTACTAGTAATTTTACTAGGAGAAATTTAATAGAAAAATATTAAAAATATTAAAATTTTTTTGTATGAATTCTAAAAAACAATAAACAATTAAATTATAAATATTAATATAAAATCTACGTGTAAGCTGAATTTAATAATAAGTATATGGCGATATAAAAGGGAAATTAAAACAAATAGGCAATTTTGGCAAACTTTTACATAAAACTATTAAAAAAGCAATTGAAAAGAGTAAAAGAGAAAAATGAAAAAAAATGAGTATAAGAAAAGTGCAAAAAGAAAGAAAGAAAAATTTCTAATTTTTAATTACAATAAGCTTTAATTTTGGTATGTTATCAAAAATCGTTGTAATTTTTTTTATTTTTTGTTTTTTCATATTATTATTAATATACTGTAAAAATAAAAAATAAAAACTGAAAAATTATATTTTTTCGGTGCTATTATATTTTAATAATAACAAAAAATCCTAAGCTTTCATTTTTCTCATTTAGAACTCCATTTTTAGTTAATATGCACATTTTGGGTTTTTCATAAAAAAAATTTCTACATTGGTTTCGAAAGTGTAAATGGCGGAAAAAAGACAAAACTGAGGAAATATATTTCAACTAGTATACAGCGCAACACAATTGAAAGTGACAGCTGTCTTTTCAAAGAAAGAATACAAATAAGTATTTAGTTTAATTAAGATAACAGAAATCTGAAACTAATTTTTAGTAATTTCTTCATTAATAATATATTATTATAATAACTATCTACAAGAATAAAATGAAAAAAAATGAAAAATTACTTAGCTAAAACTTTTAATAAAAAAGATTTTTTCAATGTATACTAATAACAAATATTTTAAACACAATATGACAGAATACTTAAAACTATCGTTTGTTTACATATCATCAATAATTCGCTTTACGGATTGTTCAAAACGAAAAAGAAGAAAACAAATTATTAACTTTTTTTTGGAAAATATACAGTGAATGTACAAGAATTTAAATAACATTACTAAAAATTAAATATTTTTTCTATAAATTATTGAATATATAAGAAAATTAAGCAATACTATCCGCAAATCGTAAAAGAAGTGTGCCAAAATTCCAAGAAAGTGGTTCAGATTATTTTTTTTTAATTAGCTGTCTAGTAGAAAAAAGTTTATCTATAACTTTTTTTTATATTATTGTAGCAAAAAAATTATTATAACATATACAGTAAGCTTATAAGCATTAATAAGTAGAAAATTAAAATAATATACCGGAGCAAAACACATTGTCTAAAAATATATTGAAAACGTGAAACTAAAAATGAAACGTAAACATATTTTCCACGAAAAAAATGTTTATCTCAAATATCTCTTGCAATGCTTCTTTTTCTTTTATTTTTTTAGATAATTAAAATTTCTTTGCAAAATTAATTTCAAATCTTGTGAGCATGAAAAAAAATTTAATTTATTTTATATTTTTATATATTTATTCGAAATATAAAAAATAAATACATTTATACTTTTATATACAGAATTAGCCGAAAATTGCTTCGACTTCTTCGCCGCTGTTTTCAAATAAAGTGCAGGATTCTATAAATTGAAAAAAATCAAAAAATTATATAACTCAATTACAAAAAGGTCAATATTACATAAAAATACTTACATGCATGTATTGATAAGCTATGGTATTGTTTACGGCCAATTATGGTTCGGGAAAGCGCAATAAAGACAATAGTGAATTTAAATAAATTAAAAACGAAGATAAAAATGACCCTTAACCCATTCAAAACCAATGCAGTCGCTACAGTAAAAAAAGCGAACGGACCATTACATGTGATTATTTGAATTACTTTTTTTTTGTTAATTTTGTTTTTAGTAAAAGTAAAAATGTTTATAGGACATAATCGAACAAAAATGATTTGCTGAGAAGTTTGAACGCTTTTTTGATAACAGCGTAAAAAAACGCGAAAAAAATGAAAAATGCTCTGGTTTCAAAGGGATTAGTATCTGATTAATAGATAATTTCTCAACATCCGTAGTAAATAATGTGCCTGGCTTCCAATTGTCAGACTGCAGAATCGATAAGCAAACCCGCCCGTTCTACATTCGAATAATAAATGGGAGTTGAAAAAATAATGTCAGGTGGCTTAAACGGATACTCTTCATGAATTGCGACGAGAATACGAAACTCACATTCTTTATATGGAACGAAATTCTGAATAACTCTATTTAAAAAATACAAGAATAAATATGGATAGCGTCTATCGGTGCAATTACGGCAGTTCATTTATAAATATTCTTTTCATTCGCCGAAAATTCCTTAACGCAAACGAACTTGTGGCTTTTGAGAAGCTCCATCTCCTAAGAATATAAAATATTTTTGAAAAACATTAATAAAAAATTACTATTAAAATTAATTGCATACTTTTAAAATTCGGCTCTTTGAAATTGTATTTTATGCCAAAAAAATTTATTTAGAACGATTAAATTAATGGTTTGACAAAAAAAAACATAATAAAGGCTAAAAACCTTTAAATGCCTTAATAAAAAAAAAGTAAAAGTTTAAAAATTTATTTCTTACAAACAAGAAAAAAAAGGCACATGAAAATAAAAAGAGAAAATGGTACAGTAGAATCTAAAAAAGAATCAAACATCAAAGGTAAACACAAGAAAAAAAAGTGGGATGAATGGATTTTTTGGAAGCAAAGAATACATTAAATGAGGGATAGAAAAAAGAAAAATGGTTTTTTCTTAGAATAGGGTGTAATGCTGTACGAAATTACAGCTTACGATAGGCAAGGTAGGATAGTGGGCTAAGGCGCTTCTTTAGCGCTGTTACACGACTGTACGTGAAGTATCCGATGGTTTCCTGACTGTTGTAGCGTCTCATTCCGTTCTTCGGAGCTTTGCCGGCAAATTTTAGGAATTGTGGAAGCGAGTCGCTATTCTAGAAAAATGTATTTATTCGCCAATGAATTTAAAAAAAAAAGTATTCCAAGAGAAAAAGATTACTCAAAATTTCTTCTAAGAAAACTATGCTGTAAATTAAGCTAGAATACTATTAAACGATTAAAACTTTTCAATTATAATTCTTACCAGAAAATCACGGTTCTGCGCATTGTTTGCCTTAAGCACGTCGCCACTGCCCTCGCTTACAAAAAATTTCTTATGATGAATCTAAAATTCGTTATAATCTATTATTACCATTCCGCTAGATTATAGACACGTTAAATAAGTGCATTCTATTAAACTACAAGTATTTTAAAGTAATACCTAATAAGTTAATTAAAATACCGGTTTCATTTTTCCTTTGTCGCAAACCTTATTGTTGTATTGTGAGTTATAGGACATGTTACGACGACGAAACTCTTGGTTGGGAAACGTACGCCCGACGTAACGTCCCGCACAGCGTCCAGCAGCGTTCATTCCCATACCAAAAGGCTGCTGAGGAGCCATTCCGTTTACGCTGTTTTTGCCGCCGCCGTTCACAACGCTATTTTCGGTAATGGTGATTTGAGACATTCTGAAAAAATAATGCTAAAAAATCGAAATTTTTTTTTAAACTGCCAGATTTCATAGAGGAGCTTTTAAAAAATTTAATCACAAAAGGTTTTAAGTTTAATTATTATTTCAATCTCTCAGTAAAATCTTACTTTTTCATGACAATTTGCATAGGCGAAGAGTCTTCTGGATGACGGAATTGACATTGTTCCCCATACGGGCATCCGGCTATTGGATCGTATTTATTGCATAATTCGGTCTTAAATTTGGGATGAAGAAAAGCCAATTGAGCGTTATGTTTTCCCTAAAAAATGCATGTTATAAAAATTAGCGCCATTTTGCATATAGAATTTTTGCGTTATATTTATTTATTTTTTAAAATGATAAATCATTCTGATAAGTGAAAAAAAATGAAACGGTAAAACAAAAACAAAAAAATACCAAAAATTCACGGTTCTGCAAATTGTTCGTCTTTAACATGTCGCCACTATCTTCGCTGGCAAAAAATTTTTTGTGATGAATCTAAAAATAATTTTCGCCTCAAGACTTTTACTCGTTTCTAAGCTACATCAAATAATTACTAAACTTTTTACTATTGAAAAATCGTTTGTCATTTATAAATTCCTTAAGGAATCGCATATGTTTCTCCAGATGCAAACCTTATTGTTGTATTGTGAGTTATAGGACATGTTACGACGACGAAACTCTTGGTTGGGAAACGTACGCCCGACGTAACGTCCCGCACAGCGTCCAGCAGCGTTCATTCCCATACCAAAAGGCTGCTGAGGAGCCATTCCGTTTACGCCATTTTTGCCGACGCCGTTCACAACGCTACTTTCGGTAATGGTGATTTGAGACATCCTAAAGATTTGCAAAAAATATTTGAAAAACAATA
Organism: Bradynema listronoti; assembly: GCA_024678965.1. NCBI lineage: Eukaryota > Metazoa > Nematoda > Chromadorea > Rhabditida > Allantonematidae > Bradynema > Bradynema listronoti. Next base: position 7,037,467 of record JANLNO010000001.1, on the reverse strand, counting down.
AAACATAAAAACAGGAAAAAATAAAATTCGGAATTGCAAAAATTCAATTTTTATGTTCGTTGCATCTTATGACATGACATCTTTCTTCAAATATTAAAAAAAATGTTTTAAGCAGCTACAATTTGACTTATATTTTTATGTTATTCGAAAATTATAAATGCATTTAAATGTAATACTCAATATTGTTTAGATTGACATTAAAATATGTAATGATTTTCGATATCGAAAATTCCAAAATATATTTTTAATGTTCTTAAAAATCTTTGGTCTTACTTTTTCATGACAATTTGCATCGGCGAAGGGTCTTCTGGATGACGGAATTGACATTGTTCCCCATACGGGCATCCGGCTATTGGATCATACTTGTTGCACACTTCGGTTTTAAACTTTGGGTGAAGGAATGGTAGTGGAGTATTTTGTGGCTTAATCACGTGCGGTGATACGCAGTAAAGAGCTGGGACGACTCCCGCTGGCGATTGAGGTACAATAAAGTTGAAATTCATTTATTCTTCTTGTAATTACGTTAAGGTGAATATTGGCACTTCAAAAAAGACTTTGATTTAGCGTGAAGCTTTTAAAAAACCTAAAACATAAAATAAAAAAATATATATAGATTTGCAAATATAAATATTTTTTTCTAATTAATTTATTTTTTATTAAAAAAATGCTAGACTGCAGTTTACCGCCTTCCTCCAAAAAATTTTTTACCTATTATATTTTATTTTAAACAGGGATTTATAATGGTGCTCAACCCGAATTCCATATTCGGTATTTATGCAGTTTCGCACGAATTGTTTTAGGATTTTGGGCGTATATTATAGGTTTAGGGCTTTGGTTTAAGCCTTAGATTTAGACATGAGCCTATGTTTAAGCTTAAGCTCTATTAATCGTAAGCAACAATTACACCCCATACAGAAAAATTTTCAAAATTATAAAAATGCTTCTGGCCAAAATGTAGTTGAAACTGTACTGATAAACGTAACTATAACTACAATTTTGGCCTTTTGTAAGTTTTTTTTTTGTGTTTTGCCGGTTTATGATTGGGCGCGGTTTCGCTGTGATTTCAGGCTCCATGATGACATTTAGGCTTAGCTAGATTTATTTTTGGCTTTTAGACCGCCTATCAAGTCAGAAACTAATTTTCGAATGAGATATGCTCATTTTCGCCTCGTAAGTAAAAAAATAATACCCTAAGTTCGAGATGATAAGCCGCCTCCATGCATAAGCCGCCGCTTGGAGAATTGCAAAAAATTCAAATATATTTCACTTTTCAAAAAAAATATTTTTGCTTTTGAAATGTGAAATGTGTAAAATAATGTGAATGAACCCCAAAAACGTGCGATAAAAACAAAATATGTCCATGAAAATACAAAAAAACATTAGAAAATTGCAAAAAACTGCAAAATTTTTTTAAAAAATTTGAAGAATGAATTTGCTTCAGGACAAATTTGTTCTATAAGCCGCGGCTTATCATTCCGAACTTAGGGTAATGTTACAAAATAAATTGTAAAAAACAATCTTTTTTGAATGGGTCCTGTATTCGGCCTTGTAATCAAAAAATATAATCGCTATTCTTAATCAGCTCTTTAAGGACTATTAAATGAACTATGCCACGACATGTATTGGTTAAAAATTTTTTTTATATCTAATGGTTGTCAAGGATAGCGATCAAATTTAGCTTAATCATTAGGTTTAAGCTAGCTTAGGCTTAGCCTAAGCTTAGTCTTAAGCTAACTCTAAAGATTAAAATACAACCCTAAACCTATAATTGTCGTGTAGGAACTTAAAAAAATTAACTAAAAAAATTAAAGGTACTTATTTTTATCGAATTACGAAATTTTTACCCTAAGTTCCGAATGATAAGCCCCGACTTATAGAACAAACTTGTCCTGAAGCGAATTTATTTTTCAAATTTTTTTTTTTTGAAATTTTGCAGTTTTTTGCAATTTTCTCGTGTTTTTTTTGTATTTTCATGGACATGTTTTATTTTAATCAACCGTTTTTGGGGTTCATTCACGTTATTTTACACATTTCACATTTCAAAAACAAAAATAATTTTTAAAGAAAATGAAAATAATTAAATTTTTTACACATCGCCAAGCTGCGGCTTATGCATGGGGGCGGCTTATTATCCCGAACTTAGGGTATGTCAATTTTAATGACAAAAAAAACGCGAAAAAATCTATTTGAGGCCAAGTGACAACATTGCTCAAAACAAGTTTCTGCTTTATTAGGTTTAAGGATGTTAAATAGAGAAAATTTTCTTAATAAACGCTTTATTATTACATTATTTTTTAGTTTCAATTTTTGACAACGAGGAAATCGATTCGACTCTGAAAATGCCGTCTATCGCTCGTGATGGTCCGAAAAAGTCTCAGTACGGATTTGTCTATGGTGTATCCGGTCCTGGTATGTTTATTTTATCTCAAAATTAATATTGATACTCTCTGTTGGTATAAAAAATATTTTTGCACAAAAACCAATGCTTGAATTTTAATTTTTCCTTTGCAATTTTTGTCGATTTAGTCGTAACGGCTGAGAAAATGTCTGGCGCTGCAATGTACGAGCTCGTTCGTGTAGGACATTCCGAGCTGGTAGGCGAAGTTATTCGTTTAGAAGGTGATTTTGCTACCATTCAAGTCTACGAAGAAACTTGTAAGTGAACGAAGTTAATATTTTAAATCAAATTGAAAGCATAAATTGGAAATTAAAAAGCAATTTTGTATACAAATACAAATGTATATTTTTTATGAGTTATTTTAGCTGCTGTGACTATTGGAGATCCTGTGCTTCGAACCGGCAAGCCTCTCTCAGTAGAGCTTGGTCCCGGTATTATGGGTTCAATTTTCGACGGAATTCAACGTCCTCTGAAGGGTATTTCGGATTTGACGAGGTCGATTTACCTTCCAAAAGGTTTGAATTTTTATCTTTACTTTGTTATTGGATAAAATTAGATAAAAACTAATAATAAAAAAATATTACAGGTTAATTTTTTTCATATGCCAGCCTGAAATTAACGAAACTAAAGCTAAGCGGATGGATATTGACTATGACTACAATTTGGAAAATTTCTGTTACTTTTCTAATATGTATTAAATCTTTTTTTTCTTTTTAAGGAATCAACATTAACGCGTTGAGTCGCGATGTAAAATGGGATTTTGAGCCGAATCAGAACATTCGTATTGGCTCTCATCTCGCCGGTGGCGATATCATTGGTCTTGTACACGAGAACGTACTCGTTAAGCATCACATTCTAGTGCCGCCCAACGCGTGCGGTACAGTCACTTCCGTTGCGTCCAAAGGCAGCTATACGATTCAGGTTTTATTTTTTCGTTTCTATAAGTGATTCTTCGAATTTTTTAAGTTTAATTTTGAATATTTTTCATATTCTAACTTCTTATTTTATTTTTTCGAAGAGGAGCAGTGGCCCAGTGGTTGTGCGATAGGTTTCACTTTGAAGTTCAATTCCATCCTCCGACCCCATTTAGGTGTCACCATATTTTCAAGACAATAGATACCAAATTGCACAGTGTGGGTGATACGCGGCGGTGCTGACCAGGCCCAAGCAAGCCGCATCAGCTCCATATCGCATGTGAGCAAGCCAGCCGAGATTCCGATGGCTGGATGGCTCTCATTCAAATCCCGCGAAATGATTGGTTACAAGATCATTTCCAACGGGTGAGGATTGATCCCTGGGCCTTCACGTGTCACGTACGTTATTTCTTCGAATCGGTATTTTAGGACGTAATATTGGAAATGGAATTCTCCGGGAAGAATATCAAGCTCACTATGCTTCAAGTCTGGCCAGTGCGTCAGCCGAGGCCCGTTAGCGAGAAATTAGCTGCCAATTTTCCATTACTTTGCGGGCAACGTGTTCTTGACGCATTGTTTCCGTGTGTCCAAGGCGGAACCACTGCGATTCCCGGTTAGAATACAATGATTTGAATTTTGTTCTTTCTTCAAAGAATTTCTTACCGGCCTAGTGCATTTTTTAGGAGCTTTCGGTTGCGGCAAAACAGTCATTTCGCAGTCACTTTCCAAGTTTAGTAATTCCGATGCAATTATTTACGTAGGATGTGGAGAACGCGGAAATGAAATGTCTGAAGTATTGCGCGATTTTCCCGAGGTACATTTATTTTTTCGGTATTTTACCATTTATTGACGCTAAAAAAAATTTCAAGCTAACCATGGAAGTCAACGATTCTGTCACGTCGATTATGAAGCGCACAGCTCTTGTCGCCAATACGTCTAATATGCCGGTGGCTGCTCGCGAAGCGTCAATTTATACCGGTATATTGATTTCTTAAATGCATTTTTCGATTTATTTGAAACATAGGCTTTTATTTTCTCTTATTTATCTTTTATTATTTATTTTATTTTGCAGGCATTACATTAGCCGAATATTTTCGCGATATGGGCCTGAACGTGGCGATGATGGCTGACTCAACGTCGCGTTGGGCCGAAGCTCTTCGTGAAATTTCTGGACGTTTGGGTGAAATGCCTGCCGACTCGGGCTATCCCGCCTATTTAGCCACGCGTTTGGCGTACTTCTACGAACGTGCCGGAAAGGTGAGTTGTCTCGGCTCGCCGTATCGCGAGGGATCTGTCACCATCGTGGGCGCGTAAGTTTTCTTATTTTCTGATTGTTTTTATTAAGAAAGATATTAATTATGTTTTAATTGAGTTCAAATAAAAAAAAAAAATTATAAGTAATATTCGATGCGTATTTTTAGCGTGTCGCCTCCGGGTGGTGACTTTTCCGATCCGGTCACTTCCGCCACGCTCGGCATTGTTCAAGTGTTTTGGGGATTGGATAAAAAGCTCGCTCAACGCAAACATTTTCCCTCAATCAATTGGCTCATTTCCTACAGGTTATAATTTTTTATAATATTTTTTACATCTATATTAATGAGAAAAATGGCAAAATTTAAGAAAAGCCTCAAAATATCTTTTAATCAATGACTTTTTTTTTGCCACAAATTTCATTATAATTTTTTCTTTTTCCCTTTCATTTTTATTTATGTTTTTCTCAACAATTGTCAATTTTTTGGTACTAATGAAAATTAAATTTAGTAAGTACATGCGCGCTCTCGATGATTACTATGAGAAGAAATTCCCCGAGTTTGTGGCGCTTCGGACAAAATGCAAAGAAATTCTTCAGGTGCAGAGTTCTTAAACAACTTGCATAAAATACTTTTAGGAACAGACGTGTGCGAGCGGCCTAGTTAATACGGGCAATTAAAAATCAGAAGCATCTAATATTTTCGGATATTTTTAGTTTTTAATGCAACAAAAAAGTAGAGATTTTTAAGGAAGAAGAGGATCTCTCCGAAATCGTGCAACTGGTAGGCAAAGCCTCTCTGGCCGAATCCGATAAGATCACTCTCGAGTTGGCCAAGTTGATTAAAGAGGATTTTCTTCAGCAGAATGGCTACACATCCTACGATCGTTTCTGCCCATTTTACAAGACCGTTGGAATGCTCAAGAATATGTGAGGGATTTTTTTTTTTTGAAAATTGACATTACTTAAAGACTTTTAATTTTTTTTTATAAAGGTTTATTTAAATTATTTTAAGAATCTCATTTTACGATTTTGCGCAGCATGCTGTTGAGACTACTGCAAAAACCGAGAATAAGGTTACGTGGGACGCAATTCGTGACCATATGGGCGGCCTTCTGTATCAGTTGTCATCGATGAAATTTAAGGTGAGTTGCATAATGAACAATAGCCGTAATGATGAATTCATTATAAATAATTCACGATTGCATAATCATTCTTAATTTAGGACCCCATAAAAGACGGCGAGAAAAAGATTAAAAAGGACTACGATGAGCTTTATGAGCAAATGCAAACCTCGTTCCGACATTTCAATTCGGACAGCCCTAATAAATAATGTATAATGTTATATTTGGTATTTGTATTACAAAATAAATGGGTAATTTTTGTTGTTCGTTTCGTTTTCTCAATAACCACAAGCATTCGGGACATTTCTATTGGTTCTATAAAGTTAGACAATTTAGGAAAAATAATTTCGAAGCTAAGTCGGGCAATCTTTGTATTTAGGCTCGATGCAAATTTGAATTCTTTGTATTAAAATACCTAAAAAAAATTTGGTACAAGTAAAATACCCCGATTTTCCGTGTATAAGGCCGGTTTTGAGCCGAATTTAAATTGGCGACAATAAATATATTTTGATTGATTCCAATGTGTTCTGTCCTTACTTTTTCAGCTTCTAGCTAAAAACGTGGTTTTTTCAATAATTAGTTTCTGAGCAATTTTATGTGCTAAATTGCTGAAAAAAGACATAAAATAAAGCCGGGAAAAATGAGATGGGGGACTGTTCCAGAGACAGTATATATATTTTACGGCCAAAGCTTACGATTGGCCAAAGTACATTTTGGCACGCCGCGTTAAGTCCTTTGTAAAAGTTAACTAACTCGTTAAGAAAAATAGCTAGAAGCTGAAATTTTGTCTATGGGGGTTTTCAAATATGCTGAATCGAATGAGTCGAGTAGATTTTTGACTTGACCCCTCTAGAATCCCGTGGGACTCTATCTTAGAACCAGGACCAGTCCTATTCAGAAAAATATTCAAAAATATTTTAGGTCAAAATTTTGCGAGGAATCCGAAAATGAAACTAATTTTTTGATCCGACCGCTCCAGGACCCTATGGAACCCTAAGTGAGGATCATCCTATTTTCAAAAAGGCACATAGTCATTTTAGATCAAAATATTGCGAGGAATCCGATAATTATATTAATTTTTTATTCCAACCCTTGCGCGAATGGTTAAACAGATAGATAATTTCAGATTTACAAATTTTTTCAAAAATTTTTATCAAACAGAAAAATTAAAATAATAACAAAATTCAAACAATTAAAAATTATCATTCGTCGTCATCGTCGTACCATTCGACGACTTATTTTTAGGCCACATTGAAGTCATCGTCGAGCGGAGTGACAAATTATTGGCTAGCAATTGTTGAACGATTCGCTTGCGCATCGCCATTGTCAGCGCCTTCGTCAAGAGAGAATAAACAATCGAATTTGTCGTCGAATGGCACGTTGATAACTGACACATCCTCAACGAAGCAGCAGTTTATTCAAGATTTGTCGAGCGTAACCATTAAGAAGAAGAGAAAATACGCATATTTAATATATTTCGCATTCGTGCTCAGTCTAACGAATAGTTCGTGTCTTTTTCGAAAAAAAACACTTTGATACTTCTACGTTGTTATTTTTAATTAACTCACTTTTTTAATTTTAATAATTTTTTATATATATCGCTACATCCACTTTCCTGCGTTTTGTATATGTATAACATTTTTTCCAATTCAGTGATCAGCTTTCCGTTACACTGTGGTAATTATGTTAGCGCTATCTTTTTAATACCATACACTCTTATATTTTCGTCGGTGTATCATTGCTATACGTACAAATGGCGCTAGGACAATTTTCGTCCATCTCGCCGGTAGAGATATTTTGTCGGATCAGTCTCGCGCTTTCAAGTATTTTTATACCTGAAAATAAAAATCCTAACTCAATAAAACAATATATTCAAACACATTACAGAGAAAAAATTGGATATATGTATTAAAGTTTAAAATTTTATTTGAAAATTTGTTCTTATAGGTTTGGCGGTGTCCATTATTTCCATAGACTTTTGCCAAAATATAAATTTTAGAAAAAAATATATGTAATGAACGCATGTCATGACAGCGACTGGTGAACTCTTTGGAGATTTCCTTCTTCACAGCCCCTTTGATACTATCGTAAGCGATAATCGGTTTGTGGAATTCATCCACATACATTCCCGCGGCGACCAATTGTTTGATGTCCATAAACTTGGGAAACTAAGAGTGATTCGAATAGAGGTGTTGGTTTTGCATGTTGTCGATTATAATTTTGCTATTTTTTTGTAAATCAAATTAAAATGTATTATTGTCCCAATATCATCAGTAATTTGGATGTAAAAAAAGTGGAAAATAAGCCTCGAATTATTCGCAAAAAAAAGCTTTGAAATACCTTATCCTCCCCCCCCCCTCGCCGTAATCGAGAAGAGCCGGTTCAACGCGAATTTTTGATGTCTCGTCATCATTGCCAATGTAGGAGAGAAAACGATTAACCTACTTTACGCAGCTAAACGCAGGCGATGTGTAGACGGCGTGTACGTTTACCGCCCCAAGCTCAAGGCCGAGAATCGTGGCACTTTATGTGGGAAAATAATGAGGTATAAAATTCAATATTTGATAAATATATTTTTACCTAATACATATGTACAACAATATAAAATATTTGCAACATCGAAGAAATTTAACAAAAATTTTTTTATTTAGCAATAATTTTTTCAACTCATAATCTTAAGAATTAAGTGGTCATTCATGGAATTTAATGGAATCTAGAGATCTAAAAAAATTGCGAGTGAGCTTATAGATAGAAAACTTAAAATTATATTTTTTTATTAAAATATGGAAAATTTTGTAAAAAACATTTGCATTGTCATTATTAGTTTAAGGAGATAATAAAAAGGAAAATCTCAACAATTTTTTAATTTTTAATTTTCTTTTTTTATGGTCCATTTTTTTGCAATTTGACGTTGTCAGCATGAGTCCATCTTCCCAACTCAAAATACAATTTGAAAATTTGTGTCAAACGTGATTCACTACACTTTACTTGTATTTTCACGTCAACATTTCTTTCGTAAGTTGACTCGAATGCTTCTTCGATAATGAATACTATTATATATCATGAATTGTTAATCGTTTTCATTTTTTGTTTTTTATTTTCGACATTTTTTACGATTTTCAAAATTGCTAAAATTTCGGAGATTAACATTTATTGAAATTTGTATTCTTCATGGAATTTTTTCTGATGTATTTTTTAAATTTTTTCTCAATTTTTCCAAGATTAGTTATTCAAAAAAATAGTTTGCTTTCAAAGAGATTTTTAATACGTGTAATAAATGTAAAATACACTTTGTTCCGAAGTGGGTTTTTCAATGGCGGATCTGGTCCAAAGGATAAAACCGGGTCGGTTCGTTGAGGGAGCTTTCGTGGTTGGTTCAAATCCAATCTAGAAATATAAAAATGTATTTTTTGAAACCTAGTAAAAATAGCTTTTTGTTAAAAAGTTTTTAAGTATTCTTTTTTGTTAATATTTCGTTTTAATTAGGTAGCTTTTTTAAATTTTAAAAAAGGTAAATTTTTTAAAATTAAATTTTTATTAATCTAAATTGTAAATTGAAGAAAAAAAATTTTCGTGAGGCGCTTGCCTTGTATTAAAATCATAAAATTAATTTTATGCATTTTTATCCCGAATTATTTTAATTTTTGAGATGATATTTTTTTCAAAAAGGATAAAAAGGAATTTGAAAAAAAATTTCAATTGAGCTTTCTCACTTTCGTTTTTTAAATTTATTTTTTTAACGAACGGTATCATAATGATGATAAATCTGCAAGATAAAACCTATATAGCTATTTTATCTTAAAAATTTCAATGACGGAAAAATTACTTTATAACGTAATAAAAATTGTTAATTAAATTTGGAAAAACCACTAAGATTTAAATTATTTTCAACAAAAAATAAATGTGATTTATTACTTAAATATAAACTCATATTAAAAAATATCTATTTGATCCAACCGGCGCAAATTTGTTGTTTGTTAAATATCAGCATAAAAAAAAATAAAAATTAAGCGATGATTTTATTCTCAGGTATTGATATTTTTATGCGTAATGAAGTAATTAACGGGAGAAAGTAATTAACGGGAGAAAATTTTTCCTGACTTAATTTATTTTACAATATTTATAAACTATTTTCTATAACAAACAGCTGTTCAAGAAATTAAAAATATGCATTTATGCTAAGATTGATTGTTTGATTAAAAAGAACGGAAGCTAATTAGTTTGAAAATAAATTTCGTTGAGAAATTAACAGTAAATGTAAACTACAAAAACTCCACCTTTTTGATCTTGACATATACAGAATTGAATAACAGAAATAGTTTTAACAACCACATAATGGTCTTGTATCATTACGTAGCTTGCTAATTTTGATGTTTAATATTTGGAATGTTCCGACGCAAAGGTTCAATTATTCAAGTATATAAGCCTTTTAAATTTTTCATTAATAATAAATTATTTTTTAAGTAATATTCGAGAAAATTCAGATCCACTTTACAATATGTTGAGCTATATTTACAACCAAAGAAATTGTCTGGAAATTATTACATTTACCAGTCTTTATTTGATTAATTTATTCGATTCGACGAAAGGATATGGATATCCCTCATATTATTCCTCTTATTATCCGTCTTACAACTATAACAATTACAATAGTTATTACAATACTCCATATTCCAATTATTATAATTATTATAACAATTACAACTATTATAGTTGTCAACAATATCCTCAAGTTGGTTTCCTTTCTTGATTATGAATTTAAATTTACGATTATTAAAATAAATTAAAAAATTTTCCTAAAAATTAAAAAAATGAAGACTTTTAAAAAAAGCCATTAATAATAAAATTAACAGGGTGGCGCAAATTTGTTTCCGGTTTCGTTTTTGCTACAACTTTTTATTTTGCAACCAATTCTCAAAATTATTTTTTATTCGATTAACAAAACTTTGAGAATTTGTTTGATATTAAACTTGCCGATATTGGTTTCGATTTATTTACAAATTTAGCAATCATTTGAACTTCTTTGTAACTTTTTCAAAAATAAAGGTAAGCGAAATAAAAAAGTTATAGCAAAAACAAAACCGAGGATAACCAATCTGTTTTTTAAATAAATTTTAGTCGTGCAGTTATAATTATTATAACTATTATGATAATAATCGCGGCTACTATTATAATAACAATTATTACTCATACTCCAACTCTTACTACAATTATCCATACAGCGTTGGAAATGGCTATGGCTCATTTCCAGTCGCCAGTTGGAATCGCGGCGTGAATCCTGCAACCGGAACGGTTAGCGGATATGGTAACGTTGGATGGGGCAATAATTTGGGTGCCTTTTTCCTTAGTTGCAGTAATTGCGGTCGAGCTGGATAAATTTATGTGTTTTTCTTTCGCTTATACATTTGTATATGAGTGAAAAGCTGAGTGTAAGATTTATTCGATTTCGGTTTACATGAATCGGGTAAATATTTTATTGGATATTTTCGCTTACATTTCATTAAATGATCTCTTGTTGTTTAAAATAATAATTTATTTTAATTGTTGTATAAAATATTGCGTAAAATAAAACTTATTTATTTATTTTATATGCAGCAATATAGAACATTTAATTTTAACAAATAAGTTTAATTTGAATAAAATATAAACAAATAAGTTAAAAATATGTAGGTAAATGACTCCAAACTTTAAACTCTAATCTACTATATAAACAAAACATTAAAAATCAGATTATTTAATAGCTTTAAAAAAATCATCAAAAAAGTTTTGGTAACCTTTTTAGAAGAAAATGGCACTATTCCAGAATATCAACATGGTTTCGTGATAATCGGAGTGTCACGACCCAAATGCTTGAAGTTCTAGATAATTGGACATTAGCTTTAGAAAAGAAACAGTGTGTTGATGTAGTATATTTTGACATTAGTGCTTTTGACACTGTTAACCATGATAACCTTCTCGCTAAACCTTTTAACTGTGGGGTTCAAGAGCAACTTTTACGATAGATTAAAAACTTTTTCATTGATCGGGCTTTTTCTGTTAAAATTAATGATCGCCAGTCTTCTGAATGCAAAATACAAAGTGGGGTTCCACAAGGTTCCGTCTTAGGGCTAATTCTCTTTACCGTTTACATGCATGATATACTTAAAAACACTAATTTTCAAAAAGTTATAATAAGTTATAATAAATTTGCTGATGATATTAAAGCCTACATAATCTTCGATAAAACCTCTCCAAACTATCATGCTGAGCTTCAATTATTTATTAATTATTTCTCTAAATGGTGACTTAAAAATGGTCTCAAAGTAGCCGTACATAAATCAAATCTATTCCATATCGGTTTTTAAAATCTAAAATTTTGATTACACATTTAACAACGAAATTATTTCAAAAGTAACATATAGTGTGCGTGATCTAGGACTATTTGTTTCTCCCATCTTAAAATGGTCATCTCACATAAGGCGTAAAAATTGCATTGCAAATATAAAATTCTTTAACATACTTAATGCTTTTAAAAGTAATGATCCGAAGTTTTTTGTCAAGTTACACATTTGCTATATACGTCCCATTCTTGAATTCGCCTCACCAGTCTTTAACATAATATTCTTTCTAATATTAATATGCTGGAATCTGTATAACGCCGTATAACTCGCTCTATTATAAAATGATGCCTTAAATCATTCCGAATCACCCCTAATTATGAAGAGAGATTAGCACTTTTGGGACTAGAGAATTTGTTAAAACTTGATCTCATTTTTGTGCATAAATTAAAACTTGGTCTTCTTATTCCTATAACTTCGTCTAATATAAACCTATCTATAACTCATTTTGCGTTTGTACTATTGGTAAACTTATACTTTAAACGTGGCCGCCCATCAATTTACTTACCCAGTGCTAAAAATACTATCCGCAAAAACTCATTTTTTGTTCGTGCAATTAAAAAGTATATTAGGCTAAAACCTGCTCTCATAAATATGCCAACCATTAATGCTTTTAGCCCTGCCATAACCTCAAATGATCTAACTTAAAATTCCTAAGATATTTTACTATCTAAATGATGTTAATTTGACATTTAAAGCTCGGCGGTTCTAATTGCCCAAAACATTCCCCTCGAGCTACGTATTCTTGGTAGTTGTGGGTTTTGAATTCAATTTAAGACCGGTGAAACTGCGTCGTCGTGACCGAAAGGATATTAATTTTATATTAATTTTATCTTGGCATAAAAACCAAAATAAGCTAAAAGGATTTAACCATCACTCGACCATTTCCAAAACTAATCATACATAACCTCACTACTTCTACCTAACTAAGCTTTTGCTTTCCCTTACCTAAGCTATTAAATAAAACCAAACCACTCTAACTTCATTTCTTATCCCATTTTGTTTTGATGAATTGTTTAATTTAATTTAATTTCAATTTATTTTATTTTATTTTACTTATTTTAGTTTTTTGTTTCCATTTAACCATTTGTTCTCACTTAATACTTAACGTTGAATCATATTATGAACTAGTCGCGATTTATCGTAATAAATTATTATTATTATTAGATTAAGTAATTTATTTAAAAAAAAGTGAAACTCATTTTGCGTTTGTACTATTGGTAAACTCGATTGGCATAAATAAAAAAAATTATTTTTTAGTATTTTTATTATATATTAGTATTTTTATGGAAACGTAAAAATAAATTCGAGTAGCAATTGCAGTAAAATTTCTTTATAGGAGCACAAATTCTGTACTTTCTTTAAAATTTGATCTTTTTTGTTACAATTATTGGAAAATATTAGGTGTACAAATATGAAAGTTCGTTTTTTTACGATTCAAAAAATTAAAATTCCAAAAAATTTTCAATTAAACTTTTATTAACAATAACAACCATTATTTACAACAACATTATTCCAATTTATGGGCAATTTATGGATTCCATCAAAATTTCGGTTGTTTCGACGCAATCCATTCATCGAGTCATTTTCGCACTTCTTCTTGTTTTGTGAATTTCTGCTTCGCCAATCCGTGAGCCATTGATCGAAATAAGTGAAAATCCGACGGTGCGATATCAGGAGAGTAGGGCGGGTGGGGTAAGATTTCCCATTTCAGTTTTTTTATTGCATTTTCGACCGGTTCTGCAACATGAGATCTGGCGTTGTCGTGAAGCAATATTGGGCACTCGTGTCTTGTGGTCCATTCCGGTCGTTTGGTGGCAATTTCTGTTAAAATTGATTTAGCTCTTTATAACAAGCCTCCGTAACAGTTTCGCCAGGTTTGAGAAGTTCATAATACAAAATACCCTTCTGATCCCACCATATGCAGAGCAGCACCTTCCATGGATGTTGGGCTTGGGAGTCAACTTTGGCGCCTTTCCTGGGTCTGTCCATGATCTCTTTCGTTGATCGTATCTTCGCCATAAACTTAATCAATCATTTTGTGAGAATCGGCGGCACTTTTCTTCCAGTTAAACATGAATAAGAGAACTTCTCGCAAATGCTCTTTCGTTGGCGCTTCGGTGGTCATTTGTAAAATTGTCCTAAAATTTTATATGCAAACCTTTTTTAAAAATTCAAGAAGCATTAGATAGCGCTTTAAACACTCTACATGATAAACAAAGACAAATGTTTTGAAAAAAAGTTTATTCATGAAAAAATATTAGACAAAGTAAAACGAACTTTCATATTTGTAATAAATTGTTTTTTTTAATGGAGTGGATTGACTTTTTTAAACGTTTGAGAGAAATTGCCTAAAGAACAGAAAAGGAAAGCACAGCCCCAAAAAAGATAATCCAATAGTTTATAGGTAACTTAAAATTACGACAAGAAAATTCCATATTTAACGTATAAATTTGAAAAAAAAAATTTTTTTTGCAAAATATGTAGGTTTAATTTAAATTTACAAAGTGTACATTCTTTAATCGTTTTAAGGATGAACGCCTTATTTCGCTATAAATTTTTTTTCCAAGCAGCAAAAGCGGCTTCATCTAGGTCTCTTTATTTATCAGGTAAATAAGAATTTTTTATTATTACAAACGTTGATTATTGTTTTCTAGATTTTTAGGAATTGTACCAAAAATATTCCACTACAAATTGTCAGATATTGGCGAGGGAATTGCCGAGGTTCAAGTGAAGGAATGGTACATTTTTAATAAAATTCGATTGTGAATCGAGTTTAGTAATTAAGCAATATTAACGTTGTTTATTATATACAATTGCGAAAAAAATTAGAGATTACAGCTAAAAAATGGATGCGTGAATTTTTAAAAATTGAAAAAATGCAATTAATGGAAAAACACCTTTTTTGATGATTTGAATTTTGGACCCATTCATTTATCGGCCTATCAATTTTCCTAATTTTCAGATATGTAATGCAGAATTTTGTGCTAGTATTAGTTTTTTTTTAATAAATATGTTGGGTTCAAAGATCGAAAAAAATAAAAAAATTAACTGGAGTGGTCTCTACTTTTTTTGCTAAATTTTTGAACCAAAAATGTATTTTTAACTATAACCTTGCAAACTTACTTTTTCCAGATATAAGTTTAATGTTATATTGTAGCTAAGAACCTGTATTATTTAAATATTAGAAAAGAAAAAACATCTCAAAAAAAAACAAAATTTTACTTTTCTTGAATATTATCAACTGTGGTTTCTAATTTTTTTCGCAATTGTAGTTATATTTTTATAATTTTTATTTAACTAGATAAATTTTGGAAATAACAACAAATAAAAAGATGAAAAACATTGTTATTGTTATTAATCGTTAGCTATACTTATTCTCATTTCAACTATATTTGTTTTTGTTTAGTAAAAAATAAGTTTTTGTATAATTCATCTATATTATTAATTTACTAGGCATGTAAACACTGGCGATTTTGTCTCCGAGTTTGATGATATTTGCACCGTCCAAAGCGATAAAGCGGCCGTCACGATAACGAGTAGATACAATGGCGTCGTGAAGAAATTGTATGTCCTTTTAGAAATTATTATTATATATTAATAATTTTGTTTTGTCATTAAAAAATATTTTAGACACTATAATGTGGACGATATTGTGAAGGTTGGCGCGACGCTCGCTGACATAGACGATGGCAAATCTGACGAGAATGGTTGGGAGCATTGTCTTAAATTCAAAAATATTTTTATAAGAAAATCATTAAAAAATTTTTTCTTTTAATGTCATTTGGAATAACTTTACTTATATATTTATAATTAATATTACATTTTAAAAAATGGACTTAATTTTTGTTTTTATAACGAATTTTAGCCTAATAATAATGTTGTTTTAATTTTTCCAATAGGAAAATAGATTTTTTGGATTTTAGACAAACCTAAAGTAGGCAATGATTATTCTTTCGACAACGCCTTAGCTTCGACCGAAACTTCGACCGATTCAGAGAAAAAATTTTTGGCAACGCCAGCGGTGCGACGACTCATTCGTGAGCACAACGTTGATCTGACCAAGGTTGTCGGCACGGGTCGCGATGGGCGAATCCTCAAGGAGGACGTGCTTCGGCATGTCTCTGATATTGATTCGGTTTCTAAACGTACGAATATTTTTAATTAAATTTACTTGAATCGATTAAAAATAAAATTTAAAAAATTTTTGTTTTATTATTTCATTTATTTTTTTAGAAGAATTGAATTGCTCAGACTCAATGTCCAAGTACAATCAACAAGCAATCGTACAACAACAAATTGCATCGGTTTATTTAACAGATTTGTTTATTTTAATAACGGAAATGCTTGTGAGATTATAGAGAGATTTATGAAAATAAAAACACATTTTTACATTTTCATTTCAATAATTTCCATTTTTTGTTTGTATATAGACATCTGTAAAGACCGACGACGCGACGACGATTGTGCCGATTCGCGGCTATACTCGCGCCATGATCAAATCAATGACTGAGGCACTCAAAATTCCACATTTTGGCTACAATGATGAGGTTTTTTAATATCTAATTTTTTTCTCACATTTAATGAGAAATCATCAATTTTTTTAATATTTTTTTAAAAAAGGGTCTTACTCAAGAATAATTTTTATATTCTTAACAGAAGATGTTAATAAAATGCATTCAATTAGCCGTTAAAAAAAATGTTTTTTTTATTTTTAGTTTATTTTCTTTGCATATTTTCGAATTTAGTTCGTTGTGGATCGGCTAATCGAGGTACGCAATGAGCTTAATGCGGCTCGCGGCGATCGGCCCAAAATTAGCTATATGCCGTTGGTGATTAAGGCTACATCGCTGGCTCTTAAAGAGTTCCCATCACTAAACGCGAGCATTGATGCAAAAATGGAGAACATGATTTATAAGGTAGAAATCATAGTTATTAAATTATTAATTAATCGATCCGAAAAGAGTCGATAGTCGTAGTTTTTTTCCAATTTTTTTGGCCGATATGCATTTAAAAGAATGCCTAAATTATACATATATACACTCGCAAATAATGTATAATGTAATTTTTATACTTTTTTTTAAAATCAAAAATAAGTAAATATTTGATTTTATAGAGAATTTTTCGCTAGGTTTTTTGAGTTTCTTTTTTAATTTTTAAAATATTTTTTTTTGTCCACCACTGAAAATACATATATATTTTTTCAACCATTCACTTTATCGATGATGGAACGACATTTGCGCGTTTTTAACTTTGACTCACTTTTTGAGGCTCATAAAGATATTTTTCAGAAAATTGATTCTGACTATTGGATTCAGAATTTAATTCTCTATCGATTATGTTATGTCCGTGCTATTGGAATAAGAAAGAGAACCTTCAAAATGACTGAGTGATAGGCTACACATCTCGGCACAAGTTTGCAATATAAACAAAAGAACTTTATTCGCCTCCTATTAAGCCACTACAACGTATTTAGAAGAATAATACAATGAAAATAATAATGATCTACATAGTAGAATACAGCCGTACGGTGATACACAAAACGGTATATGAGATCGTGGATAAAACGATATATAATTGACCATTTCACTCTGCCACAACAGCTTACTTTTTAAATCAAATTTCTAACTTACTCGGAAATGCAATTAAAATTGTTAAGTCACTCTGAAAAATAAAAATTGACTTTACTTTTTAAAGTGTAACTTTTTTTCGAGAATAGTTAGGAACTTGAATCAAAAAGAAATAAATAGAAAATTGAATTCTGAACGAGTAAAAAAGGTTAGTTTTTTGAAAAGTAGCTTTATGACGCTCAAAAATTTAGTCAAAGTTAAAAATGCGCGAATGTCGCAGGCGAAAATGCCGGTGTGCTTCTACTTTATCAAATGATTGGAACGTTCTTGGACTCGATTTTTTCTTTATAACTTGAGTTTATCGAATAATCACATTTCTTGCAGAACTATCATAACATCTCGCTGGCGATGGACACACCGGGCGGGCTGGCTGTGCCAAACATAAAAAACTGCGAGGCAAAATGTGTCTGGCAAATCGCCGCCGAGTTGAATCGTCTACTCGAGTTGGGTCGCCGACAGGCGTTCTCATCCAACGATCTCTCTGATGGCACATTTTCGCTATCCAACATTGGCGCGGTGTGTTTTTCCAGCATATGAACCAAATTAATGCAAAAATTTAAAAAACAATTGGGTATTTACACATCAGTCTTGTTTTTTATCCTCCAAATTATTTTTTTTTTGGTAGGTTGGCGGCGGAACCTACATGAAACCGTTGATCTTTCCACCGCAAGTGGCCATCGGCGCGATTGGACGCATCCGCGATGTGGTGCGCGTTGATGCGTTGACGGGCGCGCCTCGAACTCATCGTGTTCTACACTTCTCGTGGGTGGCCGACCATCGCGTTGTTGACGGCGCGACAGTGGCGCGCTTTAGCAATCGACTTAAGCAGTTCATCGAGAATCCGACGCTTATGGCCGCTGAGCTGGTGTAGCTAATCGAATTTTTGTGTTCTTTTTTTCACTTTTGATATTTTTTCCAAGCCTTGACTAGTTTTACTTTAGCTTTTTTTATACATACATATTTTTTTTATTTATATACAGGGCGCGTCATCTTCATTTCTTTTTTCAAATTTTTTTTCGCTTTTTCAATTTTCTTTGATTTCTTATGTAATTAAATGAAACTTAAAAATGCTACTTGATTTTGGAGAAGAAGATGGCGCGAAAGAAAGTGGCAGAAATCTTTGGAGTTAATAAGCATCGCGTATATACGTAATTGATGGTTACGGAGAAATCGGAGCACACAATAATTGTAAAGGATCTGGCCGAAAACGAACTGCAAGAGACTAAATTTATGTTGAGCACGTTAAAGAGCTTATGGAGTTGAACAATCACACTAAGATACGAAATGGCGAATCGGGCAATTCGACTCGGAAAATTACAAAAAGGTTGGATATTTCTTACAAGTCTGCCAATCGTATTCTTAAAGACTACCTTGAATTGACTGCTTGAAAGAAAACCAAAGGACAAAAGCTCACAGATAAGCAAAAAAAAAATCGATTGGAACGCGGCAAAGCTTTGAAGAAAAGATTTTCTGATGGCCGTTAATTTTGTTCACCGACAAGAAAATTTTTCCCATCAAAAATTCAACAATCAAAACTACCGAATTTAGGCCAAAGAGAGACCGAGCGAAGATGTCCAGCGCCAAATGAAATGAAGCCGAAGTGTGTGATGGTTCAGATGGGTGTCGGCTACAATGCGAAGGCTCCATTGATTTTTGTAAATTCGGGACTCAAGATTGACACCGATTTGTATAGCCAAAAAATTTTGAAGCAGTGAAACGTCGGACAATTATTCAAGGACGGTTATTGGAACGACTGGATTTTTCAACAAGATTCAGCGCCATCGCATGCAAATATCAAAGACAATCCAGACAAGTTCAAAATCCGGACTCCGAAGTGGCTCGATGAAAAGTTTCCAGACTTCATCACTAAAGACGAATGGCTAACGGCATCGCCCGATCTGAACGCCCTCGACTACTGCATCTGGAACATCTGCGAAGTCAACGGCGAAGTCAACGCCGAAGCGCGAAAGAAGTCATTGAAACTGCGTTTGGAAATTTGAATCAACAAACGGTCAATAGAGCTGTTGACAACTGGATGAAACGCTTGGACGAGGTTATTGCAGCAAACGACGGATATTTCGAGTAATCATCAGTAATTGTTATTCGTCGTTAGTTTTCAATAAACGTGTTACGTCTCTCAATGACGTTTAACAAAGAAAAATGTTTACGCCCTATGACTAATGTGATAACACACACCACTAGACTTTAGGTTGAATGCGTAAATAGATAATTAACAAAACTTTATTTATTGCTAACTTCAAAATCACTTGAATACTCTTTTTAGAAAAACAACAACAAAAGAAAATAATGACTCTAGTAACAAAAAATATAGCGCGCCAAAACCAAATTAACTTTAACCAAATTACATTTAAAAGTGCAAATGAATGGCGAAACGCCAAATACAATAATGACCAAAGCCCAACAAAACGTATTCAATTATTACATTAAAAATTATTTTCTTTCGCGTCATCTTTTTCTTCAAAATCAAATAGCAAGCAGCCGGTCGAAACCAGTAATTTTTAATGTTCATTTAATTACACTAGAAATCAAAGAAAATTGAAAGAAAAAGCGAAAAAAAAAATTGAAAAAAAGTATGGCTTTTTTTGACTCACCATGTATACATATGTTTTTTAGAATTTAAAAGGGGAGAATGGCCTTTTACTTCTTTGAATTTTCTTTGCAATATGGCATTTTTTTGTATCTGTTACAAATGTTACAAATACGAGCGTGGAGATCAACATATAAGCGTGTGCCTCATTTTTTATTTATCTTCTTATTTATTAATTTTTATTGTTATACGAAATTATTTATATCAGATTTTTATAAATTCATATCGGTTTATGCGTTTATTCCATTTTTCCAATATCTTAGTGATAATAAACTTTTTTCATTTATCAAATTTTCTTATTCATTGGCTTTAATTAATAAAGGGAAAAATAAATTCTGCAATACTAAAAAATATAATTTATAGATGTTTGAACAAATGAGAAAATTTTATGGCTCTCAAAAAACGTCGACGTCGTGTTTCGCTTGAGGAGGAAGATATCATTTCTAAACCATCTGGAATGGGAAGTTTTCCTTTATGATTGAATTCACCTAAACGTAATGTGCCAAGTCAATTGTTTTTTATAATAAGTACAATACTGTTGTGGCACTATTTCAATCATAAAAAATTCTTATTTATTATTTTCTGAAAATTAAAGAAAGTTTATTTGCATGAAAATAAGTCACCTGTCCCACCGTCGTGTCGATCGCCACCGTTTCTCTTCTGTCCCGAAGAGGTATCGGTTCCCCCACGTCTTCCTTCGGTAGTTACACGATTTGAAACGAGAGTACCTAGACGGGGGTTAGGATTAGGAGAAGGATTTACAAAACCTCTTGTGGGTGGTTGTATTATTCGACGTGAGGTTAGCGGTCCGCTTACTTCCGGAAGTTCTTCCGATTTTTCTGATGGTGGTTGAGGTCTCTGCTGAACTTCTTTAGATTCATCACCATCGTTTCCATCACCATCCCATCCCTTGCCAACGCTCAGTGGTAGCTCACCGCTTTCTTCAACACCATCACCACCGTTTGGGGAAGGCAAAAAAGTGGCGGGACGAGAACGCTTAGACGCTAAACCTAGTGTAGCTGATGGCTCCGGTAATCGCAGAAATGATCCAATATTGCGAAGCATTGCACCGAGAGGATCGCTAGCTGCTCTATTATTTCCCAACTAAATGAAATTCTTCTTTAAAGCAATGGAAATTAACTTTCCGAATACCATTAAATCACTTTTGAATGTCATAAGAATTTTTTTAAAATTTGCAATACTTTTTGTCGTTTGGAAAAAATGAATATTTTTATACCTGTAATAAGCTTCCAAGGTTTAATCCTTGAGCTTCGTTGATACCTATTCGAGAATCTACACCAACTCGTTCACCGCCTAACATGACACCACCATCAGCTAAATTAGGTAGATATATTGTTAGTAAAATATTTAATAAAAATTAACACAGGCCAGTTTTATTCAACTTTTGGGACTGTTGACTTCTTGTACCAATACTACTCACTTCTTGTGCCAAATCGACCTGGTCCCATGGTGAGTTGCAGAGACCGATCTGCACCGTAACCGAAGAGATTACCGCCTTGACCCAGTCCCAGTTCAAGATCGCCGTATGCATTTTTGAAAAGATTAAGTGATCCCAAATTGAGCTGGGCTAAATCACATAAGTGTCTTTTCCACTTTTGTTTTATTGCTTATTGTCGACATTATATACATTTTATAAAAAATATATTTAATGATCATTGTTTTCATTGTTACTTCTCATCTTATTATTATTATTATTATTATTATTATTATTATTATTATTATTATTATTATTATTATTATTATTATTATTATTATTATTATTATTATTATTATTATTATTATTATTATTATTATTATTATTATTATTATTATTATTATAATTTATAAACTTGCTAACAATAACTATTATATTAACCTTCTAATAATATACCTTCTAATATTGGAAGAAAAGTCCACGCGATAATAATTGTCACTAGCATGATCATTGTTTTCATTGTTGCTTCTCATCGCATTGTTAATTATCGGCGTAAGAAAGTGTTTTGTGAGTTTAAAACTTTTCTTTGTAATTGTTCCTTGTTTTCACCTGAAGAAGAGCAGAAACTCTTCATTTTTTTTTCACAAATGACGTATTATGAAATTTATAAACATATGTATGTGTAACAAAAAATATATTAAAATAATATTAATATATAGAATGATTATGTTTACACATTTAATATAAATTCAATTAATATTGGAAAATTAACTGTTTTACTTAGGTACTTAAATTAAATTAATCTTTTTTATTAATTATACTGATAAAATTATCTATTAACTAATATTAACTAATTCTCTAAAATACCACAGATAAGTTATTTGAATATTGTTAGCAACTATCTGCTAAATTTGAGTTAATTAATCCAGAAGCCTTTCTGAAAAAAATGAACAATATGACGTAATTACAATGTTTTTGTTTTCATTTCTAGCACTTTTTATTATATTCATTTCACCTTGAAATTTTCATGCTCACATCACGATTTTCTGACCAACTTAAACAACAAACTGCACTTATAATTGTGAATATGTATATCAAACGTTTCGGTAAATTAAAAAACACAATTTTTACTTAATAAATTTTTTAATTGCAATTTTTTTATTCAGATTCAAGCAAAAAGCAAATCTTAGCTTTGTCACAATATATATACATGTGTATGTGTATTTAAATAAATATAAGAAATAAAAAATTTTGTTATTATTTTTTAATTTTATCGTTTAGAATTATTATATTTACACATTTATTATATTTACATATTTAGTTTAGCTTAGTGTGTTGTTAAATTCTATCATCACTATTATTATAAAAATAAAAATGTATAAAAATAGTTTATTTTATCCGACATTTATACACTATTTTTGTGACAAATATACTGAAAAGCACCAAAAAAGAAGTATTTACTATAAATCTATTAGGATACTCATTTCTGAATCAAAAATTCTTTCTAAAATTACTGTAAATGATAATTTTAAAATATATCTGCATGTAAATTAAAACTGAGATGTCGATTTTTAAAAAAATTAAAAGAACAACGGCAAGTGAAATATGGTCATTATATGTAAAAATCATCAATGTAACAATTTTTTTCGAGATCTGAACAATGTCATGAATAACGGAAATACATTTGATGTGTCGATGCAAACTATTATGCAATGCTGTGTCATGTTTAATAGCCTGGCGCTGTACGCGGTGGCGGGCAATGGTCGCATCTATATATAAATATGTATATTTTATAGTAATCTTTAAACCTTTACTAGATTTGAATCTGAAGTCTAATCAATTTTGAAACTTATTTAAATTAATTTTTCTAGTTTTTTTTTATCATTTTTATCATTTATATAACAAGTTGTATATTGTTCTATATGATTCCGTAAAGCCGAGTTAAAAATATTAGGAACTCTAGAGTAGCCGACAACATATATAATATTTTGTGACCACTGTATAATTGTTCAAAAAGATAAATAATTTACCCTCCGCCATGGCCAGCGTCTCCCGCGCTTCCTAGTCCTCCCGGTTGGCCAGGTTGACCGGGACTTCCAGGTGGTCCAGCATCTCCGGCTGGTCCAGGTGGACCGGGTGGCGAACTGCCTTGAGAGCCTGGTTGGCCGTCGCTTCCTGATGGTCCAGGAGGTCCAGGAGGTCCAGCTGGTCCAGGTTGTCCGGGTGCTTGCGTAAGCTGTCCTGGTTGACCAGGAGCACCTGCTTCTCCGGGTTGTCCGTTCTGTAAGAGTTTTCATTATTAGTATGTATTACAAAAATTAATTTTTACTACACTACCTCTCCCGGCGGTCCTGGAGGTCCAGGTGGACCAGGAGGCGAGGATCCCGTGCTTTGGGGTGTCTGACCAGGCTGTCCAGCTTCTCCAGGTGGACCTTTTGGTCCAGCGTTTCCTGCCGATCCGGGAGGTCCCGGTGGGCAATCTAAATCGAATTTTAATTATTATTATCATCAAATATGTTTTTAATTTTGTTTACCAAAGCAAACGTTCGCCTCTTTTGTTGATCCCTCAGTAGCATCTTCACCTGGTGCTCCATCTTTGCCTGGGGCACCATCATGGCCTGAAAATAGTTTATAAAACTAAACCTACTTAAATATCTTTTCTTAATTTACCGTCATTTCCGTCCGTTCCAGGAGGTCCTGGAGGTCCGGCCGTACCAATACCACACGAGCAGCCACATCCGCCGCTACTTTGGAATGCACTAGCGCCCGAAACTACAGCAGCGGACGGGCCCCCACCGTAAGATAGTGCAGGAGCAGAGGCTTGCGCTGCCGCACTACTCACACTATCAGCATCGTAAGATTGTGCAGCACGTGCACGGGCTGCCATACGACGAGCTCCAAATACAGCCTGTTGCCGTGCATCACGTTTCCTGCGTTCCATTCCGGGTCCAGCAAAGTGGCGAAACTCTTCCCAGAGACCGCTAGTACGATGCCGACAGAAGTCAAGCTCTGCCTGCAAGGACGATTGCACGTACTGCATGTAGTTGTAAAGCATTGGCACAGCTATGATTGCTGTTAGTGTCGCAACTGTTGAAACGGCAACGCCGAAAAATGCCAAATGTTTGAAACTGTCCGCCTCGCGAAGCAGTTGCTTAGTATTGTCCTGCTCGTGCATGCTTTAAAAAAATTAGCTTAAATTGAGAAAAAGATTTTCAACTTTTTATCTACGTTTATATTTTTAATTTATAAATTCAATTTGATTTAAAATAATGAATTTATAGCTATTTTAAATATTTTAAAAGAAAATGCGTTCCATAAAAATGATTAAGGAAGAAAATAATTTATAAAAAATTATCAAAAAGTAAGCAGACAAAAAAATAGCAAAAACGTAAAATTGTAAAGTTTTGCTTGCCTCATAATTGACATATCAATTGTGTAAAATTATAACTGCTCTTTAATTTTTATGTGAAAATTTAACGGTTTTTTCCTTATTATCGTTTTCCTCTTTACAGCTGTAAAAACCTCCAAAAACAACAATAACAAATAAAAAAATTTAAACGTGACAATAATTTTTAAACACTGTATTGGATCAGAAAAATGCACATTTATCAAGAAGCGTTTTTTAGTTAGCATTTACCTATGTTGTAAGTGTGTAACTTTGTATTTTTCTTGCAAAAAAAGAAAAAAAATCAGATGCACTTTTATGTTTTATTGTTAACTTTTTAAATAGGTAAATTATTTTTTCCCAATTAATGACAACAAAGTTTCTAACTAATATTTTGTTGTTTTTTTATTGTTGTTATCATTATCATTATTATCATTTTTATTATGGTTTTTTAATTTAATAGTTAACCGTGATTCTGCTTTTTTGACATATGCAATGAATGCATTATGTGATATAAAATATTAAATGTTTAATAACTCCGGGTATCGAAAAAAAACTTTTATTATTTCTCGTGTTTATTTAATAATGTTCAAAATCTGCAAAACATATGTCTATTTGTGTAAAAAATTGTACAAAGGCTGGCGTGCGTTTTATTATTCAAATTATTTATTTAAAAAATTTTATAAAATAAAAAATTTTGTTGTCTTCTTTATTATCGTTGAGTTTTCATTTTGTGATTCATGATGCTTGTTGTAAATTCTTCGTTTGTTTAAAACCTTTAAAAATTATTAAAGCAATATTTATGAATGATCACCGATGGAAATCGTTTAATTAGGCGCAGCTTTTGCTAGGCCAATTTGATTTTATTAATTTTTACATTCTGGTATTTCCATTTTTACAATTTATCAATACTATTGACCCGTTATTACTCTAATTTCGCGTGTATAAGACCAGGTGTTTTGAGCCAAATTTAAATTCGCGCCAATGAGTTCATTCGTTTATGTATCGGATCCGTTGGAGTCCAAATTTTGTGCCCGTCTTTGTTTCGGTTTCATAAAAGTAAGCACAAAATTGGACTCGCTTGGATCCAATACAATAGAATAAACTCATTGGCGCTAATTTAAATTTGGTTCAAAACACCCGGTCTTATACATGCGAAATTAGGGTAATAATAATTTTTGCAAAAAAAAAGAAAAATGTTTTAATTTTTCCAGTTTTACATTTTTTTTCAAATAAAATGCAGTAACAATTTTGACTACTAGTTCAGTTTAAACAAACAAATAAATTGCAACAATAAATTAATAATTTAATAAATTAATTTGAAAGTCACTTTTTAATAGACGATAAAAAAAATACATCATTAAAAACCAAGCGCCAGATTTTTTATTTGTAAAATTCAGATTGTTTTAATCATTATGAAAATAAAAATGGATTTATTTTAAAAAGTGCAAAAGTATAATATTTTATATTCAAATTTTTTAAACATTTTATATCAAAATTATTAAAATTTTTCAATTAATGAGTTTACAACTTTTCTTAGATACTCATTAATAAATTTTTCAAAAAATTGGCTACAATGAAAATTGTATAAAAAAGAAATAAAATATAAAATTGAAATTTTAAAATAAAAAATAAAAATTATTAAAATTTAAAAAAATTAAAAATGTTTAATTACCGAAAATATTTTTTAGATATTCTTACAAATAATTTTTTTACATATGTATTAAAATTTAAAATGCGGAAAATTTATGGATTTTTTTTAAATTTTACACCTTCTGAAAAAAAATTCAATATCTTAAAAAATTAATTTCTTATTTATTTAATTTTAATTTTATTTTCAAATTTTAATTTCTCAATTTTTTTAGTTTTATTTGCTTACACATATAATTTCTTTTTATGTTTGTTTTTACCATTGTTTTTTCGTTAAATTCTAATAAAAATAATAGTTTTAGGATAAGTCAGCACAACATAATTAAACATTTAAAACTGAAATGAGATATTAGCTTTTTATTGGACTCCAAAAAAATTCGAAAACTTTTCCGCATCCGGTATTTTCCCTTTTCGGTTTTTCTCTTTTACATATTCATTCATTATTATTATTAATAAAAAAGTCTTTATTTTCTTATACAACAATAATTTAATTATTGCACTTTCGTGATATTGATAGTAAAATCCAATTTTTTAAAAACATTTTCTAGGAATGTTTTCTTTATATTGAAAATTATTGATTTAAAATTTAAATTATTTTTTGCACCTATTTTTCTTTATCTTTCTCTATGTATTGTCGACATACAAATTGTCGAAAATTTTATTGTTTTATTTTTTTATTAACTTCGCTTTTGGATAGGAAAAAATTTCAATTCATTTTGTGGTAATAATTTCAAATATTTCTTTATCGAACGCCCTTTTATTTAGGTACTTCATAAATACATACAAGCTTATTTTTCTATTCTTGCCCTGCTTCTCTTTTCTTCTTATCGAACTTTTATTTTGTCGGGATCATAATATATTATAAATATCCCATTCAATTTAAAATTAAAAAAATTTTAAATTATTAATTTTAAATTATTTAAATTATGTTATTTTGGTTAAATTAATAAGAATTTGTGATTATGGATTTGGACTAAAGTTATTATTAAATATTAGCTTCTATTTTTTCTATTTTAAATTAAAATTATGTGTTTAAGAAAAAATTATGTAATCGCAAATTTTGATCAATTCATTTTTTCAAACATCAATAATGTATCAAACATCAATAATATTCTTAAAATTTAAAGTTGATATAATTATAACTAATAATTATTTTTTTACAATATAACAAATTTCATGTATACATATTTAGTTTATGAACTATATGTAAAATTTTTAATTATAAATAGTTGCTTTTCCTGGGAAAGTATCCAGACTAAAATTTTATTGGTGAATTTTTAAAAGTTTATTTAAATTCGAGTCATTTTTAATAGTAATAAAAATTTTGTCCAGCAGCTTTTTTAAATTTAGATTTATAACAACAAGATGATTGAAGCGTAACTCTACAATATTGTTTAGCGGTCTTATGTGGAAGGAATACTACCGAGTAAGATTTTGATTTTACGAGTAAATATTTTTTGAATTTTATACAGAAATAAAAATTTACAAAAGATTTTTAAAATAAATTATTAGATAATTATTTTCAAATTCATTTTTTTAAATTATTATTTTTATTTTTCAGTGTTGTCTTTTCTTATATAAGAAAGTTTCATCTATTCAAACTAAACCAATTTTTTCAATTTTCTTGATTCAATCAAAAATTCATCTAAGTTAGATGATTGAACCACTTTGTAGTGCTGTGAAGGACACCTCAGATCTAAATTTGGCAAAATCAATTGAATCATTCTGAAAATTATCATATTTTTTGATTATAATAATCAGTAATCTTTCCTCGGGTCTAAATTTTTAAATCACCGGTCGAAGGACGGTTTCAGTATTTTATAAATATTAATTAGGTAATATTAATTAGGATGGATAAGGTAAAATTGAATACTATTTCTTTTACATATCCTTTTTCGTTTTATGTATTTGAGCAATGTTTCTCGGCATTTTTCTTTTATGCGTCTTTTTTCAATTTTTTTAACTTTTCTTTATACGGTTTTTTTAATCTTAATTGACTCAATAGCTTTTGTGTGTGAAAAATTTGTATTTTGCGAGTTACGAGAACAATAAGCGTAATATTTCGCGTGCCGTGCCTGTTCAATTCATTTTCCGTGTTTGCTTACATATATAAACGTGTACAAGTAGTGTAGGTGTACAAACGTATTAATTCGTTTAAATTTATATTAATTGAGTTGTATATTTTATTTTACGTGCTGTAGAATGGTGAATAAATCTCACTTTAAGTTGGTTAATAAGTTTTTTGGCAATTTAGGCATATTATACATATGTATATGATATGATCTTATATTGAAATGAACAACAATTATTGAATCCTTTGAAATCATTTTATTAGATTATTTTTGTGTCTATTTCTATATATTATTTGCGTGTACATATAAAAAGCGCATTAACAATTACGCACAAATTTGCTAACATTTTAATGAAAAATTTAAATAAAATGAAATTAAGCTCAAATTTTATTTACTTTTTTTTATTTTAAACGTTCTTTTTACTTTGTCTCTTTTCTTTAGAATTTCCATATTTTTTTAGGTTTTAATAAATTTATTTTTTTAAATTTATTTTTTTTAATTTCTTTATTTTCCTTATCCATCTTTTTCTTTATCGCATCTTCTCTTTTAAATTTTATTTTCCGGTAGCCTATACTCTATTTATTTTTATTTTTTTATTAATATTTTATTTTCGCATAAATTTTTAAAAAATTTAAATTCAACTCAATCAGCTCGTTAAAAATTAATAATTCGGTATTATCTAAAAATTATTTAAAAAGAAAAATTTCAAAAAACATTATAGGTAAAAGAAAAGAAAATGAGAAAGGCAATTGAATTGAATGAAATAAAAAATATTCAATAGTTAGTAAAAATAACTAGAATGGATATTATAAAAATATTCGTGAAAATATGTAAATTTCCTAAAAGTCGAAAATAGATTTAAGAGGCTGAAAAATACATAGTTGAGGAGTTAATGTTTTTCCATTTTTTTTCAATTAATTATTTTTGATTTTTATTCGATGGTATGGGAATTATCTAAAAATACTTCGCACATACATAAATATGTATAAGCAAATTACTGAAATAATTCTTAATTTGTATTTAATAAGGAAAAATTTTGTATACATGTGTACATGATTTTTTACGTTTATAATTGGTCTAAGAATGTCACTAGATTTTATCTGAAATTTACGGATGATAAAGGTACGTATATATATCGTTTTATATAAAATATTTTTCTATCGTCTTTTTTTCTGATTCTTTTATACCGAATGCTTAATTTAGATTTCTTTTTTAGCGAGAAGAATGACGTTTTTAAAAAAGTTATTTTAATATTTTCTTATAAAATATGATGAATAAAAATAGTCACAATAATATATATATTATATATATATATATATATATATATATATATATATATATATATATATATATATATATATATATTATATATATATATATATATATATATATATATATATATATATATATTATATATTATATATATATATATATATATATATATATATATATATATAATATTATTATATAAATATATAATAAATACATATAATAATATATATATAAAATATATATATATATATATATATATATATATATATATATATATATATATATATATATATATATATATATATATATATATATATATATATATATATATATATATATATATATATATATATATATATATATATATATATATATATATATATATATATATATATATATATATATATATATATATATATATATATATATATATATATATATATATATATATATATATATATATATATATATATATATATATATATATATATATATATATATATATATATATATATATATATATATATATATATATATATATATATATATATATATATATATATATATATATATTAGGTTGTAACATAATTATGGTCGCTTTTTTTCAAATGTTTGTAATTCTGTTTGTTTTAAACGGAATACTTTTAATCATATATCGTTGGAAAGGGGATGGTTTGGGCTTTCTGATGACATATGATTTGTTTTGTAAAATGTTTGTTAACGTTAAATATTTTGTTTAGAATGACAGACGATCGTGAGTGTGTGAGAGTGCTTTTACGCGAACGATTCAAAAATGGTGATAAAGCTGCTTGAAAAATTAACGAGATGTTTGGTCGTGATGTGATTACAAAGAGGCCATCACAAAGATGGTTCAAAATGTTTCGCGAACGACTTACCAGCATCGAACACAAGTAGGGCGATGGGAGACCCATCAGCGCTATATCGAAGAGGAGCTTGGCTGGGAGCTGCTACCTCACCCGCCTTATTCGCCCGACATTGCGCCATCTGACTACCATGCGTTCAGGTCGTTAAAAAATTTTTTGCGCGGACGGCAATTCAAAAACGACGACGACCTCGAAAATGGGGTTCGCGAATGGATCGAGCAGAAATCGGGTACGGACTTCTTCAAGCGAGGAATCCGCAAATTACCGAAGAGATGGATGACCGTGTGGTTGACTAATGGCGATTATTTGATCTCATGACTTTGTTTTGCTGTAGCTTTAATTGTTGAAAGTTTAATAAAAAAAAGCGACTATAATTATGTTACAACCTAATATATATATACATTTATACAAAAAAATAATAATGATTTATCAAATATATCAACTTTAACTGTGCCATAGTTCATAAAGAATGTTTTTTTAGAATTTTTTATTATCTATTAGACAATTTATAAATTGTTTTTTACACTTCTCTAACAAATTGCAGCCGCACATGGACAAAATGTCATTACTTTTTACCTGGTCAAATAAACATTTTTTTAAAGTTGTGACATTTTTTCCATTGGAGAAGTGTATAAAGAGAAAAATGTATAGTTTATTTTAATCGTAACATATATTATTTTTATATAGGAAATGGCGATGGCCGCAGTCACAAGCGGCGAAACAAAAGAAAAAATACTTTCTGAACTAGATCATAATTTGAATAATAAAAATTACAATTTAAACGCAAATCATCAAGATGTTAATTATCGTCACATAAGCAATGAGGAAGAGATAAACGATGCGTCAACACTTGAACAGCATATCAGCGAAATTATTGTACTGCCGTCCCCCGATCTATTAGGAGAAGTAGTCACGCGTGATGGTGCAATAACTAGTGCCAGTAAAGCCGGCGGCTCGCTTGATTTCGATACGCCCGAAGGACGTCGTGCCCACATCGCTACATGTATATGCGATTTTAGCGAATTTGTACGTGCAAAAATTGGAGAGTGTCAACAGGTTAGTTTTTATCCATTTTTACAAAATATTTTTAATATTTATAAATTATGAGGCACTTCTTCAGTTTGAAAAAGTACCAATTATGAAATATTTTAAGGAATGGGGTATATGCACATATAAAATTAGGCAAATTTAAATTTTTTAGTTTATTCATTATATGTATATTTTATTCATTTAACATGAATATGATAATGATAAAATGGAATAAGTGAATTCTAAAATGACTAGAATTTATTATGTTGGCGCACCGACATTTGCGGACGCGATATTTGTGGATTTTTCAACTTTGGTTAACTTCTTAAACAACACTATTTTACAAAAATTAACTTTATCACTTCGATTCAGAATCTAATTCACTATCAAATACTTTATAAATTAAATTTTCAAATTTTGGAAAAAAATCACAGCTAAAAAAGTAAAGTTACTTTTTATTTTTTAAATTTTTTAAGTGACTTTATTTTTTCAACTAGAACTTTTTTTAAAATTACTTAGAAATAATAATAATAATAATAATAATAATAATAATAATAATAATAATAATAATAATAATAATAATAATAATAATAATAATAATAATAATAATAATAATAATAATAATAATAATAATAATAATAATAATAATAATAATAAAATGATAATTTATTACGATAAATCGCGACTAGTTCATAAATGTGATACAATTGTTAAATGTTAAGTGAGAATTAAAAAAAAATTAGAACGCTTTACGATTGCGCAAAGGCCATGCTAATCTTCTCTGTATTATTCCAATTTTAATATATATTCATTTGGAATTAGCAATATGATTTAAAAATTGATAGAGAATTAAATTCTGAATCAAATAGACATATTATATATTATCAATAAGTTTTTTTAAAGATAACAAAATCCTAGTCAAAGTTAAAAAATCAGCATATGTCGTATTCACAAATGTTGCTCCACTCTTATCTCAATATAATTGTAATGAAAGAAAATTTGTACATTATTAAATTGATAAGCGAATCTGTGCGTCATGACATTTTAGTACCAGAGGTGTATTCACAATGATCACCTCTATTAGGGATGCAACGAAACTAATCAATAATTTCATCTCATCAGCAAAATGAGACAATAAAATGAGAATTTTTAGTTTAACCTCTCTCCCAATCTATTTTCAAAAAATTATCGATTAGTTTCGCTGCATATACAAATATTGTAAGCTCTTTTCGTTTCTAATGATTGCTTCTTTTTTAATTCTATAATGTTCGTCTATAGCGCCATATTTTAAACAGTCTCCGAGGACGGTTTTGTGATACATTAATTGTATTTGGCTTAAGTGGTATATTCAAACGCGTAGTAGTACTAGTTGTTATTGCGAAAAAAGGAGATTTTTTAATGTATTCACAATGATCACCGCTATAGCCGGCATCACAAATACAACGCATATGCTCAGGAAGTGGTATTTCGTGATGACAGATAAATGGCTCTTCTTCCGTATGGTCTTTAACAAATTCCACTGTTTTGGTTACGCATCGACCATTTCCACTGCACAGCTTGTAGTCACATCTATTCACAATTTTTCTTGTTTTTGTTAAATAGTATTTCTATTTCTACATACAGGGAAAAAAAAGTTCGGAAACAAATTTCTTGTATGTACCAAGAGTGCAAAAAAAAATAATTTTTCAATTTAAACGAAAATTGAAAGGGATTTAAAATTTCAAAAATCGAAAGGAAAAATTCATTGCACTTC
This sequence comes from Bradynema listronoti, assembly GCA_024678965.1. Taxonomy (NCBI): domain Eukaryota; kingdom Metazoa; phylum Nematoda; class Chromadorea; order Rhabditida; family Allantonematidae; genus Bradynema; species Bradynema listronoti. The sequence continues at coordinate 7,003,687 of JANLNO010000001.1, read as the reverse complement.
TGATATGTATCTACATACATTCCTTCTATCTTTTATCATAATTTTACTTGGCGCTACGATGAAAATATTTGAAAAGAAATTTTCCTAATCCTCGGCGCATGGCATTTTTAATATCGGGACAGCGTGAGCGCATATTTGTTGATGTGGACCAAATAACAATACCTTTTACAGTGAAATTATGCTTAAATGTTATGTTATCTGTACCTGCTGGTACACCGAAAAATGCTGGAATTCCGAAAGCGATGCAACGGCTTTCCTAAACTTTATAAGAATTTTGATTGTTTTTTTATTTTTATCTATTGAGAACCTTGGTGTAAAATTTCGGTTCTGGTGCGTATTCGTCGTATTCGTTCTTACTGAATAAGTATGTTGGTATATAGCGATCGAGTATCGAAGCTATTCGTTGACTTTCTGCAATTTTCGCGTAAACATAATTTCGCTGAACTCGTAAATCGGAAGAATTTTGTGGTTTCACATAAAAGTAAATCGGTGGATATAATGCAACGATTTCTTTATACAACCACATCATTCTGCAATGAAAAAAAAACAAAAAATTAGCTAAATATTTTGATTTGCTCACTCATTGTTATAAAATAAGAAATTGTTGTGACAACGTCGGTGGTCGGCACCAAATGTGTATGCATTAATTTTATAGTCACACAATGGAAAATCATAAAATCCCCACTTAGCATTAGGACGCATTCGTTTGCCCAAACGAAGAGTCTCCAACATGAAGGATCTACAAAAAACAAAAAAAAATTGCCAAATTGTTGCAGACATATTTAAAAGAAACAATATAATTCTTGAAAACCCTTAACATAATCAATTTAATTTTTTAAACAACTAGCATTTTCTGTTCTTTATCGAGTATTGTAAATTGTTTTTTGTTTTTGTCTAATTAGATTATGATTCATTAAAAATATTAAAGAAACTGAAAATAATTAAATCTGGAAAAGTTCAAATATAAGAAATACTTATGGTATTTATTATACTTTGCATTCTGATTAAAAGTGGCTTCCGCAAGAGTTGCTGCAGCACTTTCGTTAAGAAGTGGGTGTATACGTCGGATGCGGCGTATTGCTTCTACTTTATATACGGAACGTGGTCCCCAATTATGCGCAAACATTGGCCGCCAGTGCTCATAGTCAATAATAGCAAGACCACTAAATTGTTCATCCGGAATCGCTGCTGCGATGTCCATAGCTGCTTTTACCAAATGCATATCTAACGTATCTGCCTGTTTTATTGCATACATTTATATCATTTTATTCCAAAATAGATTATTTTTGCTGAAAATAATTAATAAAGTAAGTTACAGTACCGTTGGTAGACCTCCATTGATGTATTTAATGATTTCATAACTTCCATTTTTATTTTTTATATACAGACATTTGGGATAAAGGCCGAGGCGGTCTTCATAAAACGTTACGATTTCATTACCGTAAAAGCGTTCACCTTCATTTGTGCGTATACCGTACTCGTTTGGTCGAATAGGCCCAGTAGATGTATTAGCACATACTTCACTAGGGATATTCCAAAATATCTAAATTTTTGCATTTTATTTCAAAATTATAATACTAAGTAAAGCAATTCTGTGTTATGTTTTGTTTTTGCTAAAGGTTTTTTTGTTTCGCAACCATCTTCAAAATTCTTTTTGCATTTGATTCTCAAGATTTTACTATTTTGTTTGATAACAAAATAGTCGATACTGGTTTGGATTTAAAAATTTTAAATTTTAATTTTTTAATTTTTAGACATTTTTGACACATTTTTAAAGGTTAAAAATGGTATAATTATCCTAATTCCCGGCGTATAAGACGAGACCATTCGACGAATTTTTAAATATTGACTTGGTTTTCATTTTGTTATAAACAAAGCTGAGCTCATCATTTTTAAACTACAGCTTGGGTCTGCTTTAATAATCATTAAATTTTATGCTTAACAGATACAAAATAATAGATCAAGTCAATATTCAAAAATACGTCGAATGGCCCCGGCTTATACGCCGAGATTTGGATGGTAACTTTTTTGAGAATAACTTCAAATTTTTCAATTTGAATTACATATTTTAATGATTTTGTCTTTATTTTTAAAAATGGAAATGAGGTGTAAATCAAAACCAATATCTACAAGTTTGATACCAAATAAAACTTTAAAATCTTGTAAAGGGAATTTTAAAAAATTTTGAAACACGAAATTGAACGGGACACAAAATTGATATCTACCTAATGTAGATAGTTTTTCGAATTTGCATATAATTAAACTTCTTCTGTATTTACATACTTGAAATCTTTCATTTACATCTTTATGAAAGGAAGTCCAAGCCAACGTATTAGGCCATTTGCATATGAAAAAAAATACAATCCAACGTGAGATCATTGTTGAGCCGTTTTTTAATCATCAATGTGCAAATTATACATACATTTCAACAATTAAGACATGTTTTAAGCAATTTTTCACAATTTTCTAAATTAAATTATTATAAATACAATTATATCTTAATATATATATATATATATATATATATATATATATATATATATATATATATATATATATATATATATATATATATATATATATATATATATATATATATATATATATATATATATATATATATATATATATATATATATATATATATATATATATATATATATATATATATATATATATATATATATATATATATATATATATATATATATATATATATATATATATATATATATATATATATATATATATATATATATATATATATATATATATATATATATATATATATATATATATATATATATATATATATATATATATATATATATATATATATATATATATATATATATATATATATATATATATATATATATATATATATTATATATATATTTATTATATGTATCTAGTTAAATTTGTTAAAATGTTTGTTAAGGTATTGAATAGTTTCATAGAAAATGTACAAATTATATATTCACGTTTATTTATAGCACGCGTGTACTTTTTAAATCGTGTTTGTATTGTCGGATATGAGGACGAAGTACGTTAAATTTATTTTCATTAAATTCACTTTTTTCGCTTTTGCGCGAAATTTTTAAAACGGAAAGGACGAAATTTTAAAAGATTTTTTTTCATTGTAATTGATTAAAATGCAAAGAATTTTTGTTTTTTAGTTTTTAGAAATAAAACAATTAAAGAAAAACACTTATATTGAATTAAATAGAAAAGAAGTAAAAAATGTAATCCATTAATTACTTTAAAGAATATATAAATCATATTTACGGCCGCTTTTTGTTTGATTAATGTAAAAATTCAAACGATTAAAAAAAATTAAAAACCAGAAAAATTTTTAAAAAAGCTATTTGGATTTTACTCAACAATAATTTGTAAATTATAAGTTTAATTTAAGATTATACGCGATACATCGGTTATCAGTTTCACAGCAAATCTTATTGAAAGCAGAATTATCAGCAATGAATTGGGATCAAAATTGGCCAAGCTTTACGAATTACTTGATGTGCATCGAATGGAGGAATTTGAAAGTATCCTTCACGATATAATAGAAAAAGATGACATGAATTCAGAAGACAAAAAATACGGTAAAATAAATATAAAAAAACTTTAAAAATTTGCACATATGTATGTATATGTTATTTAAAAATAATATTTTAGCGGAAATAATTAGTAATCTGCGACAAATACTGGATGAATGGGATCGCTTTCTTACGGATATTGATCGAAAACTGGACCAGCTCGTTGGGCCAGAAAAAACACCAGATCTTGACAGCACAGATGGTATGTTGTGTATATGAACTTAAACCACGGTTGCCAGATGTCCTTTTTAAAAAGATTTGTTCTTTTTTTGAGGGGTCTGTTCTTTTTTTTTTTTTTTGTTCTTTTTTGTTCTTTTTTTCCATTTTTTGTTCTTTTTTGTTCTTTTTTTTAATTTTTTCGAAACGATTTTTTCTTGAAACGATTTGAAACGATATCGACTGAGCCTTCAGTAACGCTATCGCTTATCGCTATTGAGAATCGCTATCGAAGCAAAAAAACAAAAGAAAATGTTGCGCAAGCGTGTCAATTTAGGACAACACCACGCTGCCGAATCTCTACGATCTTGTCTCACGAATCCTTTCCATCCCGGTGTCGAACGCCTTTGTCGAGCGGATCTTCTCACTCTGCGCTGCCCAATGGATGAAGGAGCGGAATCTACTGCGCGTGGAGACCATCAAGGCGATTTTGGCGACGAAGACCAACTTCGATTTCAACTGCACTGAAATGTTTGAGTATCTGATGAAGAATGGCTCTTTTAGAGACAGGATCAGGAGCGCAGAGAAGTATTAAGTTCCGAGAAGTAAAAATCTTTTTTTTTGTTGGAAATTGTTAATAAAATCTTTTTTTCGTGCTCAACGTTCTTTTTTATTTTATTTTCATCTGGCAACCCTGACTTAAACCAATCTTTTTTTTAAATTTTTTTAAATACATAATATGTATATAATTATAGATAATATATAATATTTTTATATATCTATATATAACACTTGTTTAAAAACAGAAAATTTCTTGCCATTATACATATTAGTGCATTTTAAATATTTTACAACTTTATTAAAGGTTAATAAATAAAATTTTAAAACTGTACTTAGAATGTTCCTAATACAAACTTGACTTGCTAAATAAAATTTTTGATTATTTAATATTTTTTATTGGAAAGACATATGTGTTTGGTCATATAAATCAGGAAATAAAATCATAAAATATGTTCAATTCGTAGCATAAATGTGCTAACCATTAAAACCAGATTCAGATAAAAATAAATAAAACATTTAAATAAATTATGTATAGTGGAAAAGAAAATCAAGTTAGTTTTAGTTCAATATGTATGATATAAGTTAATATTAGGTAAATAACAATATAATCTATAACAAGTTGAAGCTCTTCAAATTTTAGTTGTAAATAAATTTTACTGTTATTTAATTATTTCAAATAAATCAAATTGCTTTTGTAAATTTGTATTTATAGTGAAAAATAAATAGAAATGAAAAATAGAAACTGACTCTTCTTGCATCATAAGAAACAAAAAAAGTAAATGGGTAAAAGCATACATTATTCTATAAATCGGAAACAACAAATAAAAGTGTTATATTGAAAATACATGTAAAAAATAAGTATAAAAATGGAACAAATTAATAATATAATATTGTGTTAAAAAATAATAAATATGAATATTTTTTGAGAGTAATTCAAAAATACAATTACAGATATCCACTTGGTAAGTCACAACAAAATGTTTCGCAGCGGCACATTATTATCTTATTTAAAAAAGAGTGCCTACGAAATGATCTTCCTCGAAATTGTAACTTCGTTTCTCACGCCTAATTGTTATCAACATGTAAAGGTCATGTTTGAAAACCTTACCGAGTTTCAAAAGAACAATTGTGATATTCTTTTGCTTACGAAACGACCAAATCAAGGTAAAAAAATGAGTATCTGAGAAAATTGTACCATTTGCAATTAGAATACACATATACTTTTAAATCAAAAAATGTCGAAAAAATAACTCATAAATCATAAATTTGAATACATTAAAAATGAATTATAAGCACATTAAAAAATATTTTCATTATGTTGGACAAAATTAAACACGGCCTATTTTGGTATATATTTTTGAAAAATAATAAGCAATCTCGAGAAAAATTCCAATGCTTTAAATATATGGGCAAAGGCTGTAAAATGACTAATCATAAGCATTTTTCACTGGTTTAATTGATTGGTTTGCTAAAAAGTAAATTTTTCAGCGACAGTTACATATTTTTTTCTAAAATAAATTTTTTATATTCAATTATTTTAATCAAAATATAAGTAGACATTTATAGTCATTGTAGTCATATAACAACATTTTTTACTTATTGTTAGGTGGTAGCGGATTTCTTAAACTGATTGGAATTCCGTTTCGTATTTTGCTCAATGAAAAGGATTCCCTTAAACAATTACTTGCTCATCGCCGATCGGTTGTATCATTGGCCGGCGTGCGCGCCATTCATGGTGTAAGTCTAAGCATTTTATTATTTTTTTTTCTTATCATATTCGGACATTAATTTATTTTTAGATAAACCTTTTCTTTTTATGGTCATTACATTTGGTGTTATGTTATTTCTATATTTTTTATTATTTTTTATGTTTACAACAAATATTCATCAAAATCAAAAACAATCACACCAATCTAAAATAAATAATAATTTATAACATAAAATCCAAAAAAAGTTTTTTATAATTATTTGTTCTCGTAAAAATATCACAAGAAAAATTATAATGTGTTCTTCGAACAAAAACAAATTGCCATTTGAATCTTAACCGACTATATATTTTATATGAAAATATGACTAATCAAAGAAAATTTTTTATGAGTTAAATATTTACCAATGTACTTTAAAAAAAATTCATATAAACCCACCGCATTCCATCAAAAACTATTGTCCGAAGAAAATTTCGGCGTTATTTATCAATTTCACACCATTCCAGTTTTAAAAAAAAAAATTTAAATTTTCTAAGAGAATGTACACTAGAAATGTCTCAAATTATCTATCTGAATTATAAATATCTATTTTAAGTTTATTTAAGAATTGTTGAATTTTTTATCACTATTTTAAATTCTAACACTTAGTTTAAATTAATTTTTAAAATGAATCTGTATATTTTTATAGTACGCAGAATTTGCTAGTAATGAACACGCTTTCGAAGTCGATCCCACACGGTGCAGTGTTGTGAGTGGACACTTAGAACGCGCAATGAGCGTAGAATCGGAGTCTGGAATTAATGAGGCGCGTTCGCTGCTAGGCAATGAAAGCGGTTGCGCGCTTGTTAATAGACGCGGGCACATATTGTACAGCTATGTATGCCAAAATAATAACGATTGGCCGGACGTCGAATTACTTTTGCAACGGGTAAGGACAAGGTGTTCTAAGAAAATCTAACGTCCATTATCTATCAAATTCAATATCGAATAAGATTTTTATTCTTTAATTAGGTCAAAGAACAACCACAACGGAATGCCCAACAAATTTCTACAACTTCTACAGTAGTTGCGACGACAGGAACTCTTCCTGGTGCAAGTGACAACGCAGATAAAGCAGTGAATAATGGAAATGATACGACTTCAGTTCTAAATGTACAGCCCCCCGGTGGAAAAATTGTAGAAAAAAGCGATGTACAAACTGTTACTGTATACAGTCGAAAATGTTGTACAATTTTGTAAACGATGTACATAGAAAGGAAATACGTAATAAGGACTTATAAAAATATTGTGGATGAAAAATGCAAATAAGAATAATAAAAATATAGGTCAATGAATCCAAAAATTATTGAATTTAGATCAGATTAATCAATGCGTAATAGTAAATGTTAAAAAATAATAAAACATGCAAACATAAAATATAAATATTTCGTGATCTATTTGGCTTTGTATATCTTATTTTTATATATATACAATAGTGGGAAAAAATTCGATTCTCTTTGTAAATGTTTACAAACTTGAAATGATGTAGTATTATTATTTTTTTGTAAATATGGTTTATGTAGCATTTTTTATGTCGAATCCAATGGCGCTTTCCGTTTTTTGATTACACCTTACTTTTCTTTTGAATTGAATTTTTAGGTTTTGTCACAAACATCTTTATTGTGAAAACAAAAAAACAGAACCAACAGTATAAATCTGTGTTACATTATATATGCCATTACATAAAATGTAATTATAATTTATCCAATTGATTTTAATAAAATTAATTGATTTCATAAAAAATTATATATAAACATTTTAATTTTTGTCTTTCTCTGGCTAGTTTTTTTGTTCAATATTTTTGTAATTTTTTCAATGATTCAGTTATCTTTTTAAAAAATCTCATACAAATTCGAATAATAAATGGAAAATTTTAAATAAAATTTGGTAAAATTAAAAAACTCGATGCAATTTACGAATAATTAAACTCGAAAATAAATTAAATTAATACGGAAAATCGATTTGCATTAATGAAAAAAAATTCATTTCCCATACCATTTCCCATATAAACACATACTTATTTTTTCTATTATTTGTGATTTTTCAAATATTACAGATAAAATTGTTGCTTTAAAATACCAATATTTATACCTTATAATGAACTATTAAACAATGGCTATTAATCAACAGAATGTACAATCACGATTTGTGACTGCTTCATCAAATTTTGCAATTATATCCAAACTCCACAATTATGAACAAGATAAATATGCCAAATATTCACAAAGATTTCCTAAAAATTCCATACATCCTAGCTATAGTAATGAGGAATACAATGCTGCGAATTGCTACCATTGTCAAGAGACCATAACACAATCACTCGCGGATTCACTTGCTGCAAACACCTTTAAACTCCATCACTACGATGACATCCCATTTATTGATGCGAATGTGGAGGAAGAGGAAGTCATATTTTCCTGCACAACTTCTCCGAAAGTATGTCGAAATGCTTCATTCTTTAGTTCATTCTGTATGGCGTCATCATCGCGCAGCTGGTACACCAGCGATTTTCGTAAGGTGACCAAGCTCATAATAGTTTTTTATGAATTTAATAAATCAAAACATGATTTTAGTGTTGTAGAGTATTAGGTGCACAAATCTGGCTGCTAACTTGTTTTCTCAACTATTTGCTGTTCGGTGCAATCGTTTATCGGTTTATCGATCCCCGTCTTGCTGAAGTCTATTCATTTTATGACGTGGTGCTCTTCTGTTTTATGACTGTCTCTACAATCGGTTTGTAAAAAATTTCAATTTTTTAATTTTATAGTCGCCGTCAAACGTTTCTTCCGAATTAATCCCCACAAACAAGCTGAAGCGATGTCCCTAAGGATAATTTTGACAAAATGGCAGACAAATTTCGATTTTATATTTTTAATTAATGAAGGTTTTTTAAAGCTTTTTTACAAAGTATTTTTGGAGAAAAAAATGAAAATATTGTTAAAAATATATACGTATCATATAAGATTTTTTTTCACATTTGATTATATTTTGTTTTCTATTCACTTTTAAACGACATATTTTTACTTTTTTTCAATTTTTATGACGTTATCATTCTTTTAATTGTTTTTTAAGTAACTTTTTTCTCAATTGAAAACAAAATTTAGATGAATATGAAAAAAATCTTATATGGGCGGGAAAATACGTATATGGCCGGGAAAATACGTATTTAGCCGTCGGGCGGAAAAATACGTATATGGCCGGGAAAATACGTATATGTCCGTGCAAAATATTTTCCCGTAACATATACAAAAACAATCAAAAGAATGTAAATTAATGATCTTTGAAGAATTTTTGTAAAAAAATTTTTAAAAAACACACAATCTATATTGAGAGTTGTCGCAAAAGTCAATAAACTGATTACACTTTATAATCTCGTTTATATTTGATTATTGTTAGATTTATTGCATTTTTGTCGAGTTGGATCCATATGACGAATAAAATTACTTTTTTCTTCTAAAAATATAAAATTGAAATCATAAAATTTTTAAATAATTTTCGAAAATTTTTCTTCGCCAAAATTATTCTCAGTTTCGTTTTACTGGGGTTAACTCGGAAGAAACGTTTGACGATGATTATAAATCTAGTTTACATTGATTTAATTAAAAGGATATGGTAATATTGTTCCATCGAGTGATATCTCCCGAGTGTTCACGATTGTTTACGCGACATTTGGTATTCCGTTGTGTATGCTTACGGTGGCCAATCTAGCTAAGTATTTTATTCGTTGTTATTATGTTGGTATGCACTTTCTCAGAACGGTATTTTATTTATTTATTTATTTATTTATTTTATTTATTTATTTATTTATTTATTTATTTATTTATTTATTTATTTATTTATTTATTTATTTATTTATTTATTTATTTATTTATTTATTTATTTATTTATTTATTTATTTATTTATTTATTTATTTATTTATTTATTTATTTATTTATTTATTTATTTATTTATTTATTTATTTATTTATTTATTTATTTATTTATTTATTTATTTATTTATTTATTTATTTATTTATTTATTTATTTATTTATTTATTTATTTATTTATTTATTTATTTATTTATTTATTTATTTATTTATTTATTTATTTATTTATTTATTTATTTTTAAATTTTTAAATAATTTTGATATTATTTTTTTCATTAATTATTTCAGTTTGTTTTATGGGTTTTTAATGAAAAGTTTGACGATTTATTTTTAAATCTATTTATCATTTTGATTTAATTAAAAGGTATGGTATTATTGTTCATTTGATTGATTATTTAGTGTTATGATTTTTTTAGACATTTGGTATTGTTTGTATGTTAGTGGCAATCTAGTCTATATTATTTATTGTTGTTATTATGTTGGTATGCATTTTTTAGACGTATTTTATTTATTTATTTATTTATTTATTTATTTATTTATTTATTTATTTATTTATTTATTTATTTATTTATTTATTTATTTATTTATTTATTTATTTATTTATTTATTTATTTATTTATTTATTTATTTATTTATTTATTTATTTATTTATTTATTTATTTATTTATTTATTTATTTATTTATTTATTTATTTATTTATTTATTTATTTATTTATTTATTTATTTATTTATTTATTTATTTATTTATTTATTTATTTATTTATTTATTTATTTATTTATTTATTTATTTATTTATTTATTTATTTATTTATTTATTTATTTATTTATTTATTTATTTATTTATTTATTTATTTATTTATTTATTTATTTATTTATTTATTTATTTATTTATTTATTTATTTATTTATTTATTTATTTATTTATTTATTTATTTATTTATTTATTTATTTATTTATTTATTTATTTATTTATTTATTTATTTATTTATTTATTTATTTATTTATTTATTTATTTATTTGTTTATTTATTGGGTATAAATTTAAATTCATGTACCTATATTGTTTTTATAAATCTTAATTTTTTGTTTAGCAAAGAATTCACAAAGATTATGGCCGTCAAATGGGAGAAAATCTGCCTCCATTCTTTTTATTTTTTCTTTTTATCCTGACGCTCATATCCACGGTGGCGATGTTTTCGCACGAAAAAATTGTGCGCTTAATCACACTTGATGACATTTATTTCTGGTAATATATCTACAAATACAGAGTGACTACAAAATTGTTTTTTATTTAATAATTTGTAAAGGAGCTAATTTTTAATGTATTTTTGAGATGTTACATCTCATTTTCAATTTTAAAAATGGTCTTAATTTATGCTTCTATAGAGGCTAATTTGAAAAACTATGTAAATTTTTTAAAAGAGACTTGTATTTTTTTTAAATACAGCTATATAAAAAAGATGGAAAATCCAAAACTAAAATTATAATAAATCAAAAAAAATTACTGAATTATTGAAGTTGTGGTCATTTTGTAATTTTTTATACACTATATCTTAAATCATTTTTTAATAATATAAAAAAAAATTTAGTATCATCAGCTTCAGCACTGTGGGTATGAACAAATTAATTTAAAGATAAAAAGATTTTGGTATAATTAGGTTGTCGAACTTCTAGGTTTCGGGGATCGATTTCTCACTGCAGTTACAGGCGTAGAATTAGCGCGTGCTCTTGCTTATTTAATTTGGGGAATGATGCTCGTAAGTATTTGCTTCTCTTCAATTCGATATCAGTTTTCCAAGGCAAGTCTTATAAAATTTAATCCAAAATAAATCCTTTAATAAATCCCCAAAAAATCAATTCGAAATAGCAATAAACAATTCATAACAACATTAAAATTTTAGATATATTCAAATAAAAATGACTATCAAAAAAGTCAGCAAGTAAGCATAATTTTAATATTTTTTGATATTATTTTTTCATTAATAGTTTATATTTACATTTATTATTTTTTATTTAAATCCAACAGAAATGATGTTTTAATACTAAAATATACCATGTCAAGACATTGATACGCAGATTCCGGGATAAGTTTCTTGAGCTAAACTTCTGCTTAGTCTTAGCCATTAGACTCCTTTGGCATCTGATTTAGGCTACCGTCAGGTTGAGTTGTTTTTATTTTCGTTATGACTTGTATGGTCTGTCTGATATTAGATCCCGAAATTTCCGTCCCGAATTTCGTCACGCAAATTCAAATTTATATTTTCTACAAATTTATATAAAAAAAATGCTAATACATATTTTTTCATTTAAATGCCTCTGCAGCACTCTCCAATCGATAAGCAATTCGGAAAAAACATTGCATTATAACGTTGTGCTAATTGATGAGGATGTGAAATCGTTTAAGAGTTATATTTATTGAAAAACATCACAACACAGTTCGTGTGCTTGAATTTTAATCAAATTTTGTTTTTACATAAATACATACATACACAAGTAAATAAAAAATGTAAATAAAAAATCTTTATTGATATTGAAATTGTATTGAAATCAAATTTTTTATTTTAATCATGAATATTTAAAAGTACATTCGCTGGAAATTTTTTTATAGTATATGTATTTTAATTTAATTATTATTACTATCAAAAAAATTTTATTTTCATTTTCAAATCACAATGATGGTATTCTTTAAAAGATAGTGTTTTCATGTCATAATGGTGTTAAAAAATAAGAGATACATAAGAGTATGTGATAAAAAGAACATAAGAGCATGTGATAAATTATATGCGAAAATAAAAAATGATATTATAAAGAAAAATAATTGTAAAATTTTTGAATTTTATTGTGATAAGGATTGCGTAAATTTGTGCTACAAACAAGACCCCTGTTTGCTTGCTTTATCGAATTAAATTCTGATTTTATGATGGCAAGACCATATAAACTCTAAATCCATTCAACTTTGCTTTAATGTTATTTTATTGGCGTAAAGCAAATTCAAATTTTATAATTTTAAAGTTTATTTCAATTTAGCACATTGACGATAATGAATAAATTGAATAATTTTTGTTTATATACGTTTTATTACCGTGCCCATGAAGTTGTAGCTTACTCAAAGCATGGACTCTTCCAATTAAAAAGAATTTTAAAAAAATATAAAAAGACAAAAAATTTTCTAAAAAAACCTTATGAGGTGCACATTGCCGTCAATGTATTAAATTTATTTTGTAATGTAATCGACAATTACTAATCGTTAGGATTTTTCAAATTTTATTTTTTGTTCGAAAGCGGGAATGTTCGATCAATTGGTTCGCGATTTAGCGCAGCGTCCGGACATCACCAAGCCAAGATGGGATCAGCGAACTTTCGAAGGGCGTGCTCGACACTTTTTTACTATAACAAATCCGCTGAATTTGCTGGCCTCAAATCGGAAATTGGAAAGATGCCGTGACATCGTGCTTCGTTACAAGTTCGATTTTTGCGATTAAATGTTTTTGAGTAAATGCCGAAAGCAGAACCGCGGTTGCGCGTTAACGATATTTTTTTATACTGATATTTTTTTATGCTGGTTCCACATTTGCCACTTTAGTCAATATTTTTTTAAAGCTAAGTTTCTGAAGCATGTTTAAATAATCAACTTGTTTTTATCAGAAATTTTTTTATTATCTTTTTAGGAAGGGCGAAGTTCCATCGGATTTAACGCTAGACGAGTTGTGGCGCATGAAGCATCTTTATGATTCCGCCTACCATCCTGAGTCTGGTGAGAAAATGTTTATTTTGGGTCGAATGAGCGGACAAGTGCCTTTCAACACAATAATTACCGCCGGTTTGCTGACCTTTTACAAGTAAGTTATTTCTTTTGCAGTGCATATTTCATTAAATTTGAACAAGCTAGCTGAAATTTGCAGATCCATGCCATCGGTAGTGTTTTGGCAGTGGCTCAATCAGACGTACAATGCCGTCGTCAATTACACAAATCGATCGGGTCGCGATGCAGCGGAACGCGGCAATCTTGCGCGGGCGTATTTGGCGGCAACTGGCGGTGCGCTTGCTACCGCACTTGGTCTGAACGCGGCCGCTAAGGTTAATTCTTACATTTTATTGAAAAGAATTTTTCGCATTGTTTTTATTAATTTTTTAAAAATTTAACTTTTATTTTCTGTGGTTAGAGCAGAAAAATAAATAAATGGGAAGCAGATATTTTTACAAGAGAATATTTTTAATTAATGTGAATCTAAATTAAACAAATATTTGTAGAAAATGCCACCGTTGTATGGCCGGTTGGTACCGTTTTGTGCAGTCGCGCTCGCGAATGTCATTAACATTCCCATGATGCGCTCCAAGTTAGTAAATTTTCTTTTATTTTTCTATTTTTTTTTAAATTAATTTTTGTTGGCAGATTTTATTTAAAATAGAAAGTTTATTTCACAAAAATGAGAACCATTTTATTTATAATATTTAAATTATGCTTGACTTATGAGTGTTTTATTCCTATTTTTCGATAGGGATATATATAGTAGTGTTTATATATAGTTATTTTTCTTCTTATTTACACTAATTTTTTATAGAGAGTTTGTTGATGGGATTCGTCTTGTCGACGATAACGGCGTTGAGGTGGGTCGCAGCACAAAAGTTCCCTATTACGCCATTCCGCAGGTGGTCGTGAGTCGAATCGGCATGGCCATTCCTTACATGGGTAGGCACAACCTACTCATTTCAAACTGATTTATCTTTTTTTCATATTGCATTAATTTAGTGATGGACCAATTTTTTGAACATGACAAAATTTTATTTCTTATTGTTTTACGATAATATACGCAAAAATATTTAGCGGGAAAGAAGTGGCTAACTGTTTATCGCTATTATTTTTTACATAACAAATATATATTATTTGACATTCACCATTTATCGGTACTTTTTTGACTTTATATTTTGCATTGAATCTATTCTAGTGCTAACGCCGATTCTCGTCAATCAATTGGACAAGAAACCATGGTTCAGAGTGAGTTTTTTTTTATTTTATGAACCACATTATTTCGTGAAATTTGTTGTTAAGGCCAATCGTTGGATGTCGCCAGTTTTTCAGGCGGTCGTTTGTGGCTGTATTCTCTATTTCTCGACACCGATTTGTTGCGCGCTTTTCCCACAAAGGTGTTCCATTATGGTAAATAGATTTAATTCATTTATTAATCGGATCCATTTCCTCATTCAATTTTATTTGAAAAATTATTAACTTAAGAATAATTGATCAGAATTAGAGGATTAAAATTTAGTTTACAATTTTTGAGAAATTTTAGACCTCAGACCTCGAACCAGAAGTCCGCAAAAAGATTGAGGCTCTGCCCAGCGCACCCAAAGTTGTGTACTTTAATAAAGGATTGTAAAGATTTTTATGTCATTTTCAAACATATTTTTTTATGTATGAAATACATAGTCTTAAATAAAATATTTTTATTCTTATAATTTTTCTATAATATATTAGCCTTACGAGCAATTTATATATATATTAGGTTGAGGGGAAAGAAATGTCGTTTTGAAACAAAAACGAAATTTATTATAAAAACAAAATTACAACACTTCAATTGAAAAGGTATTCGCCATTATTATTGACTACTTGTCGCCAACGTCCATGCAAAAAATGGATGCCCTTCTCGAAGAACTCGGCCGGCTGCGACTCAAAGAAGTTGGACACCCAAATTTTGATCTCGTCGCGGCTTTTGAACTTTTTCTCGGCCAGGGAGTGCTGCATCGCCCGGAACAGATGGTAGTCGGATGGCGCCAGGTCTGGGCTGTATGGCGGATGAGGCAGGACTTCCTAGCCCAATTCCTCGATTTTTTGTGAAGTGATCTTTGCGACATGCGGCCGGGCGTTGTCGTGAAGAAATTTTGTCGACGCCGTATCCACACCTTGACGTCGCAGCGCTTGATCCACACGGCCCAATTGATGTTGGTAGAGGTCAGCCGTAACTGTTTGACCCGAATCCAAAACCTCAAAATACACGAGACCTTTGCTGTTCCACCAAACACAAAGCATCACCTTTTTCCGTGGATGTTTGGTTTTGGAGTCGGTTTTGGCGCCTCACCGGGGTCCAGCCACTGCCGCTTTCTTGTGGCGTTGTCGTATTGGATCCATTTCTCATCCGAAGTAACAATGGAGTCGAAGAAGCCTCTGTTCTTGGCGCGACGAGCGAGAATGCTGGCGATTGCGACACGTGTCGCCTTGTTTGCGTCGGAAAGCTCGTGCGGCACCCATTTTCCGCACCGATTTACCTTTTCCAGGACGTGCAAGTGGTCGATGATGGTTGTTTGATCGCAGCCAAACTGTTCTGCAAGCTGGCGAGTTGTTTGGCTGGGGTCTGACTCAATGGCTTCCTTCAACGCGTCATTGTCGACGACTTGAGGTCGATGTCCGAGCTCGTGATCCTCCAAGCTGCCATTTTCATTTCGGAATCGCTCAAACCACCTCTGGCATTGACGTTTGGTCAGGACTTCATCGCCAAACACTTCAGACAGGGTGCAATGTGATTCAGCAGCCGATTTGCCTTGCTTAAAATCATACCACAGGCAGGCCCGCAAACAAAATTTTTGGTCCGACATTTTTTATAAAAAATTTCTCATTCATAAGTGGGCCTTATATCACAAATTATATATCAAACGATGCACAAAAGAGCACTCTATCTGATAGACCAAACCAATTTGCAAAAAAATTATTACGTTTGAAAAAAAAATGGACAAATCAAACCGACATTTCTTTCCCTCAACCTAATATATATATATATATATATATATATATATATATATATATATATATATATATATATATATATATATATATATATATATATATATATATATATATATATATATATATATATATATATATATATATATATATATATATATATATATATATATATATATATATATATATATATATATATATATATATATATATATATATATATATATATATATATATATATATATATATACACTGCCGCACAAAATTATAGCGCCACTTTAGAAAATGGCATAACTTTTAACTGAATTATTCAAACAGAGTTAAACTTTACCAGATGGCATATTTTTAGATCTAAAATATGATGGAGTAATTAATTTTACATTATACAAAATATATTTTACGAAATTTAAAAAATACTGTAAATTGCTTGATTTTAGGCAGCACAAAATTATAGCGCCACTCAACTTTTCAACGTTTATTTTAGTTCAAATTGTTTTTTTTGCGGATTATTTATAATGTTGTGTAAGATTGTATGTTTACTTAATATTTTTAAGCAATGCCGAAAAGTTCTAAGCTGTCTGAGTTTGAAAAGGGGCGAATCTCCGCGTTGCATTTTCAGAATTGATCATTTCGCCGTATCGCTGCTGAAATCGGGCGTCATCACAAAACTGTCAGCAGCTATTTGGCCGATCCCGACGCGTATGACACTGCTAAGTCATCTGGGCGTCCAAGGTGTCTAAGTCCGAGGTCAAAAAGGCGTATAATTAACCGCGCTTCTAACTCTACCGTCTCTTCTACACAAATCAAGGCAGAGTTGGGCTTGCAGTGCAGCCCGATGACCATCCGTCGGGTGTTGCACGATAGTGGAACAATCGTTAGAACAAAGATGGCGCCTTGTCCGAAGCTTAACGTTGCTCATAAAGCTGCGCGGCTTGCTTTCGCTGAAGAAAAATTAGTTCAACAAATCGATTGGAATAAGGTTATTTTGTTTATGGGCGTCAGTTCTTTTATCAGCATCAATGTATTTCAGATTGTATGGTCGGACGAGAAGAAGTTCAATCTCGACGGCCCGGACGGATTTTATGGATATTGGCACGACCTCCGCAAAGATCCTCAATTTTTCTCGAAAAGAAATTTTGGGGGAGGGACGGTTATGGTTTGGGGGCTTTCGAAGCATCAGTGACTCTTCCGCTTGCATTCACGTCGAGCAAAATGAATAGCGAGGAGTACCAGCAAGTTCTTGAGGAACATTTGACTCCATATTGGCAGCCGGACTACTTGTTCATGCAAGATAACGCCACAATCCATCAAAGCGCATCGACATTACAGTACCTGGCGGCGCATCAAATCGCGTTATTTGCTTGGCCGGCTTGCCCCCCGGACTTGAATCCGATAGAAAATTTGTGGGGAATTCTGGTTCGAGAGATTTATCGCTACAATCGACAGTATGCTACAGTAGATGAGCTAAAATTTGCAATTTCTGTCGCTTGGAATAATGTTAATCTGAATACATTGTACAACTTAGCTCATAGTGTCCCCAATCGTTTATTCGATGTTGTAAAATCTAAAGGCGGACCCACAAATTATTAATTATTTGTTTTGAAATTGTTTTGTTATGTTTAAGATAAAATAAACGTTGAAAAGTTGAGTGGCGCTATAATTTTGTGCTGCCTAAAATCAAGCAATTTACAGTATTTTTTAAATTTCGTAAAATATATTTTGTATAATGTAAAATTAATTACTCCATCATATTTTAGATCTAAAAATATGCCATCTGGTAAAGTTTAACTCTGTTTGAATAATTCAGTTAAAAGTTATGCCATTTTCTAAAGTGGCGCTATAATTTTGTGCGGCAGTGTATATATATATATAGTGTGTTAAGAAATGATAAAGGCAAATACATTTTTTTGATTAAAAATCGATTGGATCAACCGATCGGTCTGAAATTTTAGCACAACATGTCTCGTTTATTATGCAAACAACCCATAAAGTTTCGTTTTGATCCATCAAGAAAAAAATTTTTTCCACCATTTTATCCAATTTTTCCAATTTTAAACGCGTTAAGAAAAGATAAAGGCACAAAAAACAAATGCAATTTATTAAACAAAAACAAAACTAAATAACAACAAATTATCAATTTAATATTATGCTCATTCCTCCGCTCTTGATTAAAAGATTCATGCGCTTCGGCATTGAGTTGACCAGATTGGTGAGCTGATCCGCCGTCACCTCGTCCCACGCCACTTGAATCGCCGCTTTCAGGTCGTTGACGTTGTGGAATTGGCGGCAATCGGCGTACACACGGCGCACAAGTTGGCCCCAAAGATTCTCGATCGGATTCAAGTCAGGGGAACACGCCGGCCATTGAAGCAACGAAATGCCACGCTGCGCAAACCACGTTTTTGTGCTCGCGGAGGCGTGAACAGACGCGTTGTCTTGCATAAACGTCAGGTTCGCGGCTTGGAATCGATTCAAATAAGGAAGCAAATGTTCTGCCATCATCGCCTGATATCCGATGGAGTTCATTCGTCCATCGACAAACGCCAGGGAGGTTTTTCCGAACGCCGAAAAGCCCGCCCAGATCATGACACTCCCTCCTCCAAAGTTCCTCTTCGAAAAACAGCGTGGCTGAGTGCGGAGATCATGCCAATAGAATGCCAAACCATCCGGTCCGTCGAGATTAAACTTCTTTTCATCGGACCAAATGATCTAAACACAAAAATAACATACAGGAACAAACGTTAAAAGACTGAATCACAGTGTTCCACTCGTGCGTCCAGGTCTGATGCTGATCGGCGAATTCGGCTCGAAGGCGCTCATGGTTCTTTGTCAGCTTTGGCGCAGATTTCATCTTCTCGTATTGGAGGTTTCCGGTCTCCTTCAGCGCCTTCCACACCGTCACGTGGCTGCTTCCGGGCGCAAACTCCTGTCGAAGTCGGCGGGTTCCTGACGTAGAGTTGGCCGCTGCCGCACGAATGGCGCGTTTTGTCCGCGGAGTCAAAGCGGGTGGCCTTCCGGGCGACTTCTTCTTGCCGTAATCATCGCCTTTCTTCACAAAATTGTCCACCACGGCAGGCGATCGTCCGACTTTGCGCGCTATTTCTCGATTCGACAAACCCTGCTCTTTAAATGCGCTGATTTTGCCCTTTTCTTCGTCGGTTAAAGCGTTCTTTCTTCCCATTCTATAAACAAGGTGACTAAAAACAATTTTAAACACAGAAATCAAATACAAAAACCATTTTCACTGAAACCGATTATGAAAATCACATATGCCTTTATCTTTTCTTAACGCGTTTAAAATTGGAAAAATTGGATAAAATGGTGGAAAAAATTTTTTTCTTGATGGATCAAAACGAAACTTTATGGGTTGTTTGCATAATAAACGAGACATGTTGTGCTAAAATTTCAGACCGATCGGTTGATCCAATCGATTTTTAATCAAAAAAATGTATTTCCCTTTATCATTTCTTAACACACTGTATATATATATATATATATATATATATATATATATATATATATATATATATATATATATATATATATATATATATATATATATATATATATATATATATATATATATATATATATATATATATATATATATATATATATATATATATATATATATATATATATATATATATATATATATATATATATATATATATATATATATATATATATATATATATATATATATAATATATATATATATATATATATTAGGTTGTTGCATAATTTTCTGACAATTTTTTTCAAAAATTTTAATTTTATTTTTCGAACAAAAGAAACAACAACATTAAATGAAATATGCGCCATTATTATCTACAACAGTCTGCCATTTGATTGGTAATTGAAAGATTCCTCGAGAATAGAATTCCGGCGATCGGGATGCGAAGAAGTCGGCGAGCCCATTTTTCAGGTGTTCTTCATCGTCGAAGTGCTTGTCCCGCAGGTGATCGCTCAGAGCCAGGAACAAGTGGTAATCCGTTGGGGCAAGGTCCGGTGAGTACGGCGGATGGGGCAGAATTGTCCAGCCCAGTTCTCGAATTTTCTGGCAGGTCTGCTTAGCGACGTGTGGCCGGGCGTTGTCATGAAGGAAGAAAACTCTGTCCTGTTTTCCACGAAGTTGCTCGGCAACTCTATCCAATTGTGCGCAGTAGTAATCGGCAGTAATTGTCCAACCGCTAGGCAAAAGCTCCCAATGAACGATTCCTTTAACGTTCCACCAAACTGAAATCATAACCTTTTTGGGATTCAAGTCGGCCTTTGGCGTTGGTATGCCGCTGTCGTGCGTGCTGAGCCACTGGCGTTCGCGCGTATGGTTGACATAGAGGACCCACTTCTCATCGCCGGTGAGCAGATTCTTCAACCAGTCGAACGTACGTTTAAAAGTGAGAAGTTGCATGCAGTCGTTGACTCGCTTCGTTGCTTGAAATGGCAATAACTCATGCGGTATCCAAACTCCGAGTTTTGACACCTTTCCAAGACGGTGCAAATGGCGTGCGATGGTAGTATGGTCGGACGCGAGCAGTGCTTCAAGTTCACGTAGACTTCGCCTTGGGTCTTCTTCCACGAGCTCCAGCAGACGCGATTCATCTAGTTCCGCCGGGCGACCGCTATGCCCATATTCGTCGATGTTGAAGTCGCCGTTTTTGAACTTACGAAACCAATCTACAGTGGTGTGGTAGGAGACGGTTCCTTCACCCATCGAACTGCATATGTTACGGACTGCATCCGTTGCCGAGTGTTTCAGGCGGAACTCGTGAAGCAACAGTATGCGAACCTGCTTACGGTCAAGCGCAGTTTTTTCGGCCATAACAAATAAGATTTCCAATACTGAAACTGTTGTTCAATACTTTACTGAGTGGTCCTTATATATAAATTAACAGCATGTTTCTAGAACATTCTAGAAAGTTTTAAAAAAATCTTAAAAAAATTGTCAGAAAATTATGCAACAACCTAATATATATATATATATATATATATATATATATATATATATATATATATATATATATATATATATATATATATATATATATATATATATATATATATATAAACATTTTTGGAATTAACGATTCATAAGAGTTTGTTTGACATGTTACGCATTTTTGTGAACTCAATTGTTTTATAATATACACTGTAGGAACTGCTTTTAACCGCACCCCAATTTTTTGGGTTTTTTGGGAAATGGTATTACCAATCGGGCTCACATTTTTGTAGTGATTAATATCAACTATAAAAAAGATTCGCCGTGAAAATTTTATCGATTATGGTGGCGGCGCACACATTTCGATTTTTATCCCGGAAATGTTTTTAACCGTATGTTTTTGTGTCGTATTTTGTTAGTCTAATCAAAGAAAAATTCAATTTCAAATTTACTCAACATCTTTAATTTAGTCGCATTTTTCATAAAAAAATCAGCTATTTTGGGCACTTTTCTGAATGTTTAAATAAACTTCAAGCATTGTTCTAGCTTAACAAATGGACGAAAGATATTGAAAATGCATATATTAGTAAACTTTTCGAGCACTAAAAAACCTAGTATTCGAAATTTTTAAAATGATCCTAATTTAAGAGATACTGTGTAAAAACAGTGAAAATTACGTTAATTTAGGTTTATAATAGCCACGGTATCGCAAATTCCTA
Organism: Bradynema listronoti; assembly: GCA_024678965.1. Taxonomy (NCBI): domain Eukaryota; kingdom Metazoa; phylum Nematoda; class Chromadorea; order Rhabditida; family Allantonematidae; genus Bradynema; species Bradynema listronoti. The sequence continues at coordinate 6,981,364 of JANLNO010000001.1, read as the reverse complement.
TTATATTCAAGTTAAATCACTAAATAATGGTACTAAATTTTATGCTGTATAATATGCAAGTGATTTAAATTTGAACTAATCTTTTATTAGTAAAATACAGTAAAATATACAAAATTAAGGTCGCTTATCGCAAGGTAGGGCTAATAATGGATTTGGATCCCGTTAAATAATTTTTATAGATGTAAAAATAATTCGAAATTATCAATTAAATGTTCGTTATACTAAACTTTAATAAAATACGACACAAACATTAAAAAGGTGGTTAAAAACATTTCCGGGGTAAAAATCGAATTGTGTGCGCCGCCCCCAAATTTTCACGGCGAATCTTTTTTATGCTTAATATTAATCACAACAAAAATATGAGTCTGATTGGTAATTCCATTTCTCAAAAAACCCAAAAAATTGGGGTGCGGTTAAAAGCATTTTTTAGTGTAATATCGAAAATCAATGACGAATCGAATTGAATATTTAAATATCGTTTTTGACTTATTTGTTTATTTGCGTTTAAGTACAGATATGGTCGCAAAAGCATATCAGCCAATTCATTCAAATTATATTTTACCGAATAGAATATCCATGTTATTTTCTTCATAAATTTCATTGTTATTTTTATCAACTCCATTAACTACATAATAAAATTTGTTATTTGATTCATTGATATTTATTTTAGAGTCAATTTCCAATTTGCCATCTAATTTTAATAATCCAATATTATATTTTTTATTAAAAAACTCTTGAAGAAAAGAATATTCGAAACTTACTTCATTAGAACTTAAATGTAATGTAAAATGTGTCATTTAAATAAAAAAATTTATTTATAAAAATTTATTCTTGGATTTTATAAGCAAAATAACAAGCTAGTAAAATCGATACAATACATTGCCTTTAAGTTTAATCAAGCGAACATTTAACTTTTCTAATCGTTTACTCAGCTGAGAATTGGAAATAACTTTCTGAATGCTCTCGCTCAAAGATGATGAATTAATTTTATAGTCGACAATCTCATCAATAATTTTTTTGAAGTTTTTAGGATCTAACGAATCTATAGCCAAACAAAACGAATTCACATCATTAATTATGTCATTGTAATCGTATACATCAAGCACGACGTTGTAGAAACCATTATGCCCTCTAAAAAATTAAAGATAAATTTATTATATCAATATAAATTGAGTAACTATAATCTCTTATAGCAAATCAAAAAACTCTAAATTACTACAAAGAATAAAAATAATTTAAACTTACGCTTGAGCCGCCCTCCAACCTGCATTCAATGTACCTTTAATTGCTTCACCAGAAAAATTCATCAATACATTTACTGCAAATGTATTTGCGTCATGAGAAGCCAAATCAATTCCAAGTTGAGAATAAAATTTTCTTAATGAATAAACGGCGGCACCCCATAACTTCTCCCCACATTGAATGAGATCCGGTGGTTCCTCAGATAGATAATCACGAGACTTTTCAACAAAGGTCTTCCAATCGTATATTTTAGCACCCTATAATAAAACAATGACAATCAACTGAATTTTAAGTTAATAATAATTTGTAATACATATAATATTTTTTATAAAAAAGAAAGATGAAATGCTAAAAAAAACTTTACCTTTATTTCCCAGTCGTTCAAATCATCAATCTGGACATTTTCTTTAAACATCTCACAAAATTTTTCGTATTCGTCTTTTTCAACCGAAACATTAATGCCATTAACCGCAACTTTTTTCATATTCACCGTCTAGAACCTAAAATGGTTACTTTAGTACAAATATACGAAACATTTTTAAAGTAATAATCACTAAAGCTAATGGAAAACATTTAAAAAGAAAGCTGGAAAAAAAGCACAAAATGAAGTGCAAGATTTTCAGAAATTTATCTGAAATAGAATGCCAAAACATTTCTAGCAAAAATTTTGAAATGTTATAAATAAAAAATAAGAAATTCACGGCGAATAGTATTGCAAAAAAGGACAATTTAGCTATATAATTATACAGTTAAAAATTTTTAGCATTTTGCCAATATTTAAAGAAATGTAATATTACATTAAATAGGATTTTAAATTTGACAAAATTTGTTGGTTTCGCCCTCAAGCCACGGCGAATAATATTGCAGAAAAAAGGTATATGTAATTCTCGAAAATCGTTTAAATCGGTGCCAATTTTTTTTGGCATTTTGCTTATATTTAAAGAAATGTAATATTACATTAAATAGGACTTGAAATTTGACAAAATTGTTTGCAGTAAAATAATAAAAGTAAAGTTATTTGTTATTGAATGCAAATATGCACAAAAAATAGCGCATTTTCTTACGAATCGAATGACTATTGACGTATGAAATTTCACTTTATTTTTCGTTTCTTCTGAAACGCATATTTTTTTCAAAAAAATATGTAGAATAATATTTTTGTTGCATATTGAATATATTTTTGCGCGACGTTCCCAAACATCAAAGCGACTTCGAAGATGCATTGTCTCGTTGAACACGTATTGTTCATGAGGCAATGGAGATGGTTCGGCAAGATTTCCAAACAGTCGATGGAGGCACTCCACGCGCAATTCAACCTAGACAAGAAAAGATTTTCATGCATGAGAAATGACGACTATCGTGTGATTCAGATCCTTAATGAATTCACTCTACGAAATGCGCTGTTCGATTGCGACATGTGTGTGTCTGTGAAGTGCGTGACAGCCGAACGCAAATTGATTTTGCCCTCAAGCCGATTCTCGAGTTGTCGCTTCGTTTTTTTATCATTTATATTATAAATCAAAAATGAATTTGAATAAAATAAACGGTTTTATTACACGCGAGAATTAGAAGAACATGAAATGTGATTTTTTAAACATTCGAAATATTTTCAAATTTGCGCTCGATTACGGTGTATTCTGTCAAAAATTTGCAATATTATTCGCCGTAATTTTATAGCATTTATTCACATTCCAAATTGCTTTTGCAATTCAATCTAATAAATTAAGCAGTGTTGAGTAAGGCATATATTAATTTTAATTTTCTTTTTAAGCAAATTTTTTTTATCAATTTTTAAATTTTTTCTAAATTTATCAAAGAAAATTAACTTTTTTATATGCATTAATTTTCACAAAATTGGACCATATGATAGAGAATTGAATGGGAAACAAAATGAATTAAACCTTTTTTTAAAATTCCAAGCTATATTTTAAGATATACTCACTTTTTCATGAAAATCAGGATAATTTCCTAATTTTATTAAAATCACAACGAATAATATTGCAGGAAAAAGGATTTGCGTTGTTGAAAAAGGATTGAGTGTAATTTTCGAAAATCGTTTAAATCGGTGCCAATTTTTTTGGCATTTTGCTTATATTTAAAGAAATGTAATATTACATTAAATAGGATTTGAAATTTGATAAAATTTGTTTGCAGTAAAATAATAAAAGTAAAGTTATTTGTTATTGAATGCAAATATGCACAAAAAATAGCGCGTTTTCTTACGAATCGGATGACTATTAACTTGTAATGCATGAATGTTAATTTTTACTTTATTTTTCGTTTCTTCTAAAACGCATATTTTTTTCGTATCACGAATAAATATGAGAGCTCAGGTAAAATTAGTAAAATGTTAAAAAGCTTTGATCCATTGAATTCCCCGTTAAATTCTCACTAGAAAAAAAGTTAATACACAAAGAGTAGGTTGATGTCAAATTTCTCATTTTTTGGATTTTCAGATGAAAACGACTGAAGAAGCAAAGAAAGCGATTGAAGCGCGCTGGAAGAAAAAGGGAAAGCAAGACGAGGCTCGTGCGCGTTTTATCAAAACGCTTCGAGCTAATCGGGTGGCGTCGGGAGATGCAGGGCCCTTAACTTCGGTCGCAACTCCGCCACCGGCTGCAGTGCCCGTTAGCAGTAAAGTAAGTGTTACTTAGTCGATAGAATTTCCAAATAAGGTTGGGCACTTATTTAAAAAAACTTTAATAATTCTAATTAATTTTTCTTCTGTAGTCTTCGCCATCTCTGTCATCGCTGCGAGCTTCGTCACCGCCGTTGTTGTACATGCCTCTGCCGCCGACTACCGGTCAGCCGCCGTCTTGGTCTCAGCCACCGTCGCCAGTGCCGTGGTCTTCGTCATTTATGCCGCCAGTGCTGTCGCCTGTTCAACCTCAATGCTGTGTCGACTTCACCACACCATCTACATCGGTCGCGTTCAGTAGTACGTTTTGCAAATTTCTAAAGAAATTTTTAAAAAATCAGAAAAAGAATTCTGGAGATTATTTGTACATTTATTGTTGCTTTGCTTGTTTTTAGGCCGATGTACACCCAGAATATTAGGTAAGCGACGACGTTTAACGCCTATCCCGAACATTTGTTTGGATCGCGAAGAAGGAGAAGGACGACGTCTGCAGCTGGAGCAACAGGTGGAAGAATTGCAGGAGCGTTTGCAACTTTTTGAAGATGAGAATGCCAGGCTGCAAGACGAAAACTCAAAGCTCAGAGTCGCATTAAATGTCTCTCAAACGACATCAAGATCTAGGCAGTTGAAGCCACTTGCAAAGTTGTCACCATCCGGACAGCGAGAGCGTGCCAAAGTCGTTCTGAATGCAATTAATGATAGCGCTGTCGACTCGGTCAACTTTCTCAAAATAATCTCGAAGCAACTTGGCATGTTGGCAAAGTCACCAACCGACGCAGTTCCGTAAAGGGACGCATTTCGACGCAATAACGACAATCGTGTGAGGCAGATCCTTAGTGAATCCACTCTGCGAAATGCGCTGTTCGACAGCAACATGTGTGTGATGAATTACGTCGGCCTGGAATGGATGGCGGAGTGCAGTTAACCCAAACGGCCCTCCTTAAAGCCAAATTTATCCGAAACAGTCCTTTCAGAGCCACAATTAAATCAAAAATGAATTTGAATGAAATAAAACGGTTTTATTACACGCGAGAATTAGAACATTTTTGAAAAAAAATTTCGAAACATTCGAAATATTTTCAAACTCGCTTTCGATTTCGATGTTATTTTGCGAAAAATTTGTAATATTATTTGCCGTAAATTCCAAAAATATTTCAAAATAGACTCCAAAAAAATGCGTGTTTGTTAATTTTTTTATGATGAAATGCACTTTTTGAAAAGAAAATTTTTTTTCTTTTGGATTTTTGGAATTAAATTAAAAATCGAATTTATTTTATTTTCATAACAATAATAACAACGAAACGACACTCTTTTAAGCGACGATTTCGTACGGAACAGCCGTAAGCACTTGAACCTTTTTCTCGGCGTTCTTGTGGCCGATCTTGATGAGATGAGCGGGACGTGGTCCGACGGGCTAAAACTTTTTAAAATAATCTGCTAATAATAAATTTACATTTTTTTCACGTAATATACAACTCTAGAAAGAAAAATCAATATTTCAAATGTGTTAGCTCCAAGCAAGTTTTTGCCATCATTACAAAAACCAGGTGTTTAAATTATATGAATGGAAATAAGAATGTATCCAGAATAGAAATTGACACTCTCAATCTGATTAATTGTAGTCACAATATGACGACTCATTTATTTTTCATCGATTAATTGAACACATTTTTAACAACAAGAAAATATTAAAAATGTCATTTAAAAAATCTTTTTGAAAAGAAACAACATGCCTGGCGTTTCAACGGCTTGTATTCGGCCTTTCCAGCCTTGACGAGACGCTTATGTTCATCGTTGGCCTTGCAACGACGCAAAAAGTCATTTCGCGAGCCGGACGGTTTCACGTGCTCCACGCGCACGTTGATTCGCTTCGGAATGATACGATGTCTGAAATTCAATAAAAAAAACTTTACCTACATAAAAATACATTGCTATTTTTAAATATTTTTAGTAAAAAATAAAAATTTCGTTCAATTTAAAAAAATAAAAAGTATTTATTTTTTGGTATCAAAATTCTTTAAAAGTCGTTAAAAATTTAAAGTCCTACCGGACACGTTTGTTGACGATGACGCCGAGAGCGTGCTTTGTGACGTTGTAAACGCGACCGGTTTTGCCGTGATAAGCCTTAAAGGGCATGCCTTTCTGGAAGGCGCCATTACCCTTAATAGTGACGATGTCGCCACGTTTGTATACGCGATAAAACGTCGAAAGAGGCTCAAGACCATGCTTCCTAAATGGACGCGCGAACATATAACGCGTACCGCGACGATAACCCTTAGGATTTACCATTTTTTACACTAAAATATGTTTTTCATTAGTGGAAAAGCGAAAGTAACAATGTCTGAATTATATAAATAAAATAAGTCCGACCAATACATTCGCTCAAACCAAAATCGAAAATATGGCTGGACAATACGTATTGATCAAGTATAAAATGATTGTACGAATTCTTTTTAGGAAAAGCTTATCAGTTAAAAAATTTATTTAGAAAACAACAAAAAAAGCCAAACCAAATCTTCAAAAGAGGAAATCTTCAAAAGAGAAAATATTTTTGTAAAAAAATTTTTTTTTTAATAATTTCAAGGCGAAATTGTCATTTACTGTAACGCGCAAATTTGAATTAAATTTAAGCGACAAGAAATTTTTTAAATTTTTTATAAATTCAGACTACGGATCCGAACCAGAAATTTAATATTTGTGTGGCTGGTGTACCGGAGATGATTGCCCAAAAACCTGAGAAAACGGAAATCGAATAATTTTTATAATTTTTAGAAAAATATCATACATTTTTTCAATTTTTCGAAAAGTTTGACCCATTTTTCATAATAAAATTGATTTGTGATTCTTTGCCTTCTAGCCGAAAAATAAATACCATATAATTTGGTTTATGTATAAATTGAATATTTATTGTCTAATTATTTTTTATCTTTCAAAGCTGTTTTTTGAGTTGGCTCCGAGTTGACTCCAAGTTGGCATTTTTGGCAGATGAGCAGACAAACCCATCATATTTTTTATTAAAAATGGCGAAATATTATGGTGTTCTACTCGTCTGTCATGAGTTTGCCGAAGTCAACTCGGAGTCAAGTCACAACACTGACTGTAAGCTTTGTTTTTTCTGTACCTAAATTCTCTCTTTTTTCTCATTATTTATTCGTCTTCAAAAGTTCAAAAGAATTATATACAGTCGACGCTCCCATTAACATAACGCCAAGGGACCGCGCGTTAACTATGTTAATGGGAGCGTTATGTTAATGGGGGAGTTATGCTAATGGGGGGTGACTGATGTTTTCCAATGTTTGATTATGTTAATGGGGAAGTTCTACCAATGAGCATTCTTTATTCAAGCTGAAGCGACAACCAATCAACTATTGGAAGCGACAAAATAGTCCAGAATGCTCTTCTGCTTCAGCTTCTTCACGCTCTCTTCAGCCAGGAAGTCGTCGAATTTGTCGCACAGTCGCTGAAGAGACGGATCCGCTGAATTTTCATCGAGGTATCGCTGCAGAATCCTCAGAGCGTTCTTGGCTTCTCGGGCTTCGACTGGTGGCTTCGGCTCGTCGTCGATCTCCGTCACGTCTCCGTCATCGTCACCTTCTTAACATCTTGTGTGATCACTCTGCGCTTCTTGTTTGGAGGGGCCATCTGGAAAGGAAAAATAAGTCGGGAATTCTAGGCATAAGAAGAATGCGCATTCAATACGCTTCTGATACGCCTTTATTACGATATTGTCGTTTTCGATAATGCGATCGACGTGCTTTCGATATGCATTCTTTTCAATTGCAAACGACAAACTCGACAATCGGATAAGTGGGATCTGTCTGAAGCGGTTTTATGTTAATCAGAGCGTTGAATACCATACAGGTTCCTCTCGAGAGTTATGTTAATGAGAGAGTTATGTTAATGGGAAGTTATGTTAATGAGAAAGTTTAGTTATTGATATTTACTTTAAAACCAACCAAGCTGCCAAAACGATTATGTTAATGGGAGGTTTATGTTAATGGGAATTTATGTTAATGGGGGAGTCGACTGTAGTCTAATTGTAAATCTTGAAACGTATAATAATTTATTAAAATAAATAAATTGAATTTTTGGATTACATTTTTAAATTTTAAAACCCACGAAAAGTACATTAGATATTTTAATTTTACAATTTAATTATGTTCTAAAAGTCTTTGAATTTTAGAAATGTCTGTATTCGCAATTTTCCAACGATTGTTTGGCCGAAGATTTTCCACATTGGCCGTCGCAATTGTTGGTGGCACGTTCGTATTTGACTATTGCTTAAACACAGTCACTGATTCCTATTGGAATAGTGTAAGGCTTAGGCTAATTTTGATTCTTATCAGACCTAAAAAAATATTTTGATTTTTTTCGCGAATTCATTTTTAATGTTGATTTTACACGCCGTCCGAGTACTTTTTGTAAAAAAAAATTTCCAAAGCAAAAAATATGGAGATGTAACTGAACTGGATATGAAAATCAAAAAAATTTTAAAAAATTGCTTGTTAAAATGTTTCCATTTATCCCTTTATTTTAGCATAATCGTGGCAAACTGTGGAAGGACGTCCAAGCGAAGCTCACCCAAGAGGAGTGAGTTCAGGAATAAAACTACGACACAACATTAGACACTCATTCTTATTCGAGTCATCGACAATTCTTTTTTCGCTCTTCTATTGATCTTGGCGTGAATGTCTAGTTTTTTTTTTTAATTTGGATTGATTGCTTAGGCAAAATAGTATACGAATAAAAAAACTTATAAACAAAAACAGGCTTTACACTACATACACATTAACTAAATAATCTATTAATTAATGCCAGTAGAAACATGAGGCTTTCGCAATATTTTATAAAAATTTAAACTTAATAATTTAGATTTCATAACTTGTTTTTTATTAATACAAAAACTATATTGTTAACTATATTTGTATAATGGATTTAAGTTAAAGAATAACAAATGCATGTTTGTAGCTAAAGACTATGAGCACTTTTTATTTTCCTTTTTAATTTATTGTTTAATTTGTGTTGAAGCGCTCCTTTATATATTAGGTTACATATATATACACAATAATTGAATTAAGCTAATAAAACTTTACATATAATTAATAAAATATTAATGATTTAATATTTTTTATTTCTACGCTGACTAATTACAATAATGTTAAAATTTTTCCAAAATTCGTATGACTCAAAATCGACGAAGGGGTGGACATCAGTGATAGGGAATAGCACCAAAGTCGACTCCTAGCACCGGCGATACACCGGTGCTCAGTGGTATTGATAACGGTGCTTTTTGTTAATGCCACCGGTAGTATCGGTATCAGTTATTTAAAAAAAGACACCGTGACTCCGATGCCGGTGCAATGTGCTTGACTCACGACACGTTTAGTTTTATTTTAATTATTTTCTTTCATTTTTTATTTTGTTGATTTATTGTTGTTTCAAATTATTACTAAAATTTTATGTTTATTTAACTTATTAAAATATTCTCTATTTTCCATGTATTTGAAGTGTGGAAGTATTAATTCTATGAAATATTACTTTGTTTATGAAATAACGCTTGTAATTATTTTTGGAGAAAAAAATGTGTCGCGCGGAGACGGCACCAAAAATCGACACCAAGCACCGGTGCACGGGTCCTTAATGCTACCGGTGTCGCAAAAATAAAGCGACACCGGTGTCGCTAAAAAAGCTGCACCAATATTAATTTTCTTAATGACTCACGGTGCTCATTAGATGATAATTTTATGTGTGACACCGGCGTGGAGCACTGGTTCAATTTATCCTTATTAGCACCTTAGACACCGGGGTCAATAAGAGAATTTTGTTTATTGACACCGCTGGCTCCGGTGTCGTGAGTCAAGCACATTGCACCGGCATCGGAGTCACGGTGTCTTTTTTTAAATAACTGATACCGATACTACCGGTGGCATTAACAAAAAGCACCGTTATCAATACCACTGAGCACCGGTGTATCGCCGGTGCTAGGAGTCGACTTTGGTGCTATTACCTATCACTGGCGGACATTATTGAACCGCCTAAAAATTCCATTTTATGATGAAAGGGTGGACCAATAGTCGAAAATTTTTCTCTTTCATAGGCAGAATTTTGAACTTTGATTATAAAGAGAGGAAAATTCACAGCATATTTTGTAGGAAATTGAGCTTAAACTCGATTAGGGAAGGCGTTGTCGCAACGGAGCGTGGGAAAACATTCGTTGTCGCAATTACATGGCATTTATTAATGGCCAATACCGTCAGTTGCAAGCACTACAGTTGAGAAATGCTATTTCAATACATAATACTTTGTACATCTAATGTGACTTCCTATAAAAGCTAAGTGAATGAATTAAAATATGACAGATGCGGATTATCCAAATGACGGACATCAACACACTAAACCGCATTATTACGACTGCACAAAATACTTACTATGTAATTATGGACAATATAAAGAAAAGAATTGTTATAATGGTCACAAATTCAATCCGAAGGTTCTATCAAATAACTATTTGTTTATTCGATTTTTGAGTGTTTTTTTAACTTTTTCAGTGTCCCGATTCTCAACTATTTTAATTATATCTCCAGCTAATTAACTTTTTAAAATTTCTTGTTGATTGCTCGTTGCGATCCTGCTTACAAATGTGAAAACAACTATCGGCCGACGTGCTATGAAAATAAAGTTCGCCCTGCACTAAACAGCAATAAAAACCACTGCGACGAATACGAAATATGCGTAAATGGTAATTTCCAGTCACAACATTGTCCATACGGCAAGATTTTCGACAAGTCGGCATGACGTTGCATTATTGGTAGCTGCAGCGACAGCACTTCAAATATGGGAGCTGTACACAAAAATAATCGATGCGCTGCGGGAATGTAAGTCCCAAAAAATTGTGTAGCCGCTTTGGCTTTCAATCCCAGTCTCGGCGTATGTGATTTGCCGCACAATGTGTCTGGATGTTGATCATTTAACAAGAATTTTTCAATAGCAATATTACTTAAAAATTTCAAATTTACATGAATGCACCTAATAAAAATATCTATCTAATTTATTAAAATACATAAATTTGATTTTTAATTAAAATAATTAAAAAATTGCAATTGAAAAATTGTGATTTTTGATCAGATCATAAAAATTTTTTATATATGTGGTAGAAAACAGTCCAAAGTTTATTATTTTGAATGAATTGGAAATTTTATACGCAAATTATAGTATTACGACCAAGCAAAGGCAAAACAAAAACTAAAATTTTCCAATTTCAGAATCGAATTCACAATTTAAATTATGAATAAAATGAATTATATTGAATATTGAAAAAATGCCAAGAAATTTGTCACAATTTCAAACAAATTTCTTTATTTTTTAATTAATTTGGAATGCCGTGTACTCCCTCGTGAGTAAATACTTAGAAGACTTTTGAGCACGCTCAGAATTTTTAAAGAAAAAAATTTTTCACGATAAAAATGAGGATGCTCCTAAAGTTTGGTAACATGTTAAATGCTTGATGCTGTTTTTCGTCTAGCACCAAATAGTTATAACCGTTTTTTCTTGTACAAATTTTTTTTTCGTATTCAAGATTAGGTTATTTTTTATATATTCTTCTTAATCAGTTTTTGAATGGGTCATCTTATGTAAGGATTAGGTTTAAAATATTTTTTTTCTGTCGTTTCTGTAAGATCCTTAAGATGTATTTAGAACAAAAATGACTATCGGAAGTCTATGCCCGGTTAGTAACAAGTTTTTGTAATTCTGAGGTGGGGTAAAGTGCACTGAACCCAAAATACCTGTTAATTTATTAATAAAATTTAAAAATTAATTTTATTTTAAATTTTAAAAATACAAATAAGTTGTTATTAATTATTTATTTTCCAGTTAAATTCCAATTTATGGCTGAGTTTGTGGAGCTACGTTTGGAAAAGCTCATTCCGGCATTTGAAAATTTAAAGGCTTCAAAATTATTTACTGTGGATGAAGTCAACAACATTATTAAAAAATTTCGACGCCACGAATATGCTTGTGCAAAGAGGGTACAATTTATTTATTTATAGTTTTTTATTTATTTATTTTTTTATTCATTAATTTCTTTTTAGTGTAAAGAGGCAAAAGACTTTATTAATTACGTTGATTACATAGCTGAACTTGTGGAAGATATTACAACTCGTCGACGAAAAGCTCGTTATTTTCAGCGTTCGGAAAATATAGAAAAAATTTTGAAATACAAAGGGTCTGTAATTCTTCGTGTGGCTACTGATCGATTCAAGGTAAAAAATAATATTTTTAGCAATGTTTTGATAATTTTTGCTTAATTGATATTTAAATTACTTTCTTTAGTATATGCAATTTATAGAGTGAAAGTATTTTTCGAAAAGAAATCGAATATTTAAAGGCGATGAATTTGTTGGGAAGGCTAAGCGAAGCGTACACTCGTCTTCTTCAGGTACATTCTTTATTTTTTAGAAATTTTTAAATCTATTTTGACTGATTAAAGCTAGGTGGTAACATTGTAGTTATACGGCAAAAATCCGCGCTATCACGAAGAGGCTGGTTTATTTGAATTACTTTTGAACAAAAGCGCACAAAATGCGCGCGTTATTTTGCACAATGCTTTGCGCACTTTTCCACAGGACGTCGGTCTTTGGGTGGCGCTTTTTCGCGTAGAAATTAGCTATGCCAAATAGTATGTTATCACATTCACTTTTATCATACATTTATTATTTTGATAGAAAGAAATTTATCAATAATTTTAATTTATTAGTTCTATGGTTTTTAAAAATTTTAGTATTTTGAATTATATTTGAATATTTTCTAATTTTGCAAGCTATTTATAAAAATAAAATATTCAGTATTAAAAGAATTAAGCCAAACATATTTAAAGTTTTAACTTCCGTTTGGACCTAAATAAAAAAGCGAATAAAGCAACAAAAAAACTGACATTTGACTAACATATAATAATAATGAATGAAGTTGTAGAACAGAAAAAGTGGTGATAAAGGGGGAGGGGGAAAATATAAAGATTTTAAATTTAAATCTTTACAATTTTATTTTTAGCATTCGAAAACGAATTCAACGTTTGCAAACTCCGGTTACTCCAAAGAAAAAACGCAAGACGATGGAGCAAAGTGAGAAAGAAGACGACGATATGGAGACGAACATTACCGGCACTTTGCCGAATGGTGCTTCTGCGGACGGCGTAATTAATTTGAAACTTGCCGAATTGGTATATAATGAGGCTTGTAAAAAATTATCTGGCGATTTACTAAACGGTTAGCTTTTGTGTTTTTATGTCACAAAATAAATGAAATGAAAAAAATAACTTGTCGAAAAAATTAAATAAATGATTAGTTTTTTTAAATCTTATATTTAATAATTTTTAATATAGGAGAGTGTACGCAAAAAAACCTTTAAACCTTTAATTTTTCTAGAATTTCTCTACAAGGCATGGTATATTGCTTTTCAAGAAGGCAAATTTGCGTGTCGAATCGAAGAGCTTCTCTCCAATGCACTTGGTGCTATTGTATCGCCCGTTGATTAGAATTTAAATAGTTAAGTACTGCTTAAAAAGTTTCAAAAATGAGAAATATATTCATTCATAGCTTAAAAAAACTTGAGAAGTCATTGAGCTCTTGGATTAAAGTGTTGTAATATTTCAATAATAAATTTTATGTTTAGCGTGGACGGGAATTTTTAATGCAACGAAAAATTTTGCTTTCCTTCGACAACTTTACAAGCGACTATTTCGAAAACAATAAAACTAAATTTTAAAAATAGAAAAGGAGTTTTCCATTTTGCTCTTTCCATTTTGCCCTTATCCTCTTTTTAAAATCAAATACCGTTATCAGCAAAAATTCAAAGATTTACCGAGTTTACGTCTTATAGATAATATATTGTCACTTTTCATATTCTCTTGTTCCATTATATTTTTCTTCTCATCTGTTCTACTCATATATGTTTTTTTTCAAATCTATTGCAATCATTTTTATAACAGTTGTTATGCCTAATTTTTTGTTGAATATATGGAATTTATAAAGTTTTTTATTTTAACGATAAGTATCTTAAACTTTTCTTAACGAAATTAGAAAATTATTGACTTCCATAAATACGGCAACTAAAAATACAAGTATTTCTATGCATAAAGATTTTTTTTGAATCACAAACGCATTTTTTTGAAAATGTATTCGTGTATCGAAGTACTTCGTATATACGGATACTTCAAAATTTTTAAAAATTTGTGCCAAATAAGTTAACATTTCATAAAATTATTATTATTATTTTCTTATAAATCTTGAAAATTTGCTATTTTCAGGTTTTTTTGAAACAAAAATTGAATAAAAAATATTTTTTTTTAGTTTAAGCTTTTTGGTTTGAACCTTAAGTCTAGACTTAGCCTTAGGACAAGCTTAAATCTTAATTCAAACCAAAGCTCAAAACTTTATAATAATAAATTTTTTAAAAATAAAAAAAAATTTGCATACGAATATGGAGATTTTTGCATATGCAGTGAAGTCTTTCGAAAATGTTTGAAGAGATAAAACGCCAATTCGAATTTCAAATTATATATATTGTTTTTTTCTTCGCATACATATTGGTCATGTGTGGAGGAAAGTACTTGCAAAAAACTTTGAGCTTTGTATTTTTTTGTTGAAATGTTATTAGAGAAATCCTTTATAAGAAAGTCAAGTGTCTCTTTTTTAAATTTTTTTTTATAAAATTTTATTTATTCAAATTAATTTTTGGAATTCAGGAGTTTTTTGGGCCAACTTATGGTCTAAAATTTGACAAAATACAACCAAAACCGATGAAATTTTTTGTTCAGGTTTTTCTATGGAGAAATAGACAAATCTGGCAATATTTTTTTGATTGGAACAATCAATAATCCTGAGGCACTATCTTAAGTTTTATAAATTATTGACCGAAAGCCGTTTTTAGTGCCTTGTGTTCTAATAATAATGGAAGTAAGTAAAGATAATGTTTTCTTAGAAAATGACTGAGGGTGGATTGCGATTTGAGGTTATTCCGGAAAGTTGCCTACGCAACGAGCACATCGAACTTATGCTTGGCGTGCCCATCAACCAGGTTATTTCGGCGCTTCAAAACTGTTCAAAGTTGATTAAGAATGTTCAGCTCATCTATGACAACAAGGTTGGCGATAATATTTTATTTTCTTTGTTTAACAAAGCTTTTAACAATATTTTTTTACTATTCAAAATAGATTACTATTAAGATTGAGTATTTTAAAGAGTTTAATATTTAGGAAAGGCTGGATATTTTTTTTTTTTGAAACACTTTTGAATGCTATGCAACAAAGTTTTGATATTATTTTTAACTTTTAGAATCCATTTGATCGTGACATTACTATTACGCTAAAAAACGACGGAATTCGACTCTATTTTGAACCGTATTTGCAGATTTTAAAGGTTTAACAACTTTAAAAATAATTATTTATATTATTAAGAAAATTTTTTCTTAATTTAGTTGATCGAAGTTTTTGACTTCAAAAACATTACTCTTCATTATGGGTAGGAATTAACGTTTTATTAATTTGCGTATGGAATTACATTTTATAAAGTTTTAGGGATACTACTTTTTCCACGCCATCCGAAGAGGCGAATGTGAGTAAAGTGGAAAATTGTTTTGGTGCTACACATCCGGGCGGTAGGTGAAAATTATATTATGATTTTATTTAATAGATATTTTGTTTAGTGTGTTTTCTTTCTTCGATTTACTTTTGATTTTAGTTGCAACTTTTTCCTTTTCTTTAGCCAACTTTTTTAAATGATAAAATTTTCTGACAAATTTAACGAAAAGAAACGAAACATAGTGGCTAAAGAATTGTTTGAAATATTGTTTACTCTAAAAATATTCTCCATTTTTTTCAGTTTATGACGAAGGCCAACGTATGTATCGTCTGCATTGGCGCGGTGTGTCATTTTCATTTCCTGCAAAGGAACCGTCTTCGACGGTGCAACCACGCTACGCGCATGGTCTTGGATCGTTAAATTTTGCCAACTCGTCGCTACCGCTTCTCGAGCGCATGACTATTTTTAGCGGAAATTCGCCCAACGAAACCAGGTACTTATTTTAAATGAACAATTTATTGTGAAGCAAACTTTCGAGGTATTTCTTACTAGTCGAAAAAATGAAGATTCTTGTTTTTTTCGCCGGGTATTTTGAGCCAATGTTTCAACTTTACAAGAGATTTATACTGTGTATTGTTTACGCGAACATAATGTAAAAAAACGAGAAAAAAACAGTTTTTGTAACAAAAATATTTTATTTAATGGTGTTTTAACATTTTGAGATTTTATGCTGAACTTAGACTTAATTTTAGCCTTACTTCTTAGATCTTGATTTTAGTCTATGACGCAGCTTTGCTGGGCCAATTTGATTTTAGATTTCATTTTTTTAAACAGTTAGACTAAATCTTGGTTTTAGCTGTTTTTTACTTTTGTTGTGAGTTTTTATAAGAGCTGTTCTATTTTCTAAAATGTTTGTCCTGATTTTCGCATTTTAAGCTGTAAATAATTATGTGAATTCTTTTAAAAAAGTGTTTGCAAAGTTAAGCTGATATAAATAATTTTGTTATCATTTTTATCAACCGTTTTGCTAGCATTCTTTTGTTATAATTATGTCTTGTTGCTTATAGTAAATACGGTTGGGAACTTGTGTTTGGGAACATACTCGATGGGAATGATCTCGAAGAATATCGGTATTTGGAATTTTTTAAATTTACTTTTTCCTCATTAGTAAATCGTTTGCAATATTTTTTATAATAGAATTCCCGACGTTCCCGTCTCTTGTCTTTGTGGTGACATTTATTTGAATAACGTGAAATCGATTGTCAATGAACGCGGTCGAATCGCCGGATTACAGATCTCATTCCGAAGCGAAAGTGAGATGATTTCTATGGCAATTAAAATTTGTTTGCCAATTTTTTATGATTATAATAGATGCTTTATT
Organism: Bradynema listronoti; assembly: GCA_024678965.1. Lineage (NCBI taxonomy): Eukaryota > Metazoa > Nematoda > Chromadorea > Rhabditida > Allantonematidae > Bradynema > Bradynema listronoti. The sequence goes on along the minus strand of JANLNO010000001.1, from coordinate 6,964,527 downwards.
ATTATACTGTATATAGTCTGAAAATTATAGAGCCAATATACTTTTACACATTTATCGTTATAAATACATTTTTTTTTTGATTTTTTAGACCTTAATAACGTCGTTTCCGCTCATAAAGTAAGCGAACTTGAGTCGGTAGAGCGAATTGTTCGATTCGGCGACTCTGAAGAGGTATAATTTTTTGTAAAAAAGCGAATTCGTTTTATATGTGAATTTGTTAAAACATCTTATTTTTAAAATATTTTATTTTTAGAGTGTTATGTCGGCGCTTGGCGCTCCATCAAAAATCTACTACAAATCCGACGAGAAAATGCTTATTCAGCGAGGCTCGAGTTCGGAAAATTTTCGCAACGTGGACAAACCCGATTTCTTCTACAACTACTTTCAGCTTGGAATGGTGGGTGTTTTTTCTTCAAAATTTGTAGATAGATATTTTTTGGAATTACTTTACTAGTTGAATAATAACTATCAAATTTTTTCATTTAAATTTTTTCAATTTTCTTTAAATTTTCATTTTGTTATTCGACAGAATATCATGTTTTTATTTTAATTAGCATATTATTTACACAATTTATACAATAATGTTTAAAACGAATAACGAAAATTGAAATAAGAATACTCGTATTAAATTATATATTGCACGACATTAAATATTATTACTAATATTTTTAATATTATTATTAATACTTCCCTGAACATTTCGAGTGATTAAATTCGATTTAAGTAGATTTTGCTAAATTTTTTAAGAAGTATAGGTTGTTTATTTCAGCTTTAAAATCTATATGAAAAATCTAAATGTTAATATCTTATATTTAAAATTTTCTTATTTCTAAACTTCTGATGAAATTTTAAAAAGTGATGAACATCGATCCGGGCGGTGGTGGTGTTTCTGCTAAACGATAGCTTTGCTTTTGTCGAAGTGACCTGTTTATTTTCTCGTCCATCTGGCTTATGCTACGGTTTTTAATACTACCGTTCAGCGTTGCATTAAGGTTGTTGTTTGTATCCGAGTGTGTAGACGTGTTCATAAATTTTATCTCTCCATTTTTCAACAATTGCTCATATGTTGAATTGTTATCGTTTGATAAATTCGCTTCATTTCCATTAGTGTGATCTAAACAATATATGCCTTTTAAATTTTAATCTTTTTGCAATATTAATAACAACGTTATTAAAAATTGTGATTTTTTAATTGCATACTAATAGATATGTCAAGAGGATGTGTCAGTTGAATTTGTGAGTGTTCATTAGTAACGTAAACCGCTTTTCGCTTATGTTCACGACCGCAATGCAGAATAAATATAACTAGCACAAATACAATAAATGCCGCAATCAATAAACCGGAGAGTAACAGTAACAGTTCGCTTATCTAAGGAAAATAAAATATTTAGTGTGAATATAGATTTATATACTATCCTTCTTTAAAAACGATTGAATCAACGTTTTACCTGCGTAAGACCGTAGCTAGAGCCAAATAACACAGCACAATCGTTTATTTTTTGAACGCGATGAAGAGGTTGACCGCGCAGAAACGGCGGTCGATCACAAACGGTATGATCATAATTTAATTGCCGTCTGTAACTTAATCGTTGAAGCATGTACTGTTGTATATCTTGTGTTGCGCAAGCACAATCCCACGGATTATGGTGAAGATAAACTTGATCCAAGTCATTGATAAATGTTGTCATCACGATGGGAGAAATGGTACTGTAAATTAGTGTTATTAAATTACACAGTAAACTTTTTTTTGTCAATTGTCATGCTTTTGTATTTTCTTATACAACGTTACCTGAATCGATTATACGATAAGTCCAATAAATGAATGGATGGCAGAAAATAATGTAAATTTATTGGCAGATTTTGTAAAATGTTTCCCGAAAGATTTAGAAATTGAAGTTGAGCATAATGTTTTGATAATGTGTAAGGCACTTCTTTAATGTCGTTTTCGGCCATGTGTAAATGGGTTAATTGTGGAAGTGTGTGCAAGAATTCAGGTTGAAATTGTTCCAGTTTATTGCCTGAAAGATGTAAAATTCTTAGTGTATATTGTGCGTCGTGCAGCCAACGCGAATCGAAGAAATGAAAGAAGTTATGTGAGATATCTAATTCAATGATTTTTGTGTCAGCAAACGCTTCACGATGTATTGATTTGACGGTTAGTGGAAGTCGATTATTCACAAGCTTAACGTCCAACCCCAACAAATTATTTTTGAGAAAAACTCTAGTAATATTGCATGCACAAAATGAACAGGGTTGGAGGGTTTTTATAATGTTGTGACCGAGATCGATTGTTTGCAAATGTTCTAGTGCGCGAATTGCAATACTCGGAACCTCCGTGAGACTATTGTTTGCCAAACCTAATCGTCTTAGATTCGATGTTCTTGAAAACTGAATATTGTCAATATCAACATTTTTTAAATTACAACTATTAATCTCCAATCGTTCCAATACATTACCAACATCCATAAATACTTCATTAATTTGTTGAGGTTCTAAATGTCCATTTTTGCCATTTCCATCCAATTCCAATTCTAACAATCGTTCAGGACCCCTCAACATTCCTGCAGCTAAATCGCTGATTGAATTGTGACTGAGCGATATATGTTTTAATCGCCTTGAATACATGAATGCACCGGTGGGTAAAGTTTTAATACGATTACGTGAAAGATCCAGTGTCTCTAAAAGCGGTGTTCCAATAAATGCGCCAAGCTGGATTTCGTCAATTTTGTTTTGGCTTAAGTCTAAATGTTTCAATACAGGCATATGTACAGAACGACTAAGCGCAGGAATTCCACAATTAACTAGTGCCAGCCTTTTTAATTTTGTCAATCTGTTAAGATTATCGTTCCATTGGAAAATGTTAGGTCGTTCTGTTGGTGCGCGAATATCGAGAATTGTAACAGTAAATGTTCCCGTAATTTGTTGAAGTATATCGAAAAAGTCGGTGTCATTGAGTCCGCCGCGATGACAATATATGGAGAGCGACTTTTTGTCTCCATTTTCATTGCCATTTTCGAAATTTGCGGTTATTTCATCAAAATTAGCAAATGAATGCACTCTATGCGCTATAGTAGTTGACATTTCACATGTACATTTTGATGGACAACGAAATACAGGAATATTACTTTCATTGGTATTTTCTTCATCTATGTTACGATATATCGGGGATATATGAATCCTCGATTTTTGAATGTGTCCTTTCGAATATTTTATATAGTCAAATAACAAATTTATTAAGAACACATCGTATAATATTTTCGATAAGATGTTCATCCTTACTTCGCATCTATAATATAAAATTCTTTGAAAAAAATGTTAAAGCACTATAATAACGACTAGGTAATGTTAATCCAAATGAGAAATTTTATGTATGGATTTAAAAAATAAAAATAAAAAACAATATTGGAAGCATAAAAATTTGGCATAATACGATGGCCTCGTGAAAATTTTAAATAAAAAATAAAATATTATAAAAAACGAAAATAACAATGGAAGGAATGCATGCGGGTTGCGTGCTATATAAGTTTGAAAATTTTTCATATTTTGGTGTGGGAACTATCTTACTCAAACACCTTGGAATTATTTTATGCATAATGCATATATTTATATTAATAAATGATTTAGATATGATATTCAAATATTTTATAAAATTCTATTATACTTTTGAGATAGATTAGCAGGAAAATACAACATTCCGTTATAAATTTTCTATATTTTTTTCGTTTTGTAAATTGAATATTTATTTTTTCACTTTCTTATTATGCAATATTTTATATTTTTCTCGTCTCCTTTTTTAATTTTAGTTATTTCTCTTCCATTCTCATTTTTCTTTATTCCCATTTTCATGTAAATTTTTTAGCGTATCGTAAGCGAATTATTTCCTATCAAAATAGAAATTGTTGAAAATTGTAATTAATCATTTTTTATGCCGTTAAAAAACGAATTAAAATTGCAAAAATTTTGCACTAACAAGTTATTAGATCATTTATCTTTTCTAGAATTAAACGAATGTCGTAGCCCTTCCTTTTTTGCTAATTATTTTTATTTTGAATAACTAAAAATACATAGAAATAATCAAACTTTTCTTTATAAATAAAATATTCATTTCATTATGAAAAAATGCCGACCGATCTATTAGATGAACTAGAATTCAAAACTTGTAAAAAATTTAATAAATGTAATTAATTTACTACAAAGAAATACAAATTGAATTTTACATGTGTTTCTTTTTCCTACTACCTTCATTTTTTTAATATAAATATCAAAAAGGAAAGAAAATGAATGGCAAAGAATCGTAGAACATATAAGCGCAAAGATGACTTATTATTTAAAACTGCACTGACTATCTGGCCGGGAGATTTGTAGTAATTTTGACTTCCTATTTATATATTCACCCTTCCTTTCTTACATGTTTATCCATATGCAGCTGGGAACTACAGAAAGAAAAAAGAATAAAGACGTAGCCTTTGTTCATATTAAATGGCATGACCTACACTTACCTATTTTCTTAAACTTCAAATTCTCTTTTATTTATTTTTTGTGCACACTTAATAGGCATAATGCGATGGAAACAAGGATAAGATTTAACTCTTGTCGCGTAATAAGATTATGGATTAACTATTTAATAAGGTGCTTTATTATCTATCATGTTGGCGTGGTGTCTATGCTATTTATTTTGTTTAAGGTGATGAGAGATTCTATCAAAATTTTGTTTACATGTGATATGTTAGGAATAAAATATGAAATGTCGTATTGTTATAAAATAAAGATTGTTATAAAATAAAGAAAAAAGTATATCACTTTAATTCGTTTATAATAATCTAAAAATAAAAATATAGCACAACTGTAAATGTTTTACTTGATTATAATTCAAACAAAATAAAGGATTTATTTCAAATTTTTGCAGGCTATACTCAAAAACTCTAATTAGTTGAGATAATTTCAATTAAACCGGTCGATTCATTTGTCTATAGTAATATTCTATAAACTAAAGTTTCAAAGTGATCGTAAATTTACCTTCATATTACTTTTTTTAATAGGTAGTGTAGTTTCATCATTTATTTATATTATGCGTCTTGGAATCAGCCGGTTCTATTTTTAGATTACCCCAAGTTCCCATGTATAAGCCGCGGCCGTTCGACGAATTTTTTAAATTATAACTTGGTCTTTATTCTGTTATAAACGAAGTTAAGCTGATAATTTTTAACCTGCAAGTTGGGCCTGCTTCAATGAAGGTGTTTATTAAATTTTATACTAAAAAAAATAATAGAATGAAGGCCAAGTTAAAATTCAAAAATTCGTCGAACGGCCGCGGCTTAGGATAATTATACGGGAACTTAGGGTAATTATTAATTAGCGGTTGTTAATTAAATGGTGTTTTTTAGTTTAATAACCAATGTTTTAAGTGAGGCAGTTTTGTGCTCATATGTAAACCTCAATTAAAAAATAATGAGTAAACTGTAGATTTCAAAATCTTTCTACAATATATATTTTAATATTGATTTTATTTTGAGCTCAATAAATTGAGCTCAATTTTTACTTATCTATTATAAATAAAGATAACTTATAATGCACATAAATATTTATTGTAGATTTGGCAAAATTAATTTATTTTCAATGTGAGTTCATTTTGGTTTTGTGATATTTGTTTAATTATGGGATTACAATGGCGATGTAATTATTATAAATCTGAAATATTCGATGTTGCAATTTGCATTATTAAAAGCTGGATACAACAACAGGTGCCATTTGTAAGAACAAGAGGGTGTGTTTGCTTTTTGTTTGTTCACTTCCTTTCCATAATTTTTTTTTGTATATGCTGTTAATTTTAGAGAAAAACAGGCTTACAATATTGCCTAATTTATTATAAACTTCCAAAAGTTAAGTTTTATACATAAAAAAATTGTAGTTCATTACGATACAAAAAATTTCATATGCATTTATAATTTTTTTTAGTTGTTTAAAAAATGCTGTGATTTATGAATATTAAACAAATGAAACATATATGAGTTTAATTCGTACATGATAAGTCATAATTAGAAAAAAAGTCTTTTGTTATTAAAAACTAAAAATCTTTTTTAAAAAATTGCCATGAATTTGAATGAGAAACCGCAAAGCAAAGCGCGACAAAAACCGGAAAATTCGAAAACGCAACAACAAAAAATGAGACAAACTGATATGCGAGAGCTGCAAATGTGTCAATAACCAAAAAAATTACTCGTCCGAAAGGAAAATAAAGAAACGAAAAAATGTCTTTAAAAATATTTACATGGGGCTTCTTTCTCTGACTTTTTTACGCTTTAAATTTTATTGAGCTCTATTCCTTTTACCATTAATGCCGCCGGTTTTTTACAGTTATGCATATTAGGAGTTTTCCTTATTTTCTTGTTTCTTTTGTTCTATTTGTTATTTTTTTGACGCCGAGAAAAATGAAGAGCCGCGAGAGAGAGAGGAGCGATTGAGATTGGCATTTTAAGATATGCAACGAATTTCGCCGAAAATCCCAGACAGCCGTGCGGATTACGCAATGCATATTTAAACGGAATTGTTTCAAAAATATAATAGCAAAAAGAGAATTACAACAATAGCAATTGCTAAAACGCAAGGATAGGAGAATAAGATATTTACAATTTTTGACACATGAAAAAAGGCATTTATTTTGTGCCGAAATATTGAGTCTTTTTTAAAAATTATTCATACATTTTTATTTTTTCTTAATAGGTAGTGAAAATTATATTTAAAAATTTATCACAATAATTAAAAAAGTGGTTTATAAAACCAAGTCTTATTGTTCTAACATTTAAAAGTAAAAAATGCACGAATTTCCTTATTATATTTTAAAAATTTATAATAAAAACTTAAACAACGAAGTTGTTGGCAAAAATAATTTTGGTTTTGCATTTCAAAACGAGCAAGTATAGAATCATAACTACATCTTTAATAATTGAACAGGATTCCTCTCTTGAGGCATTTAATTTTAACTGTATGCAAAAATTCTATATTTAATGCAAGAAAATTTGAAACAAAAGAAGTAATAAACTCATATATACAAAAACATATTTTAAGACACGTATACAAACGCGCAAAGTTAATCAGAGAAAAATTGCACTAAAACATAGTCTTCTATTTTAATTTTTTCCTTTGTAATTAAAATATTTTCGGCAAAATAGCCGAAATAAAAATATGAATAAAGCTAAAAGTAATTATTTCTACGAGAGAATAACTAAATGATTTAAACGTTATATTTTAATTATATAAAACGATATTAAGGATACATGTATATAAAATAATTCATATGTTTTAATTCTAACAAACATGTATTTCAATTCTTACTCCATTATATTCCCTTGTTAGTAATGAAATTTAAATTGAAAAGTTCATTTTAATTTCTATTTATGTTCTTTTTAGTATTTGACATCCTATTTCTTTTCTCTTTAGTTTTTTTTTCTGCTTTTTGCTATCGAAATGGTCATCATGTGTTTCTTGCATAGTTGGTTTATGCCGTTTGTTCATAACCATTCTCAAACTTAGTTGTAGCTTTCACACTTATAGTACTCTCGTCATTTTTCTTACTCAAAAATAAGCTCAACAGAAATAAGATCTTTAATTGGCGATTATTCGGCGTGTGCGCGAGCGGAAATGCTTTTTTGTGCGTTGACCATTTAGCAGCTTGCTTGGAAAGCATAATTTTTACAACAAATATAGTAGATAATATTTTTAATTACTAACTTTTTTTGATCATGCAACTCATCAAACTTATTTTATTTTCGAATTTGTAGATTTAAAACTAAAAAAAAAGATTTCAATTTTTTCAAACTTCTGATTATTTCTTTATTTTTACGGTAAAGAGATATCTATATTTTCTTTTTAAGGTTTGACTTTTTTTCCCGATTATATCTTTTCGAAAGTGAGCATATGTTTAGTGCAAAAAGGCCTTAATTGGACACTCGACACTTTAACACTTGTATTGCGCTTAACCACTCAAAACGTAAGCATAGAAAATTTGAGATTTATTATTGAGTAAAGGAAAATGCTGACCATTGTAAATAGATACCAAAATTTAGCCAAACTTGTATTGTTTAAAAAGCAACATTGTTAAATTTAAAACATACATATTCAAAATTTATTGCGGAATGTGTATTATATATAATTTTAATATAAATTAAATGTAGTTAAAAAATTATGATTTTATTCATAAAAATAGATCATTTCAATTTTTATTACAAATACGATAAAAGTAGACAAAGCCAATTTTTTACATCAACATGTTATCCAATTTGAGCTGATTAACGCAACAAATTTATGTGCAAGATGGAATCATTGTAATGCAAATTTTTGGAAATTTTTCAAAAATTGCAATTGAAAATGTGAAAATATCGACGAAAAGGCGCTCAAATAATTATTATTAAAATGTGAATTTTAATAATAAAATGGAATATATTTTTAAAATATATTAGAAGCTGTAAACAAATATTATTATTGAAAATATATGAATAATTTTAAGAGAAAAAGGGTGAAACAGTAAGATACAATTACTGCTAAAATAAAAGTTTGTAAAAAATTTTAAAGAAAGATTTGAAAGTTCTGGTAAAATATAAAAAAAAAACAAAATGATATAAGAATGAAATAAGGAAATTAAAAATGCGAAGAAAAGAAAAGTTGAAAATTGTTTAAAAAAGAACTGAGTGAAGAGTAAAAATTAAATCAATTCCTCAAGTAATATGGCTTTATTTCGCAGTGCCGTTTTACGGCGCGGCGAAATGATGCGCAACGAGCCGAAAGTAATGCACGTGCGAATCAAAAAAAAAAAAATTACGAAGAGCACATAAATTTGTGGTATATAAAATTTCGGTGGCGTGATGCGATGTGCACATTTTATTTTATGGGATATGTATGCATATATCAAATGCTAGAATTTAATGTAAAAGTTTTAAATAGTTTTCCAAAATAATTGGATGTATTATCGCCATTAAATTAATATTTTAATGTGATTCGTTCAGTTGTAAAAATTTCAAATTAAAATTAATTTTTAGGACATTCTCTTTGACTATGAAACGCGCCGAGTGCTGAAGTTTATTTTGCATACTAATATTCCCGGACATTTTGACTTTGCCATTTATTCGCGTTGCTATTTTACGATTACTGTTGAGCGTAACGTGGAACGTTGTGATAATGGACTCATGGACACTACGGTAGCAACACTCGGAGGCACAAACAAGCAACAAATCACTATTGAGACCAAGTCAAAGGTTCGTTTAATTACGAATTAAACATGAAATTTCATATACCCTAAGTTCGGGTAAGCAAGACGCGGCCGTTTGAAGAATTTTTGAATTTTGACTCGGTCTTCATTTTGTTATAAACAAAGTTGAACTCAAAATTTTTGGACTACAGCCTGCTTTAATGAAGGTATTCATTAAATTTTATGCTAAACCGACACAAAATAACGGAATGAAGGCCAAGTCAAAAATTATTCAAAAATTATTCGAACGGCCGCGTCTTATTTACCCGAACTTAGAGTATTCTCTTCTCTCTAAATAAAATTATTTTGTAAAGATGAATAAGTATCGGAAAAATATCGAAAAAATGAAACAATATTTTTAGCCAATTTAATTTTTTTTTTGTCTTATTGTTAAATTACTTTATTTAAAAAATTTAATTAATAAAAAATTATTGAAAATATTGGAACTGGGCCAGTAGTATTTTTTATTTATTTTTAATCAATTCTCATTCATAATGAAGTTGTTCAATACATCAATTTTCCCGTTCCTATTTACGAAAAATTGGCTGTAAAATTGGCCATTTATCAGATAGAAAAGACTAAACTAAATTTTTTGCCAAGTCATTTTTCAATTTCTGAATACAATAAATTTCGCTAGTAATGAATTGTAAAATATCTCGGCTTATGCCAATTTTATTGCTTGCCCATTTAAGACCAATGGTTGTAAAAACAGTAGGAAGGGAGGGATTTCTAAACAAAACATCTGTATTAGTTTTGTTAACAATAAATAAAATGCAAATTTAAAATGAACAAATTCAATTCAATTAATAGAACATATATTAAATTTATTACCGCAAACATTTTCGGTATTTTTATAAGGCTCAAAAAAATTAGAAATGCAATTTTTCGGATCTAAAATTACAAATACGCTTTCGAATTATCGAGTGCTCATTTTCTTTTCGTGAAAAGCCATAGTTTATTCACTCTTATCTTTTTCGATTTGTTTTAACTTCATTACAAAAATAGACAAAAATCGCATTCAAAATTCAGTCGGATATTGCGGAACTTAGTTGTCCGCATTCATTATACAGTTCAGACATTACGCTCTCAAATTACCATCTATTCGGATCTATGCCAAATTTTGTTCTCAAACGCCGGACCCTAGAATAGGGTGAGGTTAAAAATATAGGGAATGAGTAAATTGGGCATTGAGATGTGAACATATGGTTAATATCGTTGAAAATCTACCAGAATCATTGGAAGGCATCATAAATAACAGTGACGGGTTCATTGTATGATAATACCATACAGGAATAAAATTATTAGCAAATGAATTAAAAATAAAATTTTGCCACAAAACCTTCCCACCAACCTAATACTTTATTATTCAGAAGGTTTGATTATATGCTTTTTTAATTTCTTTAGAGAGTTAATTTCTTTCATAATCTATTTTGCAAAAGTGCCAAAATGTTAGACGAATTTGATTTAAAAAAATTATTTTTTGCAAAACTAATTACTTTTAGTTGGAATCATTCAGCGCACTTTTCCCTTCACAAAACGCCTACGCCGACGAATTTTGTCGCAATAATGAAAACGTCGGCAACACCGACAACACCGATTCTGACAATAATTTTGCAAACGCTGCCGTGCGTCGTAATCGCAAAACGTCGGCTGCCAATCAATCGAGTAATGATAATGGCGAGAGCTTAATGAGCGGCAACAAGTCCTCTATCATTCTCAATAAGTGCTCATCGTTAGCGGGAGCACTTGACGGAAGCGAGAATCCATTCGGATCGACGTTTTGCTACGGAACCGACCAAATTATTGTTGAGGTTTAGAAATATTTTGCTTTGATAAAGTGAATTGGTTTTCTTATTTTTGCAAATTTAATTAAAAAATTAGAAACTAAACATATTAAAAAATAGCTCGAAAATTCTAGGTTATGGACAATTCGCAAGTCGCATCCGTCATTTTGTATGAATAGATTAAATCTACACATCTTTGAAGACCGATTACTCCAAAATATACCTAAAAGACGAACTTTTTTTCGATATTTCAAGTATGTATTGTAAAATTGTAAAATATTGTAAATTGAAAATAAATTTTGCAAACAAAAATCAAACTCGTTGTTCTCTTATAAATCTGGAAAAATTTGTGCGATAGAAGAAAAGATATGGTGACTCATTTCAAAATTGCGAACCAAACTTGTTGTGGACGGACATGCGTACATACAGTAGGGACCAATTGCCCTGGATCACTTTTTTTAAAAGAAATAGTCATAAGATTCTCTATATGCTTTTTTTTTGACGTGGACAAAATGTCCCGGATCACTTTAATTGAAGAGAAATTAATTAATTTGTCCCAAATAAAATTTTAAAATTTATTGTCTAAAGGAGTTTAAATGTTTCGGAGTTTAAGTGTTTCAAAGTGAAAATTTTGTTTTCGTTAAGAAAAAAGAATTGTATAGGAACTATAGCCCAATTTTGCCTCCCCGTAAAGATTAAATAAACATTTAGAGCAAAGAGTCAGGCACAAATTTTTAAGAATTTGAAGAACATTATAATTTAAATAAATCCAGCCTAAAAGTCTAAGGCTGAGCATAAGCATAAGGTTTAGCCTTAGTTGTTGGTGTGATCTTTTGGGAGAAAGTGTGCGCTACGCCCATAATAAATTAAAAAATAAAATTTTTTATTTTTGATTTAAAAAATAATTTAATTAACTTAAAATTAGTAATAATTCAAACAACGAAATCAGCGTATAAAATTAACTCTAAGTCTAAAGAGGGGTTGAGCCTAACCTAACCTAATCTTAAGCCTAAGCCTAATGAAAAATGATGCGGGCTAAAATCAAATTGGATCCAGCAAAAGATACGTCTAAAATAAATCTAATAATAAATTAAAAAATAAAAATTTTTGATTTTAAAAAATAATTAAATTAACTTAAAATTAGTAAAAATTCAAATTGTAAGTTCAATTAGATTTAAAATTTGTTTGGATTGTTCAATATGAATTTGTGGCTTTCAATCCAGAAATTTCCGATTCGCACTCCAAAACTAGGTTTATAATAATACGCCATATGAAGCCACTCGTCGGTAATCTTATTGTGCAGGACCTATTGTTTTCCAAATAATAAAACCAAAAGAGTTTGCAGTGAAATAAAATCTGCTAACAGGTTTAATGTCTTGTTCAGTCTTAGAAATATTTTTAACTTTTTTTTACAAATGGTTTATAATTATGCTATATTGAAAATGCGTACAATAATACCTTAATAATTCGTTTTATAAACAGTTTTAAGGCATTGAAATATTTAATTTTGTAATGGCAAATAATTTCCAAAACAGCGTCGTATTGTTTCTTGTAAAATGTGCAAAAACCGCGGTCAAAGTATTCGCTCCATTCGGTCGTGTGTACAGTCTAGGAAAAAGCCAAGAAGTTATGACTCAATTTCACACATAAATTTGCTCAAATTCAATTATTTGCATTAAGTTTGAATAAAATTTAAAAAAATACCATTTATGAATACTTTCAATGATATTATTTTAAATAAAATGATTCGAATATCAATCAAGCAAAAGGCCGAACCGTTCCTCGGTATTATTTGGAAAATCGAAGAATAATGTTTGAAACCAGCATATAGACAAACGCTATTTTGCTGAATTAGTTATCGGCTCTTAAACCGGAGTCCGCTGATTTGCTTTGTTAACTGGGTAAAACCGTACATAGCCTGAATAAGCACGTGATAAATACGGAGCGAGTAGACCTTTAACATCTGAACAAAATTAAAACATTATTTTTGTCATAACTTTTTTTATTTCGCGACTGATCTTCAAAATTTTCTCGCATTTGATTTCCAACACTTGAAAACTATGTTTTTGAAATAAAAAAAACAAAAATAATTTAATCATTGGAAAGTTGACGTTTTTTTGGAGATTTACCTGTCTTTATTTTTTTTGGACGGATTTTGAGCTTTTTTTGTTGCTATTTGTCTTTGAAAAAAGTATTTTTGCTTTTAAAATGTAAAAAATGTGCACGCAATTCAATAATAAATAGCTAAAAAATGTGAAAAACTTGAAAAAAAAGAAGAATGTAAAATTTATAAAGAAATTGCAAATTTATTGAAAAGTGAAATTTGCTTCAGGACAAGTTTGTTGTATAGGACGCGTTTTATTCACCCGAACTTCGGATAATTTATGGGACAACCTGATACTGTTAATTAAGTTATATTTTTTAAAGTTTATTCGCAACTTGTGATGTTTTTAAAATATTTACATGGCGCAGTAGCGAAGTTGAAATAATTTTTAAAATTTCAATTATAGTAATGTAATTTAAAAAAATTAAGGCATAAAATATTGGAATAAAAGCACAACGAATTTGTATAATAACGTAATAAGAAAAATGCATTTACGCCAAAAGTTACAGAAAATGCTAAAAAAAAAATTAAGACAGATCGATAATTAAATACTTTCCAAAAAACTCTAAAAAATTATTATTTCAAATTATTATATCAATTAAAAAATTATTATGTCAAAAATTATTATTTGTTGTTTTTTTCTTGTTGATTGGCTTTTCCCAAAATTATCTATCACCATGCTAATTAGATAAAATTAACAATCAAACAATCTGTAGTATTCACTTGTAAGTGTCAAACAATTGATTCTTTTTGAGATCCGGAAAATTGAAGGTAATTGTGAGTTGAATGTATATCAACCTGTGCGGCAAAAATAATTATCAATTTTAATCAATCAATTAATTAGCGGCTAAAGAATGATGATCTTCAATGTTCTCCACGTAAACGTGTCCATTTCCATTAGTGTGATCAACACCGTTTTCCTTATATGGTGCATCATCATTGTTTGCGACTTCGTCCATTATCACCGTGCCCACAAATGACTCGAATGCCTGATTCAGCTCATCCACTGTGGACATGAGCTTTTGCATATGGTGTCGACGAATTTCGGTGCCGTAACGACCCAAAGGGTCGTCGTCCTCCGAGGAGCTTAATGCACCCGCTCCAACGCCGTAGCTCTGACCGCTACCAAATCCTAAGTAAGGCACAGAGCCAGAATGTGCTGTACGTCGTGCACTACCGCCCATTTGATGATGAAACGGCAGTGTCGTATAGCTAAGCGGCATCGGAGGCGGCGGAACACCGTTATCGTTCGGTGTGTCGAGTTCCGCGTTCTCGTCCAATTTAATCAGCGCGCCCAAACTCTTCTGCTACAAAATTATGTTTGAACTTAATTAATATGATTTTATTATTAAAAACGTAAGCATATTTCTAAAAAAGCATAGACTAAGCATATTCTATTAAAATCCCCGCATATTTGTTTCGCGCACCTTATCGTTAATGAGTCGACTTTGTAACCGCTCGAGATGTTGTTTTAGTTGTTTATTGTGTTCCTCTAAAATACGACTGCGTTGTTCCAGACGCTGTTGATGAAGACGAAGACAACGGGTCTCGGCGAGTGCCTTTCGCTCGTTCAGTTCGTCGAGATCTTCATTTTGTGCCGCCGCCTGTCGACCATACAGGGAGCCGTCAACATTATTAAGTTGCGTCACATTCGTTAGCGGCGCGCTGCCGTTGTGATGCATGATGCCGTGCGGTGGCGGTGGAGGCGGTGCGCGCGCCAACGCGTCGCCTGTCACCGCGCCGCTTCCACCGTCGAAATGCGCGACGGAATGCTGCTCGAAAGGATGCGCATTTCCTTTGTTTTCGTAATAGAAATCGCCGGCCGCCGGCTCCTGTTGAATGATCGTCGGCGGACGGGGCGTTCGGCTGGCAGTGTCATTTGCACGCATACTGACCGATAAAGCGCCAGCGCTTTCCGGCGCACCAGAAAGGTTAGGTACGGATTTGGTGGGTTGAGAGCCACCGCCGGCTACAGCCCGACGCCTCTTCTCCACTTCGGCTTTAAGGCGTCTGTATAAAAAAAAAAAATGTATTAAAAATCAACAACAAAATAAGCCCTTTTAGTCAATAAAGTCTTATTCTATTGAAAAAAGTTATCAATCAATAGCTAGGGGTGGCCGCAATCACTTTTAAAATATTTCTTACATGTTTTCGTACTGTAGCTTCTGCAAAACTTGATCTAATTCCTCTTTTCGCATCAATTCCGCTTCGCTCAAAATTTGTGAAGGCGATTTGATGTCGGTGATGGCTCGCGCGCCTTCGCTTTTCTGTCGAATGGCAGCGGGTGAAGAGGGCTCGTCGCGAGAACCCGCCAGTTTAGCACTCTTACTTGCCGACATTGGAATGGCGCCCATTGACACGCTTTTTCCTAAAGAATGTTTCTATGGTTTTAAAGAGATCCTCAACGAAATCATATTAGTTTAACATCTCATCTAGCAAATATATGTGGCTAATAATAACCGGCAGCGGAAAAATTCGGCGCCGGTGAGCTGGCCTTAGGTGACGCGGCCGCGGGCATTTCGTTCTCGTTACGCTTGGCATTGAGGCGTTGCGCGAACAAATGCATACGCTGATGCATAGACTCGCTGGCGGGATTTTGTGGCGTTTGTTCGCTTTGCTCCAATGGCGCGCCTTCAATGGCCTGTTCCACGGGTAAATAGCCGACACGCGACTTGGCGCGACGAACCTATCATAAAATAAAAAATAGCATAATACGCGTATATTTTGTGGAAAAAATTCATCATTATATTATTAAAACATTTCTTTTCCTTCCTAGTGCTTCAATTAATCGCTAAGTAGTTTTTTAAATTTGAAAAAAAAAATACATTTAATAATAATTTAATATTCCGTCTGATCCAACCTTATTTCGAACCATTGCGGTAAAGTCACGCATGTCATCGCGTGGGTTTGTCGGTAGACAATACTCCTGCATGGGATGAGACAATTTATGGTTTTTGGCGGTACGCTGTGAGAAGAAACAATTTTGACAAATGTCAAAGTTAAAGCAGCGCAAACAGCGATAGCGCATACCCACAATGGGAAACATTTTGCATGTGTTGCATTTGGCCGAGTGCTTAGCGAACTCCGACGATGCGAGCCTGTATATATATAACTCATTGTTATATAGATTCCTTAATGGATTTGAATCATTCTATCTATCCAACATAGCGTATTGCAATAAAATACGCGGCACGTGAAGGCCCAGGGATCAATCCTCACCCGTTGGAAATGATCTTGTAACCAATCATTTCGCGGGTTTTGAATGAGAGCCATCCAGCCATCGGAATCTCGGCTGGCTTGCTCACATGCGATATGGAGCTGATGCGGCTTGCTTGGGCCTGGTCAGCACCGCCGCGTATCACCCACACTGTGCAATTTGGTATCTATCGTCTTGAAAATATGGTGACACCTAAATGGGGTCGGAGGGACGGACCCAAACTCCGTTCCAAGCAAAGTAAAACCTATCGCACAACCACTGGGCCGTTGCTCCTTTTTGCCAATAAAATAATGTATGCGAATCCATAGCATTAATTGCTTTTTTTGTAAAATTTAACAAAATACCTATGCATAACAGGCAACCATACAAGGCTTTGCGGCTCTTTACGAAGCCACTCAAGAAAGTCGTCCACGCTGATGCGTAAACTGAAGTTTGTATGCTCAAAACACGAGCGAACGGACGGCTCGACATTCAAACCGCCAAACGCCGCCGATTCGCCAAGAAATTTTGGCAAATAAATGAGATCGTAGAAGAGAATGGCCAACGCTTTTTGATCGACGCCGTCGGCGGTCGACACGAGTTGATACAAATATTTATATCTAAACAATTTTTTAAATTTAAAAAAAAATACAAATCCGACGCATCACTATTATATTTCGCTTTTTTATTTTAATGCAGGGTTGTCAGATGAAAATCAAATAAAAAAGAACGCTGGGCACGAAAAAAATATTTTATTGATAATTTCAAAAAGATTTTTCTAAAAATATCTGAATTGGTCTATTTCGTTAACTTTTCGGGTCAGATTCTTTATTCTCTCAACAATTAATGCTTCTCGGAACTCCTGATCCTGTGTCTAAAAGAGCCATTCTTCATGGAAAAAAAGAACAGACCCTCTCAAAAAAAAGAACAAATCTTTTTAAAAAGGACATCCGGCAACCCTGTTTTAATGTCAATAACTAAAGAGAATAATAATTTATAGGCGCTAGACAACCCTATAAATAATTGGCATTAAAAGCGCAGTTAATTTTTGATGCAAAAAAAAATTCTCGTAGTTTTGGATGTCACGAATGAAATTGGTGAGAAGAAAAAACCCGACTTGGATTCAAGGGTCGCATTACACATGACGACGAGCGCGATTTTAAACGACAAAACGCGCATTTTGCCGTCGCGACAGCCATCGTAGACGTTCAGTAGGAAGTTAAGCGTCAAATCTACGGCGAGCGGTACGTTCTTTAGCAGGTGCGGAAAACGAGAATTGGTCGCTTCGAAGAGTGGAACGAGACACATTACCGCGTCCTCCATGGACATATGATCTTCGTTCGCGCAGGAACTCAATCGTTTCTGAAGACTTTCGTCCAATTCCGGCAATTCGATAAGATCCACTAAAACAAAACATCTTCACTTTACACTTTTAAACCAAATAATTACTTTTAAAAGTTTTTAAAACAAAAATGTATAACACGTACGACAAAGACGCTTTTGTAGAGCGCGCAACTTCATCCCGGTACGATAGGCGCTAAACTTCACCTGATTAAAGGTGGACATTTGCTCCAAAATTTCCACAATTATCGGATGATCCCATTGTGTTGTTTCCGTGCTGTGACTAAATATCAAAACAAAATCATCGCGAATCCTATTCATATATTTTTGGTTCGTTCAGAAATCGGCTTACTCAATATAATAGGGAAGTTGATGCGGCGATGAGATGGCGCGCTGCCACGGCGGCGTAACCGAGTCCATGAGGAAATGCTCGCTGGATGGACCAAAATCGTTAAAGGCCCGTTCGAGAGCGGCACCGCGACAGGCAATTTCTTGCTTGAGCTTTTCAAACCTAGAAATTTCCATTTTATTATAATTCAATTCGTAAAAATTGCATTTTAAACGAGGTATTAACCTTTCAAAGAACTAAATATTTATTTGCCCTAAGTTCCTTTTTTGAATTTTGACTTGGCCTCGCATTCTGTTATAAACGAAGTTGAGCTGAAAATTTTTATTCTACAACTTGAGCCTACTTTAATAAAGGTTTTCATTAAATTTTATGCTTAACCGACACAAAATAACGGAATGAAGGCCAAGTCAAAATTCAAAAATTCGTCGAACGGCCGCGTCTTATTTACCTTCCGAACTTTGGGTAAAATTCAAATCGTTTGTGGGCTATTTTTTTTTCTTCATTTTTTAAATCGCTTACCGCTGATTGATTGCCTGAATTTGCGAATCGAGATGTGCGCTGAGCGCAACGTTTTTCGCCACAATTTGACCTGCGCAATCGTTTACGTCGTCCAGACGCGTTGACGCGTCGTGAGCACGCTTGCGAATGTTGGCGTTTTCGGTTCGTGCATCTTTCAGCTCTTCCAGACTATAAATAATTTAATAATTTCAGTTAAACAATGAATTTTTGCAAAATTTTTGTTCACTAAAATCTAAAATTAATTCACTACCGAAGAGTCTCAATGGCCGGCAGATGTTGGACGTCATCTTCGATGGCGCCTAGCACAAGCAGCGCCTCCGCAATAGTCGCATCCAACAAATGCATGTCTCGATGAGCGCACGAGACGATTCCCATCCAGTTGGCGCATTGTTGACGCAACATCTCCCAAGCCGTCTTTAAGCGCTCCGAGTCCGCGTGGATTTGCATTCCGACGCGTCGTTCTTCACGCCGTGCCTCTGCTACAAAAAAGAAATTTGAAAAAATTTTTCGCGAATATTCATAATATAATTTGAACGACGAAATAATCTTCGACATATCCGATAAGTAGATATAATATAAAATATAGCTAAAGAATTACTAAGCAATGTGCTATCGCCTCCATCAACTAATGTCGTCGTCGAAGCCGGCGCGTCGAGAACCGACGGCGTATGAATAGGCGGACGCAAGTCGTGTTGCATAAGATAACTGTGCGCGAGCTGAATACAATCCTGTACGCGTCGTTCGCGTGCCTCCATGGTGCGCTCGATTGTCTATATATGTTACGGGAAAATATGTTGCACAACCAAATACGTATTTTCCCGGCCAAATACGTATTTTCCCGGCCATATAAAAAAATTTTTTCACATTCATTTAAATTATCGTAAACTTTTATCGATAAAAGTTTACGATAATTTAAATGAATGTGAAAAAATTTTTTTATATGGCCGGAAAAATACGTATTTGGCCGTCGGGCGGAAAAATACGTATTTGGCCAACATATTTTCCCGCAACATTTATAATTGGGAAGATTATTTTTGTGAAGATACTTTTCGAATGTGTTTGCAAAAAATAAATGTGCATTGCTAGTTTAAAAAGGTACCTTTATAACTTCAAATTGCGACTGCACAGCGGGTAAATCGCCACCAACCGGCTGCGCGTTGGCAATCGTCTTTAGCTGTTGGTTTGTCCAGTAGATAAATTCCGAAAGACTTTGAGTTAGTGCCTCGCACTCTTCCTGCGCATTTTCCAGTCGTTCTCTATAGGCATTTTGTACATGGAAACTAATAATATAATTTAATATAATTTATAAAAAATTGCAATCTACCTAATAGCTCGCTGTTTTTCGATAAGTTGACGCCATTGCATATCCACGTTTTGAAGACGTTCGCAAAGCTGCTCTCGCTCTTCGCTTGTGCCTTGTTCGTTAAGCATTTTCGAGCCCATTTGTCGCAACGAATCCATAACGTCGCGATGCGCGTCTATTTCGGCACGAGCCTCCTTTAAAATTCCATCGTATGTTATTAATAATTCATCTTTTAAACGCTTTAAACGCAAAAATGAGAACTATATTAAATCATCATAAAAAAACTATATGATTTCGTAAATATTTGAATCTGAATCTCTCCTTTAAAATTCTTTTTTATTTTAAAATATCTTACACTAAATGGAATAAAATTACCTTTTCTTGAGCCAGCCACTCACGCCTCCGACTAGTATCCTTAAGCAATTGGGCGTTATCAGATTCAGCATCGAGTCGAAAGACTTCCGCAGATTGACGTTCCAACCATAGTTGTAACTGACCCAAGGCCGAGTGAAAATCTTGCCGAGAGCGCTGTGCCGCTTCCAGCACCTAAACCTCGACGTTTAATTCATAAAATTGCTAAACATAGACATTAGCTTATAAAATTAGCCAATACTTTTTATCTCTTAATTTTTCAATATTGTTAAAATTTAAAAAAAATGCTGTTTAAATACAATTCACTAAAAATTTAATGTAAAATTTTAATAATATACAATGTACAATGCTGTATTATAAATAATATGTCTAATTTAAAAGTTTGTATCAAAAAATTTTTTTTACCGCACGACGAATACGTAATGCATCGTTAAATTTCGTCCATTGCGTATTGAGTCGACTCGTCAAATGCGAAAGATTGTGTCCGTCGTCGTTTCGATGCGTGTCGAGCATCGCGTTGGATTTTGTGTTAAAGCGTGCCAATCGCTCTCTCCAAGTGTGCGATGCGTCACTCACCAACTGCGCGACCAATGCCAGCTGTTCGACAAGTCTCGATTCCGTAAGCTCGTTAATGGGCGGACCCGACGTAATGCGCTCTTCAGCTAAAATACAATTTCCGTTTAATAAAATAAGAAAAATGCATGCATTTTTTGTTAGCTAACAATTGTAAATAATTTCTAACTTTAAATAATAAATAACTTTCTTAAAAATAACTTATATAAACAAAAAAACAAAACATCGACCAACCGTCCGTTAGCCAAGTCTCAATGCTAATACGTAACTGCTCCCAGGCTCGACATTCCTCGAGTATTGTCTGAAGACCATTTCGACGAGCCTGGCATAACGTGATCACTTTGTCCATTTGTTGGACGCAAAGTTGAGCACGCTCAAGTACGAGTTTGTCGTGCGCCTCATCGAGCACGCGTAGCACCTCAATGCGGTTAACATGCAATTCGTCAATCCAGTTCTACAAGAAAATTCATCGTTTAAATCAGGGTTGCCGGATGTCCTTTTTAAAAAGATTTGTTCTTTTTTTGAGGGGGTCTGTTCTTTTTTATTTTTTGTTCTTTTTTTCCATTTTTTTTCTTTTTTTGTTCTTTTTTTCCATGAAGAATGGCTCTTTTAGACACAGGATCAGGAGTTCCGAGAAGCATTAATTGTTGAGAGAATAAAGAATCTGACCCGAAAAATTAACGAAATAGACCAATTCACATATTTTTAGAAAAATCTTTTTGAAATTATCAATAAAATATTTTTTTCGTGCCCAGCGTTCTTTTTTATTTGATTTTCATCTGGCAACCCTGGCTTAAGTAAATACGTTTAAGGCATAAATATTAAATTCAATTAAAAAAAACAGAAAAAAAAATAAAATTTCTAATTAAAACCATCTTTAGTTTTTTTGCAAATTTAATAAACAAATAATATAAAAAAATCCGGAAAAAAATAAAAAAAAAAGTAAATGTTTCTAAACAAAATTTTAAAAATTGAATTTAAAAATACAATAAAAATTCGATTAAAAATGTTCGCGAAAAAAATTCGGCAATAATTTCCATTACAATTGTATTATTCATTCGCCACGCATAATACAGCGTTAATTCTTTCGCTTTTATTTTATTCTCAATTTTACTTGCGTTATTCCTTTAAAACACAAAAATATCAAAGTAATCTATTAATTATTTTTGAAAAATTAAATACCAATTTAATTCATAAAAAAAAATATGTTCCCTAAGTTCACGCGCATAAGTTGCGGTCGTTCGACGAATTTTTGAATTTTAACTTGGCCTTCATTCTATTGTATCATAATATTCACAAGAATATTATAATACGAAAATTTTTTGATACAAAATCTCTTTCTAATAACGAAACATAGTAAGTTGTTTTTATGAAATTATGAATAAGCGAAGAAAATTTTTTTTTTGCTTTAAAAAGTATGTTTTTTTTTTTGCAAATTTGGCACATTTTTCAATTTTCGTAAATATTTCATTAAATATAAATTTTTTCCCCAAAAATTAAGTTAGTTCAAATAATTTTTGTATCATAATATTCTCAAGAAAACGCTCTTTCAGATAGATAAACTTATTTTACAAAAACCTTATTAGATCCAAGAAATAATCGTTCCATATAAAAACAAAAAATACTTTGTTGCCGACCTAATATGTATTATTTTTTTCGGAAAAAATACCTGAGAACGTCCCATAGCCTGGCGAACGAGATGTTGATCGGCGAGATCGACGCTAATTCCCGCGTCGCGCTTCAACTCTTCCAACCATGACATAAAGCGTGTCACGGTGTCCAGACGCGCCTGCTCGCCGATCGACATTTTGCGTGGTCGCCGTTGTGAGGCGCGATCGCTTGTGCGCCCAAAGAAATCGATAGAAAACGGCACGGTTGGTTCCAGTGCCTCGTGTCTGGCATTTATCGCTTCGTTATTGTTGTGATTACCGTTTAGCGCTATATTTCCAGAGCCATTGCTTAACGTACTGTACTCAATTGGCGCGTTAGTCGACACGTTTGTTTGCGCCGTATGTTCAATATTTGAAATGTGATTTAAATTATCAGCTGAAATGAAATTTTCTTTCAAATAATTTTAAACATTCGCTTAAAGAAAAAAATTCTTATAGCTTTAATTTACAAGTTTCAGTAAAACAAAATACATACTAGCATCATCATTGTTCGTATGTTCAGATTCTCGCCGTATCGCAATAAGTATTTCGCTATTTTCATTAAAAATTTGATCTACTTGACTTGTAACAGCAGAAAATTCGCGCATTAAATTTTCAAACTTCTAAAAATCGCATAAATTTATATAAGAGCTACATAATTAAATTCTATCTTCTTAAATTAATTAAAAATTTTATACTTCTTGATTTTTGCGTTCCTGCTTGTTCAGTGATCCACTTATTTGACCGTTCGTTGGAATTATGGAATCAATAATGTTCATTGACGCATGAACCGCCTCGTTCATTTCCTCGAGTGTTCTACACAAATTAGGAGCCTCGTCGTGCAGCTTCTCCACGTTTACCATAGACGGTCTAAAAAATATGGTTATTGGATTATCAGATAATTATCTGCTGTTTTTTATTAAACTTCAAACAATAACAAAATAAAGCCATGAGATCAAATATTCCCCTCGAAACAACTATACAGTTATCCATCTTTTTAATAATTTGTGGATTCCTCGTTCGTCCGTTCCTGTTTTTTGGTCTATTCATTGGAGGGTACTTTTTTGAGATAATTTTCGTTTTTGATTTGCTGCACTTTAGCGACCTAAACGCATGGCTGTCAGATAGCGCAAGGTCCGGTGAGTAAGACGAATGATACGGCAGATCTTTGCCAAACTCGTCAGCTGTATGGCAACATATATAAAGTGTGCCTTTAAAGGGTTAACCTGTCGAGAAATGATTCGATTTTTTGTGACTCCCTACGTCCAAAGTTGTATTGGCAGTAACTTTTTTTGTGAATTAAGTACAATATAAAGTACTATTAATTATAGTGCCTTTCGGCGGAAGCTCCCAGTACACTAGGCGGCTGTGCATACACCAAAAAAACTTAAAATTTGCTTTCCAACGTATAGGTCTGTTTTGGATGTCGGATTGAAAGGTTTGTTGTTATTGTGTTTCTTTTGGTCTTATTGGGATCATAGCAGACACATATTTTATCACACGTGATGATTCGGCTCATCATACGATGTTTTGATGGCACCGGAGCAGTTCTTTGCAGATGTCCGCACTTGCTCTCACACACTCTCGATTGTCTGTTATTCTAAACAAAATATTCAACGTTAACAGAAATCTTACAAAACAAATAATATGTGTTAGAAAGCCCAAATCACTACATTTACACTGACATACGACATAAAGTGTTATATTCAAAACAAAGCAGTTTTAAAAAAACGGTGAATAATTATCTGACAACCCATTATATACATACACATTTGTTCAAAATCATAGCGCCACTTTAGAAAATGACATAACGTTTAACTAAATTATTCAAACGACGTTAAACTTTACCATATGGCATATTTTTAGATCGAAAATATGATGGAGTAATTAATTTTACATTATTATAAAAAATATGTTTTTACGAAATTTGAAAAATACTGTAAATTGCCTTGATTTCAGCTTATTCAAAATTATAGCGCAACCTTTCACCGTTTATTTTATTTAAAATTGTTTTTTTGCGGATTATTTATAATGTTGCGTAAGATTATATGTTTACTTAAGCAATGCCGAAAAGTTCTAAGTTGTCTGAGTTTGAAAAGGGGCGAATCTCCGCGTTGCATTCTCAGAATTGGTCATTTCGCCGTATCGCTGCTGAAATCGGGCGTCATCACAAAACTGTCAGCAGCTACTTGGCCGATCCCGACGCGTATGGCACTGCTACTTTTGTAAAATCTCAATGCGGATCAACAAAATATTAATTATTTGTTCTGAAATTGTTTTGTTATGTTTAAAATAAAATAAACGTTGAAAGGTTAAGTGGCGCTATAATTTTGAACAAGCTGAAATCAAGGCAATTTACAGCATTTTTCAAATTTCGTAAAAATATCTTTTGTATAATGTAAAATTAATTACTCCATTATATTTTCGATCTAAAAATATGCCATAGGGTGAGGTTAACGTCGTTTGAATAATTCAGTTAAAAGTTATGCCATTTTCTAAAGTAGCGATATTTTGAATAGGAGTGTAGTGTGTAACAAAATTATAAGACACCTTCATTTTTTTGCAGTATCTCGCGTTACATTTACCCAAACTGCCTAAAATTTATATCACATATATAAATAATGATTAGAAAACCGCACAAACATTTTTACATCTATTTTAAATGTAACAAAAATATAAGACATCCCCACACTTAAGTGATAATAAACAACGAACTCATTATAAATCATTATAAATTAGTAGTTAGTAACCTTTAAAAACCTGTATCATTTGCTTGAGAATATTGCTATACAATTTTTTTAAGCTTTCGATGCTTAGACGACGCCACGCTGCCAAGATCGTGTGCTGAAGCTAGGCAACGCTGTCGAATTGCTTGCAATCTGCATAAAAATATTGCTATCTGTTCAAACAATTACCAAATGTGTTACTACACTGCTCCACATAATCATACGTTCACCCAAAATTTTTCAAAAATTAATTTATTTTGAACTTTTCATAAAATATGATAATTACAAAAATGATTGTTAGAGACTAACAAATTAACTTATAAAACTTATTTCCATATTGGATCGCACAAACATTTTTGTAATTGAAATTTGTAAAAATATCGTTTTGGCCGATCCACAAAAACATACGTTCACTTTTTTTTTCTGTTTAATTTAATTTATTTATTTTTTGTTATTTATTGTTTCTCGAATTTTTATGATTCTTTTGTCCTTTTTAAAGATAATGGCTCGTGGAATTCCGCTTTCCGATTACGAAAAAGGGCAAATTGACGTCAAAAAGGCAAATGGAATGTCAAATCGCGCAATTGCTAGAGATCTCAACCGAAGTTGCGATGTTATCAATCGATATGTCAATAATCCAAATGGTTACGGTACGCGAAAATCTCCTGGACGTCCTCCGTCGCTCTCTGCTCGCCAAAAACGAATGATCATTCGTCAGGCTTCAAACTCAACCGATTCTTGCTCAAAAATCAAAGCCGACTTGAATCTTGATGCTTCAATTGAAACGGTTCGACGTGTTATTTCAAAAAGCCAGTTCATAAAGCGCCGCAAAATGAAAAAAGCACCATGTTTGACAGCCCAACATCGCAAGAGACGCCTCGAATTTGCACAAAGAAACCAAAAGTTGGATTGGCGATCGGTGAGTTTTTGTGCTTTGTTTTTTGTTGGGTCATCTCTGTTTCCAGATCCTGTTTTCCGATGAGAAGAAGTTTAACTGTGATGGCCCAGATGGGTATCGAAGCTACTGGCATGATATTCGTAAGGAAAATCTTCGCTTCTCTCGTCGAAATTTCAAAGGCGGTGGCTTGATGGTTTGGGCCGCAATCGCTTCAACTGGGCGAGTGAAATTATGCTTTGTTTCGAAGAAGATGAATGGAGTTAAATATCGCTACTGCCTCAAACGTGGGATTTTACCTTTTTTTCGTATAAATCGGCATAAAAATTTTGTTTTTATGCACGATGGTGCACCCATTCATCGAGCTCGCGCTACCTCAGATTGGCTCCAGCGTAAACAAATCCCTATTCTTGACTGGCCTTCATGTTCCCCTGACATCAATCCGATCGAGAACGTTTGGGCTTTTATGGTAAAGAAGATCTATGCCGGAAACAATACGTATCGTGACGTTGGAGAGCTCAAACCAGCCATCATCGACGCTTGGCACCAGGTCGATCAACAGCTCCTCGATAATCTTTATATGAGTATGGAAAACAGAATTTTTCAATTAATTCGCCGAAATGGAGCTGCCACTGATTATTAAATGATGTTTTTGTTGTTATTTGTTAATGTTTTTTGCATAAAATAAAGAATTTTATAAAGTGAACGTATGTTTTTGTGGATCGGCCAAAACGATATTTTTACAAATTTCAATTACAAAAATGTTTGTGCGATCCAATATGGAAATAAGTTTTATAAGTTAATTTGTTAGTCTCTAACAATCATTTTTGTAATTATCATATTTTATGAAAAGTTCAAAATAAATTAATTTTTGAAAAATTTTGGGTGAACGTATGATTATGTGGAGCAGTGTATATCTATAAGATCCTTTTACAGTAAGTTATCTTTACAAAAGACTCGGTTTTATTCAAAAAATTTTTTTTAAATTTGAAAAAATCGATATTTTTGAGTCTTAACATGAAGATTACGGTATCAAGATCTAGCTCATCTTAAAGCCCAAACATTTTTGCATAGGATGCAAAAAAACCTATACAGATTGGACTCATTTGGATTGGGTTTTAAACGAAACAAAATCAAGTTGTGTATTTTTCGTTAAAAAAAATTAACGTCACCGCAGTCGATAAAAGTTAAGGCTTGTTTTGTTTCGTTTAAAACCCAATCCAGATGAGTCCAATCTGTATAGGTCTTTTTGCATCCTATGCAAAAATGTTTGGGCTTTAAGATGAGCTAGGCCCTGATACTGTAATCTTCATGTTAAGACTCAAAAATATCGATTTTTTCAAATTTAAAAAAATTTTTTTAAATAAAACCAAGTCATTTGTAAAGATAACTTCCAGTAAAAGGATCTTACAAGTAATTGTTTGAACAAATAGCAATACGTTTATGCAAATTGCAAGTAATTCGACAGCGTTGCCGAGCTTCAGCGCTCGATCTTGGCAGCGTGGCGTCATCTAAGCATCGAAAGTTTGAAAAAATTGTATAGCAGTATTCCCAAGCGAATGAATCAGGTTCTTAAAAGTCAAGGCAACGTTACTAAATATTAATTTATAATGATTTATAATAAGTTCGTTATCAATTATCACTTAAGTGCGTATTATGTGAAGATGTCTTATATTTTTGTTACACTTAAAATTACGTTTTTCGTTAACAAAATTTTTATTATTAAATATAATGTTTGTGTGGTCATCTAGTCATTATTTACATATGTGATAAATTTTGTGCAGATTGAGTGAATGTAACGCGAGATATTGCAAAAAATGGAGGTGTCTTATAATTTCGTTACACACTATCTTACTTGAAAATTATTCAAAAAAATTTTCTCGTCTGTCTAATATGCATGTATTTGTTACTTGCTATATAAGAAAAAAAACAAAATCCATTGTACCTATATATTTTTGCGTCTCGCACGGCGTCAAGTTGAGCGACTGCGTTTGCTATCCACGCGTCGATACGCTCAAAGTCTTGCCAAAATGCGGTACTTGCCTGATGGGCCGTTTGCAATTCGTCGAGTTTGGCGTCCAATTGAAATTTGAGCTAAAAATAATTTAGGCAATTTATTTATAATATATTGTTACAAATTTTTTATACAAAAGATCTTTTTAGAATAAGTACTACTTCTTAAATGTTAGTGGCATTATAAAAGTAATTCAATAAAGTTTTCAGCAATTAAGTTATTCTATAAAAAATGCTTAAATTAAACAAATTAATGCTGAATTATGAGAATAATTTAATAGAGCGTCATACAGCAAATTAAAAAAATGCCCTAAGGGAATATATTTTATTCAAAAAATGTATCATATTTAAAAAATAATACATTTAATGAATGGTATTAAAAATAACTGCTTAATTATATTTAATATAAAAAATGGAAGTTTTTTTAATAGCTTAAATAATACTTTCTAGAACAAAAAACCCTTTTTACCCCCATTTTAAACTAAATAGTCAAAATGCTCTGAAATGCTTATGATGAGTTGATTTTTATGCCACCCACTTAATGAAATGTTTTTTTTTTAAAAAAATGATAAAAAAAGTTTAAATAATTAGCAAATTCGTAAATCGAAACAAAAATTGAGAATTAAATACAAAAAGAATTTTGAAAATCGGTTGGGGAATAAAAAAGTTATAGCAAAAAAAAATTTGCAGACAAAATTGGAGCACGTTGTAATTAAAAACATAATTTAATATACATAAACAATTTTACAAATTCTATACTATGTTTATTAAAGAAATGCGAATATTAAATAGAATTGGAAGGAAAAACTGTAAAAAATTGAAAATCCCCTAAGCAAACAAAAAAAAGAAGAGCGATGAAAATAATGTTCAATTACATTGCACTAGATAATCCGTTTGGGCGCTAACTTTTCAATTATGCCCTTATTTCTATTTTTCATTTACATTACTCATATTTAAAAAAAATCTTATGTATAAAGTTTTCCCAAATTTACTACTCAATAGATGAGTGAATTAAAAATAACTTACATCACTAACGCGTTTAACAATTTGCGCGACAGCTCGTCGAATTTCGTGTTTAATGTCCTGTTCAACATTCGCTAATGCGACAAATCGATCGCGTAAATTTTCGAGTAAGCGCAAAGCGTTCAAACGATCGGGTAGTTCAGCGTGACGCGCCGCTGCTTCACGAAACATTGCACTCAGCTGAACGGGAGGTGAAAGAATTGAAATACGCACATTGCTGCTCTAAAATTGCATGGTTCAAACTTTGTTTTAAACAAATACCTAATATTTTTCTTAGAGTTTCATATTCATTTTTCAATTTTTAATCCACTAATCCTACCACAACGCCAGCTTCCGTTTCGTCGCACCAAAATTCGAGCATTTCAAGTTGGTTATTTAGATGTGTTTGATCGGCGAGCCGCTCCTCTAAATGACGTCGACTCTTTCGTACGTCCTCCGAATAGAGCGCAAAATCGGCGCGACACTGAGCTAGTCGCTCACCATATGCTGTCGACATGGCTGTTGAAAATTGTGGCAATAATGAGTCAATGCGATTTGACGCCTGTTGTATATGTACGGCAATAGGCGGAAGTTGGTCTTCCATCTCCAGCTGAAGAGCCTCGAGTTCATCCAAGTCCGGTGATCGATTACGTTCGCCAGCGGCAGCAGATTCGTGTTTTTCGGCGTCAGATTTTTTACTGAGAGACATTTGTGCCATCTTAGAACTCGAACTACCAACACGTCGATGAACGGCGCCTAGTTGAACAATGAGTGCTTCCGTTTCATCGAGATGAACGTCTAACGCTTTCAGCATCGCAGCGTTTTCGTTGATAGTAGCACGACGTCGTGCTAAATGAACACGAGCTGCCTGAATTCGTTGAATAGCATTTTCATGTTCAGTTAAACCCATCGTCATTTGTTGGCCTTCAACAATTTCCTCGCCTCGTGCCAACTCATCGTCGAATTCCTTTAAATAAAAAATATTCAATTGCTTATAATTAAAAATTTATATTATTTGTTGAATATAATTTATTTTATATTCAAAAAATATCCATTTTAAAATGCCAAAATATATTTTTTTTTGACAAAATATATTTCCGCTTTTTTGATCATTCTTTTAATAATTTCTTACTTTAATAATTTTACGCTTTTCTTCAATACTTTCAAATGGTAAATGATCGGATTTCTCAACAAACTCCTCAATTCCATCGAGATTAATGAAGAATTGATTCAAGTTTGAAGATTTTTCTCCAGTTTCAATTGGAACTGTGGTCGATATTTTAGTTGTCTCTTTTTGTAGCTCTATAAATACTATGCTTATACATGTTCTTATTATGTATGTAATTTTTGTATTTTTTAAACCTATATAAACCTTTATTTTCATCCTCTTCCGGCTCCGTTTCGTGGACGTCCATAGCCAACGATAGCCCGGCTCCACCGCTAGAAAGTGACGCACGTTCAGCAGATTGTGCGCTGACTGCGCTCTGCATCTCTTGCTCTTGGATCGCTCTTGATAATGCATACTGAATTCGCTCTTCTATGGTACGCAATTTCTCGTTGAGCGAATCCAATGTATCAGTTTCTTTCTCAAACGGATCTGAAACTTCGCTAGACAATGCTGCGGTCGATAGCGGTACCAATGCTCGCAATTCACCGGCTGTGTGTTGAAGCACATTTAATCGACTACAGGCTTCCATTAAGTCCTGTTGTAAAGTCTAAAATGAAAAAAATTTTTACTAAGAAAACATTCATTATTAAATAGTTACTTATTATACAAATAGGGTCATCGCATAGTTTGTTTTTATATTTTCTTATTGGATTTTATTGTATAAAAAATTTCAAATGTAAATGTAAAAAATTTTTGATAAAAAACATTTCTAGCACACAGCTGCAGATTGTAAATGCCATAATTTGTGGTCAGAAAAGCTACGATTTGCAATGTAATACAAAACTTATAACGATACGAAATAAATATTTTCAATTTGATTTTTAAGAAATTATGACGTGTCATCTAAATTATGCATGCAATTTGATCGCAAAAAAAAACAAATTAAATACCAATTTAAGCGGCTTTTACTCCTTACTTTGAAAATACGAAAACGCTTTCAAAAAACAAATACTAATCATACTGATCGTTTAAATTTTGTATGGCTTTATTTTAAAAAACTGAAAAATATCTCAAGATCAATTCAATAATAATTTGGAAAAAAGACAAATTATGCAAGCTTTTATGCGAAAAATAAAACAATTATTAAAACACAATTCTTTAAAAAGCTAAAAAGCACTATCTACAGAATTAATAAATGAAAATTCGTTAGCAATTTTGGGCTTAAGTGGACTACAAATTGAGAAATAATTACAATTACAAATTTAAGCATCTTTCTTCTTATTGTATGACCATATTATAGTAACACAAAATAGTAATATTCAATAACATTAACTACATTAAATCAAAAAACTTAAAATTAAAAAAATTAAACTAAAGTGTGAAATATGGCTGCTAAAATAATTTTAAAATTTTTTTTAGCAAAATTTATTTTTCTCCTCTTAGTAAATAACTCTTTAAGTTTAATAATATTCATCAATGCATACATTTTCTCTTAAATTACTTTTATTTTTAGTCTTTTCACTGCCTTTTATTTCAAAAAGCGTTAATTTTCCGGCCACAATGACCCTTTTCAATTTCCTTTCATTTCCTTTTTTTTCTATATTTACTTGAAAATAATTCGGCATTGCTTTTAAATTTGTTTATTGACCATATAATTTGGTTCAGCTTATTTATATTTTTCAGTTCAAAAACGTCTACGCAATAAGTTGATGTTAATCGGTAACAAATCTTTCTTTTTTCCTCATTTCAATTGTTTTTTTTGCAACGAATCCGAAATCAGATAATAAAAATATATAAAATTATTATTATATCTATGCTAGTTATTATATAAATATTATTTGTAATATTCCTTTTTATTTCGACTAATTTTTTATAAAAATAATGCACGTTTTGGGGCCGAAATATATTGGAAATAATATCAAGAAAAAATGTTGACAACTAAAACGATAAATCTATCGCTATTTATCCATAAAACAATCTCATTATATAAATACTTTTTGTTTTTAAAGCATTCATTAATATCAATAAATTTTAAATAAAATTTTATAGGATCATTAAAAATATTTGCATGTTACTGTTAATTACTGACAAGTGAGCCAATTTTTTAAAATAATCTCAATCTCTAATTTATTTCTTCTCCCATCATGTCATACTTTTATTATATTAACTTATATTTATTGCGTATTAATCAAAAAATTCCCTAAAGATTTATCTCTAAATTTCTAAATTCGCAACTATAAATTTATTTTGTCATCACTGTCCGAAAAACAAAAAACACCATTATTAGTTACAAAAGACAACTTCTTTTCTATTATTTTCTTTCTGGAGATTCAATTTCCCGAAAATTAAAAAAAAGAAAGTGCAAAAAAGCAAATGCTTTTCACACATGTCTAAAAATTATTTGCATTAATTTACATTTTTCGTAATGCTTTATTTTTATGTTTGAAAAAAACGTATAAGAAAAAATAATTTT
Source organism: Bradynema listronoti (assembly GCA_024678965.1). Lineage (NCBI taxonomy): Eukaryota > Metazoa > Nematoda > Chromadorea > Rhabditida > Allantonematidae > Bradynema > Bradynema listronoti. The sequence continues at coordinate 6,931,879 of JANLNO010000001.1, read as the reverse complement.
AGAAAATCATTCAGTATTTACAAAATTTTAATACTTAATTTAAATTTAAAAATTTCAAAGAATCAAATTTCGATTTTTACTCAAAATGTATTCGATTTTTTTAAAAAGTTTTTTCCAGATTAATTTTTTCTTCATTGTTAACTATAATTAAACTATAATTATTAACCTAATTTCGCGTGTATAAGGCCGGATGTTTTGAGCCAAATTTAAATTCGCGTTAATGAGTTCATTCTGTTGTATCAGATCCGTTGGGGTCCAAATTTTGTGCCCGCCCTTGTCTCGGTTTCATAAAAGTGGGATCCAGTACAATGGATCCAATTCAACAGAATCAACTCATTGGCGCCAATTTAAATTTGTTTCAAAACACCAGGCCTTATACACACGCAAAATTAGGGTAATTTTTGTTCGGTATTCCTAGATAGTAGATGTAAGCCCAGATGGACAAGACTAGGACATTTTAAAATTTACAAGATGTTCTAAAACAAAAGTTCAAAATTAGATTCATTTCCAAAAGTTGCTTTCTTATCCTCTTATACAATTCCTATAAAACAAATGTGTTTTTAAGTGAAGTCTTTTTACTAAAATTTTAAAAATTTGCACATTTTTGACATTTCCCCCCGAAAATCAAAAAATTTCTCCGCAGCATCTTATCAGTGTTGTTGAATTTACGGTTCTGAAATTTCTGAGAAAATGTTTACGATTACAATTCATTAATAAATTGTAAACATAAGCATGCACTAATTACAATTCGTAAATCAAATCGACTCAATTATATTCACTATTTACAATTCTAAAATCAATTTAAAATAAATTTTTTATTTGTTCACAATTCGCAAATCATAAAGAATTAATAGAAATAATTGTTTACGACTCCCAAATTAATTAAAATCGATTCAATCGATTTCAATTGATTCGCGAATTGTAACTAAATTATTCTTTCATTCACATCAATTAAAATCAATTGATTCAATCGATTTCAATTGATTCGCGAATTGTAAACGATTATTTCTATTAATTGTTTATGATTCACGAATTGTAAACAAATAAAAAAATTATTTTGAATTGATTTCAGAATTGTAAATAATAAATATAATTGAGTCGATTTGATTTACGAATTGTAAATTTCAAGCGATAAAATTTCAGACGATTGTCATTAGAAATTGAACGAATTGAATGTAATTGTGAATATAAATTTAACAACACTGCACCTTATGCACCTATGATGTATATGTAAAAAACATACGAGAATATTGGTAGAGTTAATTGTTGTTTGCTCAATATCTTGTTGTTTTAACTGTTCTACTGTACTTTTTAACGCTTCGATATCTCTACGCAATTCGTCACGTTTATTCTCAATGGTACGAAGTTGTTTCTCCGACTCCACTGCGTCCGTATCAATCTATAAATAATTAATTTTTAAAAATTCTACAAGCCTTAATAAATGTTTTTTAAGGACTTTAAATATGTTTTAATATCATATAGAAACTTTATTTGCAATAGCGACAATACGATCGAGCGTGTTACGCAATTCCATGTGTCCATTTTCCGCAAGACTCCTTCCGTCATTCAGAAGACGCTCAACGCAGGGCCGGTTCTTGCTCATCCACACACTCAACGTCTATAAGTAACTAACCCATATTATATCACATAAGTCAATCGAAAGCTTATTGAATGGGTTATTCAATAAAAAAAATTTGCTCCTAATCTATCTTGTGCATAGGCCACGAAATCCTATTTACATAAATTATCGGGAAAGTCCCGAATAATTTTTAGTAGAATTGTCCTATATAAATTTTTGGCTTAGTTTGTATTTCTTTTTTATTTTTTTATAATTTTTTTCAACTTAATACCTTAATACGTTGTTGCCAATCTTCTAATGAATTAATTGGAAAGCGCTCAAAGTCTAGATAGGAAAGACCGTTCTCAAATTCCAGCAAACAATTATGAGTAGCCTTTTCCATAGCGCTCAAAGCCGTTTCATTAGCATTCTCGCGTAAAAATGCGGACGACGACGACGAGGAAAGCGATGAGGCGTCGTTGGCAGTGTTAGCCGAAGCGTCGCTTCGACGACGTCGAACATTCACATTGTCATCGTCAGCCGCCAAACTGTGCAAGGTCGGTAATTTGTCTGCATCATTTAATTTTCTGAATAAAAATTATGAAATATGTAAATGGCACACTCGGAAACAAAACCTTCTCTGATCGGCTTCACGTACGTAATCTGTGCCGATTGAAGATTTGCGTTGAATGTCGGCCGATTTCGCATCTGATATCTTGCGCGCCAGGGTTTGACGCAAGACATTGATTTCAGCGAGACGATGCGTGACACGTCGTCGTATTACTTCATCATTGCTTTTAATATCGCTGGATGCCAATAAAAATTTGTCGCTCTCGCTGAAATCGTTCTTCTTTGTTTTAGCGGCTAGCCGTGAAATTAGTTGCATTCCCTTCGTCTCCAAGCGTTCATAGCTCGGTGCGTCCAGACTTGTCACATTAATTATCGTAGAATCGCTTACTCCCGATTGTCCTTCGGCCAAAGCGTCAGTCAGATTCGCCTCAACTTCATCAGCCAACTTTTCAAAACTGGCCAAAGCGATCTTATCATCCTCGTTGCTTGTCTAAAAAAAAGTTAAAGTTATTTGTAAAGAAAGTTAAAACAAACAAAAAAATTCTAACAAAGTATATAGCCGAGTAAATAACACATGCTTTGCTTTCATAAAAAAATTGTGTTCCATTAATCATTATTAATAATATAGGGTGGCCCGTCTTTAGTGAATGGTTTGGAATTGGCTCTAACTTTTTTACTTTTTAAGCAAATTATAAAATTCTTTTTGCATTCGATTCCCAAGGTTTTGCCATTCTGTTTGACACCAAACTTGTCGATATTGGTTTCGGTTTGCGAATTTACTAATAATTTAAACTTTTTTGCCATTTTTTCAAAAAATAATTAAAGTGGGTTGCATAAGAATCAACTCATCCTAAGCATTAAATTTATTTTGGACTAATTTGATTTTTTAGTTTAAAATAGACATAAAATTCGTTTTAGAAATCAAGGTAAAGTTTGTTTTCGAAACCAGTATTAACAAGTTTGGTGTCAAATATAATGTAAATCAGGGTTGCCAGATGTCCTTTTTAAAAAGATTTGTTCTTTTTTTGAGGGGGTCTGTTCTTTTTTTTCCATGAAGAATGGCTCTCTTAGACACAGGATCAGGAGTTCCGGGAAGTATTAATTGTTGAGAGAATAAGGAATATGACCCGAAAAGTTAACGAAATAGACCAATTCAGATATTTTTAGAAAAATCTTTTTGAAATTATCAATAAAATATTTTTTTCGTGCCCAGCGTTCTTTTTTATTTGATTTTCATCTGGCAACCCTGATTTAAAACCTTAGTATCGAATGCAATTTATAATTTGCTTAAAAAGTAAAAAAGTTAGAGCCAACTTTTGAACCGTCCACTAAAGATGCGCCATCCTGTATTTTACCCGAATGCTCTCCGACCAAATGGCGAGTTTACGTTTCAAAGACAGAATTCCCGATTCGTTTAAGTTTATTGCGTCAACAATCGATTTAGAAAGGCGTATTGAATTCTGACAAAGTAATGCCTCTAAGTCGCGAGCTTTCTTTGCCGAGTCGATGGCTGAACGCAATTGGGCGCTCACATTCGCCAGTATCTCCTTTGCCTCTTTCCCATTCGGAAAAGATGAAGCCGAAGAAGTCGATTTTAGCGAAACTGCACCGGCACCACCAAACACCATTGCGACCTGCTCACCAGCGGCGTGTAACGTTTGTGCCACAGCCTTATTTTCGACGTCCAGTTTCTCCAATAATGTAACACAGCGCTGAAGTCGATCGCAAGTTGCTATTGCCTATAAATAATTTTAAATACAACCAGATTCTAATTCATAATTTAAAAAAAAAAACTATTTAAAAATGTGTACTTAAAAAAGTTACATAAAAAATCAAAAATAAAACTAAAAGAACGAACCCGTTGTTCCAATTGTACGCATTTTCTTTGTAAATTGGCAAGTTTTTCAGCGAGTTCGAGAACTTGTGACTCGTTAAAAACGGTCTCACGAAGTGATGTATCCTTAGCGGTTTCCAGCGCGGCACACTCCGCGCCAATGTCATCCGCGCCAAGCTGTTTGGCCAATTGCTGACAATGTGTTAGACAATATTCACAATTCTCCGCCTAAAAAATTTTAGAAAAAAAACAACATAATTAACATTAAGATATGGCCTCACTCGCATACCTCAATTCCGGTAAGATCGTCAATTGCGCATTCAATGTCCGCAAGACGCCGCTCCACACTCGCTATTCGTCCGTCCAAAAGAACCGGCTGCCTGAGTTCATTGTATTTAGCGCGAAGTTCCGCAAGTTGAGCCTAAACAAAACAATTTATCTTTTAATTTTTTCTCAACTTTTGACTTAAAAAAGTACGGCCGCGTGCTCGGATTGTAGACGCAAACGATCGTTGGATGACCATTGCGATTTGCTTGATTCGATAAATTCGTTCAAATCCCTCAATAGACAATCGTACTCCGCAAATTCACGATCGATTTGCTATTATAAAAGACAATATCAGCTATCATACAATTTTTTACGTACTGTGTACTTTAATCAAGACCTGGTTCTAAACAATTCTATTTAATGCTACACAAAAAACAACATACGTTAAATAGCGTGCCGCTTTCAAAAGCTTGCTGAAAAAAAAAAATTTTACTATAAGAAAATAAGCACTAAAATGTTAATCTTATTGTTAACCATGTATACGAAAGTTAAATGCTTATAATTTAAAAGATGGTCAATTTATAAGCATAAAATGTTTTTTAAAAAACGAAAAAACAGGAAATTTGCATCGAAAAGTTCGAGTGTAGCCATATTTTGATATATTCATTTAAAAATAAGTTAAAATAATTTTTAAAAAAAAATATATATAATAGGTTCGCATTAAATTTGCACTAGTTTGCTTATAAAGTGTAGAATTGAAAATCTTTCAAACCTTATATTCCTTTGGTATGTCGAGCGCATGAATATCGGCGCTCAAGCGAAGACCGAGAATGTGATTTACATTCTGGCACCAAGTTTGACAGCGACAAAGCGCCTGTTCGAATTCATCGCATCGCGCGACAGCAGCGCGCAATCGATCGCAGCGCTCCTGTGCCGACGATACAAGCTCGTCGCGTTGTCGGCGATAGTTTTCAAGAGCGGTAACAATTTCCACGTCCTCGGCATTAGTCGGGATGGTTGACGAATCGATTGTGTCCTCACCGAATGGAAGCTCATTAAAATAAAGCAAATAATCATTATTTTCCTTCTCCACATTTTTCAATCGTTCCAAAATTCGTTCCAAGTTCTAAAGGGATAAATGTATATTTGTTTCCCATCTTTTGGATGTTATTGTTTAACAAAATCCTACGTCAAGATGTTCGCTGAGCTCTTCGGCATCAGTGGCGTCGGCGCTGGCCCGCATCGCGTCACGCAAGTCGTTGACAATGGCCAATTGTGCGCGAAGAGCCGTATTCGCGTTTGCGCGCTTTTGTTTTTCGGCATTGCCGAGCAGATCACCAACCTCGGCGGTTAACATGTCCCATTGGTTGACGAGACTCGCCACACGTCCCTCCATGTCGCCGACGACGGCTGTTCGGCACTCCATCGACGCGTAGCTGGCTGTGCTAGCGCTCTGGGCAATGTCCTCCAGTAGATTGACAGCTTCTGTTCGCAGCGGCCAATCCTCCGTGGTTAACGCTTGATGTAACATCTAATTTAAAAAAATATTATAAAAGGTTCAAAAAAAAAACAATTCAACTATTAAAGAAATAAGTTCCTTTATTTTAATAGCATTAAATATTTCCGGTTCATCATAAAACTCTCATTTCATTAAAAAATTAATAAATTTTAAAACAAAAAATATGCATATGTTACGGCCAATATTAGAAATCGGCCATTATTAATAATGGCCGGCCATTATTAGTTTCGGTTTGCAATGCAACAGCAAATGCCACTCTAATAAAAACTGTAATAATAAATAATTTTATAGTGAATTAGCGTATTAGCGGAAAAATATTAATTTTGTTGTCTTTATTTTTCGTTATTTTATAAATAAAAATATATACTAACTAATTTGTATCTTGTGTAAAAATTGCATTAACAATTTATAAAAAAATAACTGAAAATAATTCGTGATAGAGAAATTAAAGAAAATTTGATAAAAATTAAATTTAGCTAATCATAATTATTTTGGGCTGATATTGGCCGGCCATTATTAGTAATGACCGACATCGCGGCCATTATTAATAATGGCCGGCCATTATTAGTAATGGCCGATTTCTAATATTGGCCCTAACACATATATTTATTCAAATTTTTTCCAAATTTGGAAAATTTCTTTACCCTAAGGCTATCCTCGCGTTCCATATCCGATTGCTTCTTTGCGCTAGTATCCGTCAGATCGCGCAGCTTAATACGATCAAGCGTGATCTTATGTCGATCGGCACACTCTTCCGCCTTCACAAATTTGTGAATAGCCAATTGTGTCTTGTTGATAGCGTCCAAGATTTCATTCCGTCGCATTTCCACCGATTGCAAAAATCGGTCAAGCTCCGAAGTGTCGACAACGTCGGCGGTGCCATCGCCGCTAATGGAGTTGGACTGAATTTCGTGAAAGAGACGTTCTCGAACCTCGGCAATCAATCTGAAAACACGCATCGTAAATGTGTTTTAAAAAAAAAATATGTAATAAAATAATCTAAAATTGATAAAAAAAAATCCAACATTAAATCAAATATTCTTACGCATCACGCTGATGCAATTCCTCTTTCAGCGCATTCACGTCGCCCGGCGTTGCGCTATTGTTGAGCAACTCGGGTTCACGAGATTTTAGCCAGGCGTTTAACGCCTCCGTTCGGCCCAATGGCTTCGAAGCTTTCGGTTGAACGTCGCTGGAGTTTATTTGAAGACGCTGGTCTAGCGAGTCAGCTTTACGAATCGGCGATTCGGGCGAGTCCACGACATTTCCTTCAGCAATATTCGTCGAACTTAACGGCGCTTGATTGTCCGATTGGTGTTGTTGTTGAGTTTGTGGAAAATCCTTTCGTCTCAATGACTCATCCGTCTCGCCGGAAGTCGTCGATTGGAAAGTCGGCTTCATTTGAACCACCTGTAATATTTTTTTAAATTTAAAAAAAAAATTTTCATTAAATTCTGTGAGTTTTTTTTTTTTGAAGAATTGTGAAAAAGTTACTAGTTTGTGAGAATATTTGCTACATATTTTTAAATTAAGTAGTTCAAATCTATTGCCGTGATTGGTCGTCCCGGAAAATCGGCCTGCTGCTTCTCATCCACCACGGCGGCGGATAATTGCGCAAATTCACCGCGACGTAAGGCCTCTATCCATCGGAGCAATTCGATGAGTTGTCGCTCAATATTCCCTAGAGTTTGTTGGCGTCGCTCGCGGTCGGCGTCCGGCCCGCTGGCGCTCTGCTCAAAGTGATGCATGAGAAAACCGAGGTGCTTTTGATGTTCGCTCAGTTGTTCGGCAATCGTTTCGACGGCGCGACGCTGATGTTGTCCTAGTCTAGCAACTTCGGCTCCATCCGCATTGGACGTCATCGTTCGTGCCTCTCTCACAATGCTCGCCAGCGCTTTGTTTGCGGATTTTATCCAGGCGGTCATTCGAACCAAAATCATGTCCACATCGCCTTCCTCGGTGGTCGTCTTAAATTTCTAAGATTAGACCCTGTACGCAATGAATATGAATATAACGCCGCAAGTATTTGTGTAAAAATCCTCAATGTAAAAAGATGCGAATTAATTGTAACCGGATGGGAAAGAATATTAAGCGAGTCGCTGATACGTGAAACAATGCGCGACCACTTAAACATAAAGCGTTCAAAGGTTTCGTTGGCCGTGTGAAGATGAACGGCGTCAACGGCCTCCATTTCGGCTCGATTGCGAGCGTGAACGCGTTCGAGCGCTATTTGAAGCTTTGTCACTCGCGGCTCCATCTCTTTTATTTCACTCAATTTATGCTAAATAATTTTCTTTTGGCTTATTCATTTTCAAGAAGCGTGTCGATTAAAAGCCTCTAACCTGACAAATCTGCACCATTTGTCGAGCGTCTTCGCGCCGCTTGGAAATTTGAAAGGTGTTGGCCCAATCGAAGAGCGGCCGAATTTTCCGCTCGAGTGTCTCAACCCGGTCGACGAATTCGCTCACCGCGATGGCGGCGCTTTTCTGCTCGGCGTCCGAGGATAAATTTCCGCCGCCCGGCTGGTCCGACGAAGACAGCACGTCCGTCACGCCGACCTCTCTAGACGACACACCAGTTTGTGTGTCCTGCACGCGCTTATGCTTGGCGCTCAACAAGGCAGAACTGCCCTCGCTAGAACGTCGACTACTGCCATCGGGTTTTTTGCTCGTGATACTGCCACGTTTTCTACTTCCCCATTTGCTTTTGTCGCTATTCATCTAAAGCGTTATAAAGCGCATGAATTCAATGCGATTTATATTCTATATACAATGAAAAAAAATTTACATACAGCTTGAGAATGTTGCTCAAGACAGGTGACAATATAATCCCAAGTTTCAGTAATTGCGTCGAGCTGGCCGCGTATTCGATTTGCCATCTCGGAATTTTTGCCTCGTTCAAAGCGTTGTACCTAAAAAAATCATTAGAGCCAAATAGGTGATACGTGAAGGCCCAGGGATCAATCCTCACCCGTTGGAAATGATCTTGTAACCAATCATTTCGCGGGATTTGAATGAGAGCCATCCAGCCATCGGAATCTCGGCTGGCTTGCTCACATGCGATATGGAGCTGATGCGGCTTGCTTGGGCCTGGTCAGCACCGCCGCGTATCACCCACACTGTGCAATTTGGTATCTATCGTCTTGAAAATATGGTGACACCCAAATGGGGTCTGAGAATGGAACTGAACTTTGTTCCAAGCAAAGTGAAACCTATCGCACAACCACTGGGCCACTGCTCCCCTAGAGCCAAATAATGAACAAAAATGATTTACCAAATCGCTACAGAATCGAGACAACTCCACAAATGAAGCATGTTCTTGCTCTAACGAACTTTCCAATTTACGTAAAGCGCGGATTTGTGTGCGAACATCTTCCTCGCTATTGAGTTCGTTGACGTTTTGCAGGTCTCTCAATTCCTATGAACACGTATCGATTAAACTATAGTTAATTAGCAAGAAAATCCATTACATTTTGTCTGGCGGCCAGCCAATCCGAGAGTTGTTCAAAGGCCTGTCTGTAGTGCTCCAATAGTTCGGCCAAACCATCGAGTTGACGCGCACGCTGCTCCGCCCATTCGCAAATGTTTGCCCATCTGTCATAAGAAGTGTAAAAATTTTCAAATTACAATTCTCTCGTGGATTTTTTAAACTTAAAAAGTTTTTTTTCTACCTTTCACTGGTAGTTTGCAAAAGCGCTTCAAGCTCGACGACATCCTTATTCACACCGGTTTCGTCCGATACGCCGGACTCTGCGGCGCTGGGATCGACAATCGCGATAAACGTGGAAAGTCGCCGAATGGACGGTTGCTGAGCCTCTATTTGCTTCTAAATTTAAAAAAAATACTATCAATCATTGTACTTTTTAAATTGAATATTGCAAAAAAGAAAAAATTAAAATAAAATAAATAATATTTAAAAAGGAAACTTCTACTTCAAATATTTTTTTAGCTAATGACCTGAATTTGCATGTGCTGTGCGATCTGTTGACGACAAGCATTCGGATCGTCCGCGAGGCGTTGAATCTCGGGACTGTTAACAATTTTTTCGAATTGAGTTAGCCAAAGCAAAATATCCTAAAATTTCGAATTTATTTCCTTCATTTCCATTCCTATTTAATAAGAGAGGCCGTCTCATAGAATTTAAATTTCGAATAAAATGAATAATTTCATTATTCTTCATGTATATATAACCAACCTCCAAATGCTGTCGCTGTAGTCGATTAAGCTGAACTTGTAATGCGTGCTGACGACGCATCGCCTCTTCGCGAATTCGCTCCCAGCGCTCATTCACCATGTGTAATTGGGCGAGAATGCCGGCCGCCTGTTCACTACCTGATTCAAGCTTTTGTGTCAAAAGTTGCCCTCTGAAAAATGCTTTCACGTTACACCTCACTAAAAACTAGCGATCAATTATTTATAAGTGGATTAGAAAAGCTGTAATGAATGAAGTCTTGAAATTTTATCATTTATACATTTGTAATGCAGTTTAAATTTGTTTTTGCAAAAAAATATTCGCTTATTTAATTTAAGAAAGAAAGAAAAAAAAGTATGGTATATATATATTAATTTGTTGGTTGGGATGAAATTTTTACCTATGCAGAACACGTCCCACGCTGTCCTGACTTTCGGTTAGAGATTTCATGAATTGTTCGTGCTCGCGAAACTTTATTTTCGCCGTTGGTAAATCGTATCCATCCACTGCTGAAGCGGTATTCGTATTCATGGATTCCAACTCGTGCTCCGCCTCAAGCAGCCAAGTTAGAACCTAAATGCACGCTGCTAAACAATAGTCCACTACATATATGCTCAAAATCTACCTGCTCAAGACATGACTCGTAGTCTCGAATGACTTCAACCGTTTTGCGGCCTTTAGAAGAACGCCGAATGCGTGCCGAGGATTTTTGACTAGAACTTGACGACTTTCGCGATGGTATTTCACTGGAATGTGCAACCTAAAAACATATCCGCTATACATTTATCACTTTTATTAGTGTGCATACTTTACAAGTAAAGTTTTATTTCGTGTTATGTATAACCTGGAATTTGGCAACTATATCGATAAATAAGCGAACCTCTGTAATTGATTCTAACGGTTGATTGGGACCGCCAAATTTTATGGGTATTAAATTCGCCACTGACGGGGTTACTGCAGGAGGCGGATTCTGCTCAATGACAGGCAGCGTGGAATCCGTAAGGTCTTGCGGAGCGGCGAGTAAAATTCGCTGTTGCTGTTGTTGCATTTGTTGTTCCAATCGTTGAAGCTCCAGTTGCTGTTGAAATTGTTGTTCTTGTTGTTGTTTTTGAAATTCCAATTGCTGCTGGAATTGTTGTTGTTGTTGTAATTGCTCCTGTTGCTGTTTAATCATATCCATTTGCTGCTGCTGTTGTTGGTGCTGTAATATTAACTGTTGTTGTTGTTGTTGTTGTTGTTGGGCGGCTGCCGCGGCGATTGCTGCCGACGTGCTCGCGACGCTCGCAACTGCTAGCGGCGAAATATTCGGGTTTTGCGCATTGGACGCGTTCGCGCTCTTGGGCGAAAACTGTTGTGCGCCCGTGGTGACAACGCCGCTAATGTGAGAAAGGGAAATGGAACCAGCGGATCCGCCGCCACTTTGTCTTGTGGAAGGCGACGGCGGACTGTCTTGATGCTATAAATATTAGTTATTGTGGTAATTGTATTTTTTTAATTTAAATTTTGTAATAGAAAGTATTATTGGGTATTGTATAAGACTTGTCTACTTGTCGCTCAAATTCGATAATGGAAGCGGGTGGAGTTCCCTGACTCAGCGCGGATGTACCACCGGCAGATGTTTGTTTAGCGTGGCGCGGTTCCACAGCTCGACCGGCGTTTGCGGTTGTCGGCGCCGGCGGTCGGAATCCATGAATACTCAAGTAAAGCATCATCAAATAACAAACCGCGCTTTTAGTGTCCAAATGCTCGCTGTGAAATTCTAAAAAAAAAGTAAAATAGTAGATTTAAAAAAAGATTAATTAAGTCACCTTTTACATGTATGAGACGCGGCGCCCTATAATACTTTCGCGCCAAATTAATGGCATTATCCAGGCGTTCATCACCGCGCAGTTCACGCACCTGTGACATATCCACTAATGTGTTGCTGAAAATTAGCAAATTTGACCTTGATGCTTTTTAAATAAAAGCCTAAAATTGCTCAATCAGCTCTTTAAGAATACATTTGTCTATCGGCTCTTACTTGTGATATTGGAGAAGAACATTAAGAGCGATACCATCACGCCACGATGATGTGAAATCGACAACTTTTACCTGGAAAGAGGAATTTTTTATTTTAGATAAAATTTATTTTGACAAAAAATTATCCGATTAATACTTCATCTGAAGCAGCGGTTGCCTCGAGGCACCAATCTTTCAATACTTCTGTCACTTTTCTTTCTCGCACCTTTGACGATGCAAAGCGTCGCCAATATATCTGTAAAACAGAATAATATATAAATGGACAAATAATAAATATTAGTTATAGTTGAATAATTCTAAGTGTTTCTAAAATAGAAACACTTTAAAGCTAAATTGTGTTTGTTTTCTAGAATCTTTAAATGCAATAATTTTTATTCCTATTCACAAGTGGATAAATCAACCTGAATAAATTGCCAACAAGCACTGAGTACTATACGCTGTATCCCTTCACAAAATTCGACAATATTCAATTGTAATAATTTTTCGCCTTCATATCCAGTGTACGAAATAAGCATGCGAAAAATGGACTCGACGTCTTCTGTTTGATTTCCCGTCAAATGCTGCGAGTAAAAATAATAACTTTGTATATTGGAAAATTTTTAATGGTATTAAATTTGATTTTCAACTACGAGATATCCATAATTATAAGCTTTACCCCTCATTTTTTAAGGGACAAAATTAACAAAATACCGGTGTACTATCAGTGATTAGCTGACAAAATGAAGACAGAAAACGCAGATCTGTAAAATCGCGTAATTCCTGAATATTGAACGTGGACAACGCCTCGTCGAGAACGACATTTGCCCAACGTGTGAAAACGGTTTCTTGTACTTCGAATTTCTCGTCTAAACAGATTTTCTTCATTTTTCGTTTTTGTATTAATTCAATTTATGAGAATCATATATACCTCGTTGCTCTTTACGTTCTCTTTTCTCTTCACGTTTTGGTTTTGAAGACGTAGTACTACCACCAAACAACATTTTCACAGCTTATTTCTAAATTACAGCACTATTTTCATTCAGAAAAAACTACCAAAAAACAAAAAAAAAAAAGAAAGATAACATCGCAAAAAATAATTTGCATAAAATAAAAAAAATAAAGTAAAAAAATGTCATATTATAATTCAAAATCAAGGCAAAAAATAAAAAAACATAAAAAAATGTACAAATTTATATTTTTTTTTATTAAAATAGTTTAAGAAACGAAAAGTTAAAAAAAAACATATGCATATGTAGTAACTAAAAAATTATTGTATATAAATTAAAGCACTCGAACAAAAAATCGAATAAGTTATGTGAAATTAGCCATATAAATTTAAAAAATAGAAAAAACAAAATCTAAATGAAAATTAAAAAAACAATCCGACTGCACCCAAATATTTAAGGAAAAGAATACCAATCGACATTGATGAATGATTGAAATATTGTGAATAAGAATAGAATGATGATGAAAATAAGGAATAAAGAAATAAGCATGAAAAAAATCTCATTATTGATATATGCTTAAAATAATGAAAATTAAAAAAAAAGCATACGTATTCACAAAAGTAACGGCATCGGAAAAGTATAAAAAGAAAAAATATAAGTTTCTAGAGAAATGCAAAACATCGTATTGATATAGATCTTTTCCGAAAAAGAAATGGAAACGTTTGTTATGCTTGGTAATGAAAATGGCCAATAAAAATTGAAAATAAAAATACCTATGTAAATTGCTAGACAACAAAATATCTCCAGATCAACAAGCATAAAGCTATTTAACAACAAAGTCTTTAAGAAAAAATATAAGTATGCATTAAAGTATTAGGTATATCTTCAGCTTTATTCTATTACTAATGTTTTTCTCCATTGTTAGGATCTTTAAAATGTTTTATCCCTTAATTCAATCTCTTTATCCACAATGTTTATTTTCTTTAGTACTTTTTAAATTTTAGAAAGCAAAAAAAAATACATTAAAATTTTGAAAATACATATTAATCTACATAAAAATCTCATAAAATTACGCAAAAAATGGCCATAGCATAGAAATTATTTATGTAACAGATGTGATGAGTAAGAAATGAAGGAAGCGAAAAGGTGAGCAATAACGTAAATAAAGGTGGACAAACCATCATATGTGTTTACTAAAAAGAAACCATTAAATGACCTTTCCATACATTCTCTTCTCACATTTCTCTTTTTAAGTTCCATTATAGTGCTTTCTCAATTTTCATAGTTATACAGTCATTCACTATATAAACTACTGGAATTGTTTTTATTGCGCTATCATTTGAAATACACTTATAGTTTTCCCGCAATTTTTTTGTTATTATTTATGCCCATAATTTATCTTTTGCTAATTTCTATTTATTTATCTTTTGCTAATTCTTCTCCAAGATTTTGCCATATTTTTTATCAGCGCCATTTATTAATATGAAATAAATTTTAAATTTAAGCAAACTTATTTTTGAATCAAAACATGCAAATTATAAATAAATTATCGTAAAAGTAAAATAAGAAGTTAATTTTTTTTCAATTCTTCATTATAATTAATATATATGCATGTGCACATACAAAAATATAAGTATCGAAAACACAATTTATCACAATAAAAATGCAAAAACACAATAATAAAAAATAAATTAGCATAATTATTTTGCACACAAGATTTTTTAATAAAAAAATATGACGAATGAATATGTATTCACGAATTTGGTATGAAAAATAAACATTTATATTTAGCTAATTAAATTATAAAAAAATATTTATTAAAAAGGACGGTAACCTACTGCTTCAACTTTGTAAGAGACAAAGTTCTTTTCCGCCCCAATACTTACTCAAGTATCAGCATACTTCGATTATAAACCCGCAAAATAATCTATTTCGAGGTCATTTCCAATGATAATAAAAGATTGATAGGAGATCTTTGCCTATCACGTATAAAATTGATATCTAAAAACGATTAATGTAAATAAATTTAGTAATAGATATTAGACAGGGTGCGTAGAAAGTTCGGAAACTTTTTCTAATGAAATATAATGAATATATTTTTTTGTAATGAATATTTTTTTAATATGCATGTATCGTTGAATTCGATATTCAATGCTCTTTCAAATGATATCTATAAATGTTTTATTATAAGATGTGAAAAAGTGAGCGTGAAAAAGTGCGCTCCTTGATAATTTTTTGCTGCTCACGGGGCTCAATTCTACGAAAATGTGCTCTTCTCCGACGAACATTGATTTGGTTTAAAACGTCCAAAAAATAGAGTGCTTTCTGCTGGATTTTCGAAAGCTAACAGAAAAAAAAGAATTCTCTCGCGCATCCAGAAAAAAATATGTAAAAATAAAAAATGCAATTTTTGCAAAACCCATTTTTCCGCCTCCATCACCGCACGGGAATGGCCGCCCTACTCCCCAGATTGAACCCATTGAATTGAGAATTTTGGAGGAAAAGTCTTGTTCTATTCCTCACAAAAAGGTGAAGTCGTTGAAGTACAATTTGGTAAAGGCCTGGGACAAAATGACGTAGGTGCCAATTCCAAGTACGTTTGAAGGTCTCAAATGAAGGAATTTTTGAAAACGATCTTTAATATGTGAAATTTTATGCTTTTTCCAATAATATTATGTAGGTATTTCGTTGTTTTTGTTAATGAAAATTTAAATATAAAATTTTCATTTTAGAAGTTTTCTTTTTACGCATCCTATATAAATAGGTATATGTAGCATTCTTATTCAAATTCTTGTGGCTTTCATTCAAGTAATATGATATTACCATTTCTTGGCATTTCACTTTAATTATTGGCAGTTATTTTTCTACAAAAATTTTTTGCAAAAGCAAATATTTGTCATTTTAATTCCTTTAAGTTCTTTAAATTAACTTTTATTTCTTACAGATTCCTGCAAAAATATTTGACATGTATCGCTTGAAAAAACCCATGTTAGATCTGTGCGAAAAACCTCGTACGTCACCAAAATCGAAGCTGATTATACAAACGGTAATTTTTCACTCCACTTTTATTGTAAAATCATACAAATGTTTGTCTAAATTTGCAGTAGATAAAACTTAATTTTCTCGTTTCCAGCAGACGCAGCCGGCTGATTGTGGCGGTTTGTTGGTTGCGCGTCGGCTCGAGAACGGTCACGTCGACGTGCGCATTTGCTACCCGCGTGAATTTCTTCGTTCATGCGCCGATTCTCCATTTGCCGTTTTGCCACCTGTGAATATTCAGAAAATCGTATTTGACATGAGCGAGATTCTGGTTCCATTTCCGCATCGCTATCACTCCCCTACGAGTATTTTTAAGTGAAATAAATATTTTTTCTTTAATGTGGTCTATTGATGTATGAACAAAATAATAATGTCTGTACTTAATGGAATATTGTAATAAATTATTCATTCTATATTCAATCTGAAATTCAAGTACATATTAAACATTTATTCACAGCAAATACCAAAAAAATGGACACATCCTTAACTGAATTGTTTTTTGCCCTGTAAATTATTTTTGGTAATTAATAGTACCAATCTTTTTTATAACATTTTGTTCCATTTGTCGTGCTTTTTCCAAGTTCCTATTGTAATTCCGAATATGATGTCTCATTGTGGAGATATTTGCATTTGAAGAAAAAGTTTCCATTTTTGGGGGTATCAAAAAAATGGACACACTTTTTTGAGTCGATTTCGAAGCAAATTACAGGAAACTCAATTTTTATTAAAATAATATGCTAAATATAGCCAAAGTATTCAAATTAAATCATAAAACTAAATTTAGGACTTGTATTAGCCGCACTTGAAAAAGACGATTTTACATAAAAAATGGACCTTGATCTAGAAAACACCGATTTCTAATTCTAATATGCATTTTTCAGAAAAATTAATGGCGCCATTTTAATGAACATTTTACATAATATATAAAATTCTACATAATACATATTATGGAAACTTTTTCTTCAAATGCAAATATCACCACAATGAGACATCACATTCGGAATTATAATAAGAAATTTGGAAAGAGAATAAAAAATAGAAGAAAATGTTATAAAAAAGATTGGTACTATTAATTACCAAAAATAATTTACAGGGCAAAAACAATTCAGTTAAGGATGTGTCCATTTTTTTGGTACCTACTGTATAATTCTAAATTAATGTGACTTGTGAAATACCCCATTACTTTTTTAAGTAAACATATTATCAGATCTTTAGGTGATTGTAATACATCTGTTCGATAATTTTCCTAAATAAAAAACAATCCATTTGTTAAAAGCAATATTAGATTCACATTTATTAATTCATATTTCTAATTTTTTAACGCTTTTGAAATATGAAAATTTCACTATCTGAATGCCAACTGCGAATAGTTTAATAATAAATGTTGTGTATGTGAAAAAGGTAACATCCGTGGCAGGACTTGAACCTGCGACCAACGCTTAACCGGAGCGCTGCTCTACCTACTGAGCTACACGGACCTTGATCACATACTTAGAATTTCTTCTTATAACTCCGTCACAACATCTCCCCGTTCAAGATGTTAATAGATGCAACCACAAAGATGTGGAAGGTCACAGGACTAGATCCCCGGACCAGCTTAGCACCAATGGCAATACATTGAAATACAAGCATTTTACGCATAATAGAATTGCGCGACCAACTGCCGGAGTGGTTTTTTTGGAATAGAAATTCCGGACTTATGCTTGGTTCAACATTACGCGCGGCCTAAGGGAAGCTGACCACTAACTTCCCGGCCAAATACCGGCTTACGGCGCTACCCAGCGGCACGGAGTTCGAGATGATGACGCTTGACGCGCCATCTCATCCTGATCGCCAAATTGTTGTGTATGTGAAAAAGGTAACTTCCGTGGCAGGACTTGAACCTGGGACCAACGCTTAACCGGAGCGCTGCTCTACCTACTGAGCTACACGGACCTTGATCACATACTTAGAATTTCTTCTTATAACTCCGTCACAACAATAAATAATTTCTCGAAGGATTAAATGGTAATCAAAATTTTTATTAAATTGTGGTAAATTGAAATGAATAGTTATGTTTTATATTTGTAAGTGCACATGAATAAGTGAATTAGAGAAACGATGGCAGAAACTTGGAAATTTATTATCAATGCGTTGATATCTTTATACTTGTATAACTTATTAAATATTCCTGATGCGAGCCAATAATCATGAACTACATTATAAGATCTAATAAATGGAGAAAATTTGAATTAATTGCTCTGCAAAAAATTTTAAGAAATATTGACGATAATGAAACAACACAAAAATTGCCAATAATTCTTGTACATTGCACTATTTGAAATTTTTTTAATAATAATTATTACTGTTTTATTTCAATGTGATTGTCCTCCGCATACCATGAGAAATTTCATGGCATTGGTCTCATTGCGAGCCTGGACTTGAAACGAGTTCGCTCACGTCAGTCGGCATATCCTTGAGGTAGTCGAACTGTGCGATGGCATCACGCTCGCCCGAACCGAAATGACGAAATAACTTGCGCTTCATGCTGACCAAATTCTTGCGCGGCGGTCGAAACTCGACAACGTCTCCACGCCGGCGCAATTGGCGTGCAAAGACATGTATAGCATCGTCGTCGGACGAGTAACTCGATGAGTCGGCATTTCGCTGAATTACAACAAAATGCGCATAATTGAATTGGAATCTTTATTAAATAGATAAGAAATTATTCGGAATATGATTTTGATTTCAGCTTATTTTGCGAATAAGAAATGATTACATATTGTCAATTCATTCTTTACTGCGAAAAAAATGATCTGATGAATCATTGCTGGATTGCGAAAAGAAATGAATGGTCTCTTTGCAAATATATTGGGACTTCAAAGCTACCATAAATTCATAATTGAGTCGCTTACTCTGGGGCTGTAATGACAAAAACGTGTCTTTAAAGCTCGTCGCATTGCGGGTGTCACAGTTGCTTTCGATGTGTTTTCTACGTTTCTCTGGAAACCAACAAGGCGGATTCGCGTAGTTTTTTCTTCAATTTTATCCTCTTCCTCGTCCACATCGTATTTATCGCCGACGACATAATTATTATTTGCGTCGGTCCATTCTTCGTTATTTTCATCGAGGTTGACAACATTGTTGCGAGAATCGACCTTTATTTCTGAAACGTCCGTGTCGGAAAAACTGCGTCGAATAGATTTAACATTTTTTTTTTCTAAATAATATTGATTGAAATGAGATTAATACAAAAAAAAAAAAAAATTATTAGAAATATGTTGATTAATCCTGTCCAAATATTTTAGCAAGCTTCTTTTTTTTTTAATTTAACTTTTTGTGTAAATATTTTGCATTTCTCAAGAATGTCTTACCATTCCGAGATGACATATTGTCGAGTTGTTGTATAATCCTAGGCTTTCGTCGTCGACCAGCTTGCAGTTTATCAATGCTAGCGATGTCTAAAGAGTCATCACTAGACAAAGCGCTCTCACCATCGTACAATGATTGTTTCTTATCCGCCTCATTGTTGCCATTCTAGATGGAAAAAAAGGTTCTTTATAATGTGAATATATGCAAAAAACATAGCTTTAAATGCATTTAATTCACAAATTCAAAATTTGCTTATCCCAACTGCATTTACAAAAACACATATAAAAAATATTTTGCATAAAAATAATTGAGAAAAAAATGAAACATACGCTTTTCACCGTATTCTTAACATTGCGTATGGTGCTGTAACCATCATCGGGATTCGAATGAGCCGCTATTGCATGATCCTCGTCCAATGTGATTTTCTTTTTAATGCTTTTGAATGGTGGCGAGAAATGATCATCGCTGGCATGTCGTATTATCGCGTCACGAGCCTGCTCCACACAATTGTTCCCATAACTTATTGAAGAAATTTTGTCTTCTTCCAACTCCTGATTGCGAAACACAATTTTTTCGTCCAATTCTTCCTCGTTTCCGTTCTATAATTTTACACTATTATAACGATTTCAATAATCATAAAAATAATGTATTATGCATTAGATTAGAAAATTTTGTCATATTCATTCGAATTTAAGTAATATTTTCAGTAATCGGTTAAAAAATACTTTCAAGCTAGCCGAAATTGTTGGCGGCGCAATGGGAATAGTGTTGACAAATTCGCTAAAGGCGGTATTGTCCGCTCCGAACACTTCCGAATGGGAGCAGAGCGCCTCGCCGGCACCGTATGCATTATTCACGGAGGCGCATTCGTCTTCATCCGGCCAGCCTCTCGCAGAAGAGGCTTGCCGTTGCTGCTGCTCCTGCTGCTGCTGTTGTTGTTGACAGTGATCCGCGAGTTGAGGAAACTCGTTTTGCAACCGATGAACCTCATCCTGATAGAACTCGATGTTTTGTAGTTGTGGTCGCTGTTGTTTTTGTTGTTGTGAATGTGGATGCGTCTGCTCGTGCGGATGCCGTGAAATACGATAATGACCGTTTACGTTTCGAAATTGTTGATTGATAAATCGGCGAAAATTTTCGCGCTCAGTCTTAGCTTTTTCCAGTTCTGCTTTGAGTGTTTCACACTAAAAATTGTAATTGCATAAAAAATTTTGGAAATGTTCTCAAGCCTCTCGGCAAAATCGAAACACAATTTTTTACTCTGACTAAAAAAGGTTGAATCAAAAATTTTCCCCCAACCTTGCGCCGCTCATATTCCAATCGCTCAAGAGCCTCATCCAATTCGCTACGCGATTGTAAGTATTTTCGCTTATAAACACGCATTTGATTTTTGAACTCGGCACGCTCCTCGGTTGCAATTTTTAGTTCCTTTTCGCATAACTAAAATAAAAAATTTATACTCCTCATTGTCGGGAATTTTTCCGGTACTACAAAATCCATAAATTTTTTGAAATTTCAATTTCTTGATAATGCCTACATCAATCAGCCTCATTGGTTCTCCATCATCCGAGTCGGATTCATCGAACGAGTTGTCGTTAAAGCGATTGTTGTTGAACGAGCGCTTTGTCGTCGAAGCGGCAGCCTGCGCATTTGTTGGACTCGGATCGGCGCTACCGTACTCTGACGTCGACGCAGCAGCGGTACAGATATTGCCGTAACGATAGCGAGTTCGCCGGTCATCGCCATCTGCTGTACTGCACGCGTCAACGTTTCGCAAATTCAACGATTGGCGTTTAGCTTGCTGACGTTGGAAGGAGCGTTCGCGCAAAGATCCAACAGCCGTTTGCTTTAAGCCTTGTGCGTCCATAATATGCTGGGTACGATTGTGTGGACGTTCATAAACAAATGCGTTTTTACCACCATGGTTGCGGTAGGCTTGCGCGTTTTCGTTAGGATAATTTTCATAACTGCCGCTTATTTCGAAAATTGTCGGAGGACGATTGCTATGTCTACCGTCCGGCGAAAGACATCGTCGCCGTCGAAAGCTGGCGCCGGCATAAGATGCTATTGACGAAGCCTTAACATGTATCGACGCGCCTGGGCAAGAACGCGTCGGTTTACGCGTTTTCGGCTCTGTAATAATCGCGTATGGAGACACAAATGGCAACTTTCCATTGTCATATAGCAAAAGTGCGTCATTTGCGCTATTGCCACGCGGCAAATTGCCTGGAACGCGGCAAATCGTCTGTCTTGTGTCACTAGTATAAACATTAACGAAACTACGCGAATTGCTTCTTGAGCAATTGTCCGAATCGTCTCGTAATTTCTAGAATATATTTATTTTAGTCAGTTGAATGGTAAATCAAAAAAAAAATCGACCTCGATCGGTTCATTATTTTCTTTGTTTCCTTTCTTTTTGAAGAGTTTTGCTATCGCACCCGCCATCACATTAATTACTTTTTCTAATAATATTATTTTAAAAATTTTATTTATAAATTTAAAAAAAATTTAAATAGACTAATTTTTATTATACTTAAATACAAGTGAGAACCAGAAAAAGCTCATTCTTATATGCGAGCTATACATATTACACAATTAACTCAATTGTTTTTTTACAAAAATAAAGAAGATGGTAATCGATAAACTGGAAGTGCGTTATTTACACAATTGTCTCCGTTTTCTTAAAAGGCAGTAAACGGGCAAAAAAAAGAGATCAAAGAAATGTGCCGACGGCGTGCCTTTCTGAACTTATATGAAAATTCAACTCAAAATTAAAACATTTTAAACAGTTTTGGCATTTTAAAAAGATTTAAAAATGTATTTATTGAAAATTTTCTCGAGCATTAGAATGTTGAGAAAAAATATAAAAATTGACAATTTTGAGTATATGTGCAAATGGATACATACATAAAACATTTAAATGCATTATTATTAAAAAAATTAAATTGATTTAAAAAATTTAAATTTATTTATAATATTTATAATTTATAATATTTATAATATAAATAAAATCATTTAAACTAGTCTTTAATATGCATAATAGTGTGTTTATATATATATTTAAGCATTCCATCTATATTAATAAAGATATATTTTATTGCTTAAACTATGCCGCAGCAGCCACCACCGCCGATCGCCAAACCCGGTCGAGTTCGGGTTTTTCAGGCTGTTGAAACATATGTCCCCAACAATAACTCCGTAAGTTCGTGTTAATAACTAATACACTAACTAATTTATGAGTAAAAATTATTAATTAATTTATCAGTAAAAATTATTGATAGGAAGACAACGTTCTAGCTGTACAAGACGGTTCTTTGCTCTATATCACTGAACGACTAAACGATGAAAATTTTTTCGATGCGAAATGCGACGGAAAAATAGGCAAAATTCCTCGCAGTTACAGTAAGATTAATAATATCTATCACATTTTGTTAGCTTAATAATGTTTTGCTAGTAAACAATAAGGATTCTGTCATCTCAATTGATTTTCCATTACACGATGCAGCGAGACGAGGAAACGTTGACCTTTTAATGGAATGCTTAAATAATGAAGTATATTATTTAAATATTATCATATTTTTTATTCATTTCCTTAAGCAGCATAATAAAAAGAAAGCATCTCAATTTTAATTAATTTAATTAGGTACAAAATTTTAATTAGGTACAAAAATTTTAAGGTATCTATTAATCTACTCGACAAATCCGGTTCCACAGCTCTTTATTGGGCCGCGCATTCCGGACATACTCACATTGTGCAACTCTTATTATCTAAACCAAATATTAGCGTCACATCTCAAGTAGATTTTTATAAAATGCATCCTGCTAAATTATCACATATCGTCATTCAATGTGTTAAAAAAGATACGATCACTTAGATATTGATTGATAACTTTTTCGAAAGCAGATACGTTTCACGTAAAATTTTTCATAAAGTATTCAAAAGGGTCTTGAATCGATCCTGAAAAAATCTTTGAAATCCGTTGAGCCGTTCGGCTACAGTAACCAAATATTCAAAAAATCCTTTAAAAACGTTGAAAAATGATACCAGCATTTTTCACTGTAATTTCTAAATGAAGGGCCAAATTAATATAGAATCGAATAGTCATAAAAATATCCTATATTAGCTTTATTTGAAGATATGATTTGGTTACAACTGAAAAAATACGGTCTTTAAAATCAAACGGATTTAAAAAACGGATGTTTAAAAAAAGTTATTAAAAAGTACCTAGGTGGCCATATTTTTTGTATTCATTTATAGAACAAACTTGGCGACACACCATTGCACGTCGCTGCTTATAAAAATCGTCTGGATTGCGTTCATTTATTAATCGAGGCCGGCGCCGATCCGCATACACGAAATCGCGCAATGCAAAAGCCCATCGACATGACCACAAATCCGGAAGTCGCCGCTGCGCTTCGCTTAACCATGAACAATTGTGTCGATTATGCTACTCTCGATGAGTACGCCGACAAATCTTCTGACGAGGAAATACCCGAGGAACAGGACGCCGTTTAATTTATTTTATCGGAAAATATTTCACTCTCCATTCCAAATCTTACATAAATTAGAACGCGTCCTACTCGCATAATACAAATACCAATTAAAATTAAATATTATTTCAACAATCGTGATATATATTAAGTACATATAAGAACATTATACATAAGAAAACATTCGTATTCTTGAACTTTTCACTTTTCTCTTTAGCCGATTAAGCTGAAAAATAATATAAAGTGAATATTTTTTATGGATAGATTACTTTTTCTCATTAATATCTTTATAGATCATATTTCATGTGGATACTTTGTGATATTTTCGAGGCTTTTTTAAGCTATAGTATACGGTTTATTTTACAATATATATATATATATATATATATATATATATATATATATATATATATATATATATATATATTAGGTCTAAAAGTTAATTTCCGCGTTTTTTGTTGTTGTTGAATTTTGCCAAAATAAAATTATTTTTATTTAACGAATTTTATGTTATAATGTTCTCTGTATTATCAGCTTTCTATCAGTATATGACTTTCACTATATAACATTATAAACACGTATTATTTTTAATTTAAAGATGTCAACTTTTGTGCCGGAAAAGCGTCATTTGCGGGAAACTCTTCTTTTCCTTTTTCATCTCAAGAAGAAAGCCACTGACGCGCACCAAATGATTGTCGAAGCTTATGGCGATGCTGCTCCATCCATAAGAACCTGCCAAGAATGGTTCCAGCGTTTCAAATCGGGCGACTTTGACGTCAACGACAAAGATCGGCCAGGACAGCCAAAAAATTTGAAGACGAACAACTTCAAGCTTTATTGGATGAAGATTCGGCTCAAACACAGGAGCGACTCGCGGAATGTCTCGGCGTCACGCAATATGCAGTTTCTCTTCGATTGAAAGCAATGGGGAAAATTCAGAAGCAAGGAATATGGGTGCCCCATGAGCTGTCAGAACGCAACAAAGAGCAGAGAAAAACCACTTCACAAATCTTGCTGGACAGATTCCAAAGAAAGTCTTTTTTACACCGCATCATAACTGGTGATGAAAAATGGGTGTACTACGACAATCCGAAGCGAAAAAAATCGTGGGTTAGTCCCGGTGAACCGACAACTTCGACCGCGAAACCAAACATCCACGGGAAGAAGGTCTTACTGTGCATATGGTGGGATCAACGCGGCATACTGTACTATGAGCTTCTTCAACCTGGCGAAACAGTTACTGCGAATAACTACCAACATCAACTAGCGCAGTTGCGTCACGAAATCGCAGTAAAAAGACCAGAATGGGAGGGTCGGCACGAAAAAATTATACTGCTTCATGACAACGCAAGGCCGCACGTCGCTCAATCGGTGAAAAACACGCTAAAAGAGTTCAAATGGGAGATCTTACCGCACCCGCCGTACTCTCCGGACATCGCCCCGTCGGACTATCACCTTTTCCGGGCAATGGCTCATGGTCTAGCGGAGCAGCGCTTTCAAGATCGTCAAGACGTCAAAAAATGGCTTGATAAATGGATAGCGGCCAAACCAGAAAATTTTTATTATGATGGAATCCATAAATTGCCCAAACTTTGGGAAAATGTTGTTATTAATGATGGAAATTATTTTGAATAAAAGTTTTGTTTAAGTTTTTCTAGTTTCATGCAGTTTAAAAATCGTAAAAAAACGCGGAAATTAACTTTTAGACCTAATATATATATATATATATATATATATATATATATATATATATATATATATATATATATATATATATATATATATATATATATATATATATATATATATATATATATATATATATATATATATTATATATATATATATATATATATATATATATATATATATATATATATATATATATATATATATATATATATATATATATATATATATATATATATATATATATATATATATATAATATAATGTCGACGCTCCCATTAACATAACGCCAAGGGACCGCGCGTTAACTATGTTAATGGGAGCGTTATGTTAATGGGAAAGTTATGCTAATGGGGGTGACTGATGTTTTCCAATGTTTGATTATGTTAATGGGGAAGTTCTACATTCTTTATTCAAGCTGAAGCAACAAACAATCAAATATTAAAAGCGACAAACAATCAAATATTGCAGAGCCGCCGTCTCGAGATCATCCTGCTTCACAGCTTTCAGATGAGATCGCTTGGCTTCTACTCCTGATCAATCGCTTGCAGAATTGTCGTCTTGTTCTTGAGAATCGTCTGAACTGTCGATAGGGGCAACTCGAATTCCTCGCTGAGTTCCTTCAGTCTCTTCGTCGCTGACGCATCGATGACTTGCTTCTTAACATCTTGTGTGATCACTCTGCGCTTCTTGTTTGGAGGGGCCATCTGCAAAGGAAAAATAAGTCATTCTGTTGTGTATTAGACACTGACAACAAAAACAATTTTATTAATCAAAAATAATCCACACACCAGACATACTAAATCTTGCAACAAAACATTTTATGAGCAAATTACAACGAATAGAATGCCAATCAAAATGTCGTGCTAAGCACGCGCACACTTTAAATATAATACTTCGCAACACATTCTTTTCA
Source organism: Bradynema listronoti (assembly GCA_024678965.1). Taxonomy (NCBI): domain Eukaryota; kingdom Metazoa; phylum Nematoda; class Chromadorea; order Rhabditida; family Allantonematidae; genus Bradynema; species Bradynema listronoti. The sequence continues at coordinate 6,905,509 of JANLNO010000001.1, read as the reverse complement.
ATTGCAAACGACAAACTCGACAATCGGATAAGTGGGATCTGTCTGAAGCGGTTTTATGTTAATCAGAGAGTTGAATACCATACAGGTTCCTCTCGAGAGTTATGTTAATGAGAGAGTTATGTTAATGGGAAGTTATGTTAATGGGAAAGTTTAGTTATAGATATTTACATTAAGACCAACCAAGCTGCCAAAACGATTATGTTAATGGGAGGTTTATGTTAATCGGAATTTATGTTAATGGGAGTGTCGACTGTATATATATATATATATATACAACAATAGAAAACAGAATAGCATAAATATGCTAATTGTTTGCCGCGTTGAGCAAAGACGAAGCGGCGGGAGGTGACTGACACACTCTCTGTACTTTTCGAAAAACCTAAAAAAGAAAAACAATTTATGAGTAACAAAAAGTCATTTTTATACATTCCTAGTCTAAATTGCAATACAAAAATTCCAATAACCAAAAGTGAAACTTACTCTCGACAAATTTCTTTTTTTTGTTCTTTTCGATTATTTCCTCCACCTTTTCCTCCCTTAACCAAAAAAATTTTCCTTAACGTTTTTTTAATTTTTGGTATGAATAATTAGCCTTGAGTTTAGTATAAGCCTAACCAACTTGGATTCTTTATGTCGACATATCTAAAAAGGGGTAAAAAAAATAAATTTTTTGAGAGGGGGAAAAAGAGGAGATAACCAAAAGGAGTAGATTTCGAGGCAAAGTTTTTTTTACCAATTTCAGCTGAAAATTTTTTGTTTTTAAAGTTAAAAGAAAAAAAATTTAGATCAAGTACTTAAATTTAAAAATAAAAACTGCTTTTAAGCGTTTAAAGTTTTTACAAGAAATTAACAACTGTTAATCATAGTAGTGCCTACAAAAATAATTACCCTAAGTTCGGGTAAATAATACGCGGCTATTCGAAGAATTTTTGAATTTTGCTCTGATCTTCATTTTGTTATAAACGAAGTTGAGCTCAAAATTTTTAAACTACAACTTGGGCCTGCTTTTATGAAGATGTCCATTAAATTTTATGCTTAATCGACACAAAATAACAGAATGAACGCAAAGTCAAAAATTCTTCGAACGGCCGCGTTTTACCTAGCCGAACGTAGGGTGTTTTATTTTTAAAAAAATGACTAGAAACGAACTGAGAAGCAATTTTTGCAGCGAAATGACGTCTTCATTAAAACAGGCCTAAGCTGTAGTCCAAAAATTTTGAACTAAACTTCGTTTATAACAGAATGAAGGCCAAGTCAAAATTCAAAAATTCTTCGAACGGTCGCGTCTTATTTACCCGAACTTTGGGTAATTCTCATAATGTTATGTTTTTTTTTTATCATCGTCAAATTTATTCATATTTCAATTGTTCAACTATATGCGAACACATACAGATATAATAATAAATAATTAAATCAATTGATCCTTATGGTTGGATTTTTTGAGCGCGAACTTCCAACGCGTCGACCACTTCGCCCATCGCGTGAATGACGCCTACAGCATTTTTGAATGTGATATCCGACTCATCCGCATCAAAGATGGTCAACAGACCTTCTTCTTGGTCAAGAGTACCTTAAAAAGATTGTCAATCTACTTTTTTTTAATTAAGAAATATAAGACCTCTATCCGGTGTTAGACACTTTATTCTTTAAAAAACAGCGCATTAGAAACTTTAAAGTTTAAATTTAAAAAAAAAGTTTAAATTTTAAAAATAGTTAACATCAAAACCTACCCGAAATCTTCTTATCCAAAATGAGTTGTGCCAATTTTCGCTCGACAATATCCTGTTTGAGATCGATCACTGACGCAATATAGGAAATTTGCACGTTAGAATAGGGCTCAATGATACGACACAGTGCCTTTTCCAGCATTGAGTCGTTGAGCGTATTGAAGTGCTTCTTTACCACCGGGTCACATTGAAGCTCTTTTACGTAGGTGCCAAACGCCTGAAAAGAATAAAAAATTAGAAATATGTTATTTTGATGAGCATCTTTGATTTCCAAAAAAAATAAGTCTCCATATATTAACGATGAAAACACTTAAAATTACCTGTTTAAAGTCTGCTAATGAACGTTTTTTGGCCGCTTCGCCAATTGCCTTCATTGCTTCAATGTCAGGCCCGAGATATTTGATGGCCGATTTGTGTGAGAGAAGTGCCATCATTTCGTCGGGAGCGTTAAGCATCACCTAAAACATTTTGAAAAACAAAATCTATCATTAAATTCGAAAAACATAGAAAATAGTTGTGACAATGGATGATTTACAACCTTGCTCAGCAGGAGATACTTAAGCGCGTTGAGCGCTTCTTCTGATTTATTCGCATTGTCAAAGGCCTCGAAAGCCTCATAAAAGTATGAGAAAGCTGTTTTGAAGTCACGCTCTTCGGCCGCATGCAAAATACCCGATTGCATATCCAATGCGCCCTACAAAAAACTTTTAGAAAAGTTGCTTTTAATTGAAAAAAAAGTTTTCAATTATTCCATCTTTCGCCGAAATTAAAAAAAAAATCTTTAAAGTTCAACATAAAATGTGTCTTAAAAGATATGATTTTGCCGGACCTGCAAAACTGGCGGAACATAAATGGAATTAGCTGTGGTTCGAGCAGAGACTAACGAAGAACGCGATTTAGCGAGATTCGACAGGTGATAGTACGCTTTGCTTTCCTCGAGCTGAACCTCCACAATTAGATATTTATCATCAACTTTCTTCAGCTCGCGAAGTAGCGGTTGAGCTATAACATTAAAATAAATATTTAGCAATACGATTTATAAAATGCGTCTTAGAATTCAACAAGTTTGAGAAAAAAACAATATATACAAATATTAATAAAAAAAATTTTCTCAAATTTTCAGTTTGAAAAAATTGAAAAATAGTGGGTTACCATTTTGCAGGGCCTGTGGAAAACGATTCAAATCGTTGAGAAGCTGTACTAAACGTGCCTGAAGAGTTTGACGAAGAAAAATGCGATTTTGATCTGTGGCTTGTTGAATGGATTCCTCCAACGATTTAACCTAATAAAGAAATAAAATTTCGGGAATATTTTTTTGGGTTTCCAACCATTTGTAAGTTATTTTTTGCTTTGTTGTTATAAAAAAAGTCAACAAAATCAAAGAAAAGATTTGAAATTTTTAATTTATTTAGCAATTGAAAAAACCATTTATTTATATATTAAAAATAATTAATATGTTTTGAAAAATATACCTTTAAGTCGTCGTTATTTTGCGACATTTTTTGTTCTTTATTCCAAGCAATTCTAAAAGTTTTATAAAATCTTGTGAAATTTAGAACCAACTTTTGTTAAAAATTAATATTTTCAATTTTTTTGGATTTTTTCAACTTTTAACATTTCGAATTTTTTTCATTTGGGTCCATCAAATTTTTTAATAATATAAAATTTATTTTATAGCAAAGTGACAAAAAAAATAAAAAACAATGGATATTTGTTAATATAAGTAATACCACATATAAGAGTAGACAAAAAGACAGTGTATTCCGTAAAAACACTCAGTGAGACCCAAACGAAAAAAGTGTGCATTTAAATTAGATGTTTGCAAAAATAACAGATTAATTTTTCAATATTCGGCAAAAAATAAATAAATTAATGTTTCTTTTAGCAACTAGAACTTTTATACACGGATTCTTTAAGCTTCTTTTCGCGTTATTTTATTAAGTACCTAGAAATTTAAAGAAAAAACAAAAGAAAAGCATGAAATTTTAATTATTTTTAAATTTTAATTATTTTTAAGTTTTCGAAAAATTTTTTTTTCAATTTTTGATTACAATCGAAATGCCAAGCAAAAGGGCGCTTTTTAAATTAGAAAAAAAGATGTATGTTTGATGCCGAGATAAATTTGTTAAATCTACAATCACAATCAAAGATTTCTAGTGTTTAAAATTTTATTATTTAAAATTTATAATTCGTTAATCAATCGTAAACAATTCTTTGTTTTGACTACAATTGATTAATCAAATGAAAACGAATGTTTCATTTGATTGCATTTAACAGCACTGATGGAAACTAGACTTTTTGTTGCTTGTCCTCATCGACCTCACACATACATATTTTATTAATTTAATTTTTTAATGCTGTAAAATAATTGCTATTTACGTTATATGCTTCGTTGTGTCTATCTTTCTCAAGCTAGCTCATTTCTACGGCATCGGTTTTATTCGATGAAATGTTTGACGCTCTTCGATAAAACTAACGAGGAAAACCTTTACCAATATGAGGTTCCTATAAAAATTGAAAATTCCGATACTATCTTCGTCAATGCTGTCTTTCAGGTGATTAATAATTATGTAGATATAAGAAAAAAGGTAAAATTTACGAATATAATATTTCAAAATATTCATAAAATAAGTATTTCTATAAAATAAGTTTTCCATAAGATAGCCAGAATTGAAAAAATTAGCCATTACTCGTACTTGGATGCCGAGTTATTAGACCCCAGTTGCAAAAATTTAATAAAATTTGCATTTGTATTAGGCTGAAAAGAAATTTTCTTTACATTTGACACCTTATTTTTATTTTTTTATAATTTTATCAATATAATTACCATTATTACTCAAGACCTTTGCCCAACGATTGGGCAAATCATTAATCCCTTTCTTCCAGAATTCCGCTTTCTGTAGGTCGAAAAAGTTTGGGACGTCCATTTTCAGCTGGTCGACATTAGCGAAAGTTTTATTGCGAATGTGATACTTTAGAGAGGAGAATAAATGGTAGTCGGATGGCACAACATCAGGCGAATATGGTGGAGATGGTACTGTATTCCAGCCAAGCTCCATCAATTTCTGGTGAGTGATCGTTGCGATATGAGGACGAGCGTTGTCGTGTAAAAGATGGCACGTTTTCGGCGCTTTTTTCGAATTACCTTAGCCAATTTTTGAAGATGATCCGCGTAAACAGTAGCTTCTCTGCTCTTCCATAAATTCATACTAGAGCATTCCTTCACAGTTTCATCAACAGGATAGCATAACCTTTTTACAATGCAGGTCGGATTTTGGTTGCGTTGGCGGTTTTTTTCTCGCGGAAGCTAGACAGCTTTGTTGTTCTCGTACTTGATCCACGTTTTGTCACCAGTCACAATATCTGTCAGAAACACCTTCTTATGAGAGTTAAGGGAGAGACGACAGATGGTGACACGAGCCGCTTTGTTATTGTCGCTCGTGTGGTGCGGTGTCCATTGTGTCAGGATTTTTCTGTAACCAAGAGTGTGGAGACGATTTTTAATGATTGTGTGATTGCACCCGAGAATTGTCGCTAAGTCTCTGGTAGTTGCACTCGGATTCTCGTTAATTCTGCTGCGGAGGACGTCTTCGTCGAGGTCAGGTGGGCGCCCTGTATGAGGCTTGTCGTCGAGTGTCTTATCTCCTTCTCAAAAGCGACTAAACCAAGTATTAACAATCGCATGGGTAACGGTGTTTGGCCCGAAGATATCGCACATGTTTCCAGGAGGGAGGCAAGGCGCCACTCATAGACGATGATTGCTCGAATTTGTTGTTTGTTATAGCTAGCTTGTTTAATGCTACAGCATCCTTATATGCCCCCAGGTGAGAAGCGCACGAAAAGTTCGGGGAGGTTCTACCATCCACCAGACTTGAAAATATTTCAATAGGAAAAAAAAATTTTGTTTTAAGTGTAAAGAAAATTTCTTTCCAGCCTAATATAAAAAAACATTTTGTATTTTTGTCAAATGGAATTTGTCACGATACGATTTATACAATTACTGTATTTTCTGGACCGATTTGCTATTTTTCTTTGGTTTTATCAGAATCTGCTTAATATGGTTCTCAATTTGCTGCAATTGTGCTGTCAAGAATGTTTTGTTAGAACATTTACATCAGTGGAGATTAATTCCAGGCGATATTTATGCAAGATATGTGAAGGTCAACTGTTATTTTATTCTGAGCTATTCATACCCGACGGTTGGCGTTCAGTGGATTCGCAATAATAATATTGCTTCTAAAAAATGGAAGACACCGTTCCATAATCCTCGGATTTGTTAATTTTTTAATGTATAAAGTACAATCAAAGTTTAGTTTATTTGAAATTAAATATTTCAGAACTACGAGCATTGTTCGAAGAACAATGCGGGGGGGGAAGGCGGTTTAGACCGTGTTTTCATGATCCCTGTTGAGGATCAAAAAACCAACATCTTGTTGCCTTTGATTAAACGGTGTAACTCCGGACCCGGTTATGAGCGACGGCTAATTTTTTCAGTTCACGGAAAATGGCATACTTTCTGTTGAAAGAGTATTCGTAAATAAAAAAATTACAGGACACCTTGCCATGTGGATCTACTTATGGAACGGTGCTCACTATGCACGGAGCACCTGGTTCCCACAAGGACTTCAAATATATGGTCCCGTATTTTGTCGAGAAAAATATTCGCGTCATTGGCATCAATTTTCCAGGCTTTGGATATTCCTCCAGTGGGTTTAGTTAAAATAAAAATAAAAATTCTTATATACATTAAATTTATTTATTTGCTAAATTAAATTCTTAAAATAAAAAATATCTTTTTAGTGCATGACCAACTTCATTACAACAATGATGAGCGCGAACAATTTATTCGACGAATCCTTGAGGCACTGAATCTCCAAATCGACCACCGTTTGATAATCGTCGGCCACAGTCGTGGTTGTGTGGACGCCATTCGTCTCGCTGCCAAATTAAAGGTTCAAACGAAATTCTTTCTTTCAAATTTTGAAAGAATTTTCTAAAAGCGACATAAATTTTTATTTTATTTTTATGTATAGGACACTGTTCTTGGCGTTGTACCAATCAATTTTGTTGGAAATCGTCCTCATCGCGGCGTCCGTCCGTTTTTTGTCACGCAGACCGCCGCATGGCTCTGGAGTTTATCGTATCTGCGTCCTGTACTTTTGCTTATCTACGAATACTGTATTCGATTGACTTAAAACAATTGTTTAATGTTTTCTACTCAACTATTTTGAAAATATATTTTTCCGTCCTTAAAATGAATGCATCGGTGCTATTTTTTAAGTTTTTGCTGAACTTTATAAATATCTTTTTTTAGACTACAATCGAATACTTAATTTTCGAGTTACCGGCGAGGTGGCAGCCATTTCCGTTCAAACGATGAACAATATAGATTTTGAGGGGCAACAACGATTTGTCGAAGAGCTCAACACCAGTAGCGTTTTTATGCTGGCCTCACACGCTGGAAAGGATCCATTAATGGAGCCGGAAGTTTGTCGAGAATTCACCGATGCTTTAAACAACAATCAAGAATTTGTGAGTATTTCAGCTATACATTCAGAAAGCTTTAATATTTGTTTTCATCAATGAAAATACAAAAAACAAATATTTTTGTCTCAGATCGTTAACTACATAAGATAGAGCGATGGGATTTTATTAAATTAAATTTATGTTATGCGAAAGGAATATTAAAAAATTGATTTATGTCTTTGAAATATCAATTTTTCAAACAGTTTTTTATAATTTGGTAGCTTTGCTCAAAGGAGGATAACGAGAATGAGATCATTCAATTTGTCTCAAGAGAATTCGCCACAGGTCGACGTCGCATTAGTCTAAACTTTCCGGACGACGGACATTTCCTCCAAAAGCATCGTGCCGAGGTTATTGCACGATGCACGAACGAGATATTCCGACTTAAAAAGACGTCTCACTCGAAAATATAGACTTATATTAAATATTAAAAAAAATTATCGGTCGAGCAAAATAAATGTTATTTTGTTATTATTATAAATTGTGGATCAAAAATTCGCGAATTTACAATTTAGCGTTTTAAATTAGTGAGATTTTTTAAATTAGATAAGTCAATTGTATTTGCAATCTTGAATTTAAAACCTTATGGTAGTCTCAAGTCTTCTTTTTTGAAAATATAATTTTACTAAAAAGATTTAAAAAAATAAATTTTATCAAAAACTTTTATTTATACTTTAATATACTTTAATTTTAAAAATTCCTTTAAATAATGTGATAACCAAAAATTTTGATTATTCTAAAAACATGAACATGGTATTATGTGTAAATTTTTAATTCTTTGATCAATGTTGAAATATGCATAGCATTTTTAACGGGCATAAAAATATTTTAATACTACACACGAGTTTTGTTGGTCACAGTGCAAAAAAATGTTTAATTTAAAATGTATTACATTCATTATTCAAAGAAGGAGGCACTTGAGCAAGTGTGGAAGTGAATCCAATTCTTTCTGTAGGACATTTGTGGAAATATTCAATCAAATTTTACACGACATATGCGATAATTTTAAACAGTTGTTTCGTTTCTGCGTTGCATGTTAAAACAAGAACGTGAAATTTACTAACCGAAATATTACGTACATACACGCATACAAAACAGGATATCATCATTACAAAATATGCGTGCAAACACATTGAACGCCGTCGTTGTGAAAGGAGAACCGTAATTTTCTCGCCCATTTTTTCTCTTCATTACATTCCACTCCTTTTCCGATTTTTCCTTTGCGGTTTTTGTTTTCCCATTTTAAAGTTTTTTATTTTTATACGTGTGCAACAGTACATGAAAAAAAAATAGTGAGAAGTAGAAAATGCGACTTTTATGGTAGATGTTTGAAATAAATTTTGAACTTATTTTAGCGCGGTCGTGAGTTTACAAAAACAGTTAAGAAAGCGATTTATCATTTGTTCAAATTTATTTTCTTCCAATTTTATGCCATTTGACAATTATCCCATTTCCCAAAGGGTTGTATACGCTAAAAAGGTTACTTACGTAATAGAATTGTAAAAAAAACGTAAACAGCTACATAAAATCACGCCGAAAGTATAGACTGCAATGAAAACGTCCTTAAGAATGCATAATTAAGTGAAAGCTCCATGATAAACACACAGACGGGAGATGACGAGATGACCGAAAATGTTCTCTCGTCTATGCGTCTTACAATTCCGTGGGAATGTTTTCGTTTGACAAATGGTGTAAAAATTTAAATTTTAAGTCCAAATTGCTTAACTTTTTTTTATCATATAAGATTAAATAAATGCTATGTATCCGATACCAGGATTTTGATTTTTACGAATCCTATGTTAAATGTATGAATATTAAAAATATTAAATTATTCAACAAAATTAGCAATGAAGATCTCTTAATTATACAAAAATAATTATAAAATAGGCATTATAGAATGCAAATGAATTTTTTTCTATTCTATTACCAACAATATTTTTTAATATGTTAATAAAATATTTGTTAAAAATTATGTTTACCTACTTTACCAAATAGAGCGAAGTGATTTTGTCTTTTACTTCAAACACCCAGTACTTAGTCTTACCTTTTATGCAACGCGTTTAATGCATAAAAAGAAGCCGATAAGAAATATGGGAACAGAAAGTACGTTGAAATTGGGTAGGAGTATAATGCATTTGGTACGGCGTCCGTTGTGCATTTTCTGATATATTAGTGCAGGTGTAAAGCATTATTTTATGAAATATAATACGCTTATTATCCTTATCTTTGTTTTACAGTAAAATAAGAATATAAAAACGTTTTTTATTTTTAATAGAGTTCTTATATAAAAGTGAAAAAAAAAAGTTACGAGATGAATAGGTATAATAATAAGCAACGGATTTTTAAACTCTAAAATAGTTAGACTTTATTTTAATTCGAAATACACACATATGTATGTTTTTAAAAAATATAGTACTCTAATTTCGCGTGTATAAGACCGGATGTTTTAAGCCAAATTTAAATTCATGCCAATGGGTTCATTCTGTTGTATCGGATCCGTTGGGGTCCAAATTTTGTGTCCGCCTTTGTCTCGGTTTCATAAAAGTGGGCACAAAATTTGGACTCGCTTGGATCCAATACAACAGAATGAACTCATTGGTTCAAAACACCCGGCCTTATACACGCTAAATTAATTGAGTAAAATATCAATTTTTTTATTACCTGTTTTAAGTATAATTATATATTTTACACTTATATTATTTTACACTTATTCAATTTTAAATGTTTTTTTATATGCTTCGTTGATGATAGGATAAAAAATTACGAAAACATTGAACTTTTGTTGATGCGATAATCGATTTAATTAATTAAAATTGCCAAAATATTGTTGGTACATTGCCTAGAATGATTTTGGTTAAAAAATGTCGACTTTTTGAACTATGATTGTTGGAAATTGGCTAATACTAATTTGCAATCGGTCTGGAGTCAGCTCAATTCCTAACAAATTTCAATCTTTCGATACTGAGTAACAAACAAGAGTTTATTTAAACCGAAGGATAATTCAACAAAAAAGCGTAGCAAAGCAATAATAAAAAGAAAGCACAAAAAAACCAAAATTAATTTCTTAAATACAAAAGTCGCGACGCGATATCATGGATATCGCTTCAAGACCATTTTTAGTGTGAAACATTTTTTGAAACTTTAAATTTTATTCTTTTCCTTCGCGCTATTCGCGACACTCCCGGCCTCGGCGAGAACTGATGTCACGGTCGGGAGCAAGCGCTTCAGGCGCGCGTTGAGGTCCTCTCGGGGTGGATTCATCGCGGTCGAGGTCGTTGCTGGCAGAAGGTTGGGTGGCTGCAGAGGCACTGTCACTCCGCTTTTATACAGCGCTTCAATGACGTGCTCGTAATCCTCGGCGGTCGGATACTCGCGCTTCGATTGGAACTCGCGCTCCCAGACGTTTCCGCCGCCTGGTGCCTTCAGGATTTCGACAGCCTTCCATTTCAAGTTGACGATCTTGGCGATTCTCCGATTGCGATCTTTATCGTCATCACGCTCGGGCGGAGGAATGACCACCCAACGGAGGTGTTTGAACTTGTTCGCCAGTTCCTGCACGTCCTTTAAACATTTATGGTAGGTTTGTACGGTATGTTCACGGCGGAGGACCGACAGACCAGTACAAAGGACTACCGTGTGAGTCGTGGACTGAAAGTACAGGGACTTGATTACTTCGCAGGTGGCCTTTGTTTCAGCGTGCATGACGTTAACCCCTTTGAAGTAGGGTCGAGCGCCGTTGATCAAGTCGTCCCCTACCAGAACGTAGCTGGCCTGAACCATCGTGGTTTCGGGGTGAAAGCGGGCTTGTCGCCTTAGCGTAAGGACGCGTGCGACTTGAATCCCAAACCCCTTCAAATACGTCTTTGAGTCGTCGTCTTCTGCCTTAAACATCAGTTCGGCGAAGCGAAAGGGTCTGAGTGTGTCCCTTTTGAACGACTCCTTTGCGGTGTGGCACGCGTTCTCCCACAAGTCGAGAACCGGCCGCACGTCTCGGTTGTTAAACCATTTTGCCGATACGCGAACGTTATTTTTCTTCTGCAACTTTTTGTTGACGATTGTGTTCCACAATCGGTCGTGTACGATTGCGACAGACGTGAATGGTTCCTTGCAAATTTCTGACAGGTAGTGCGCCATTTCTTGTCCCGTGTTTTTTGGTTTTTGTTGCCGCAAGGCCCAGAAGACAAAGAACGCGTGGAACAAGGATGGGATCGTCTGATTCATGTTTGTGGTGATGATTTGTTCGACCTGGTCGGCGTTGATGAGGCGGATGACATCGGTTACGCTTAACCCTGGGCAGTTTTCGTGATGGTCACAGGTCTTGCCGAGTTCCCATCCAGTGTTGCTCGCGTCCGTGACCGAACAAATCGACGTTCGTTCGTAACGCGCGTTGCCTTGAGCTTGTTGCGTGTTGTTGATCGTGATGCTAATAGATTTAAGCTTGGGAGCTTGGTCTGTCAGCGAATGATCACCTGGAATAGTCACGATGATTTTTGGGTCATTTTTCTTTTCAATTTTTGATTTGTTTGATTGAATCACAGGGCCCGGTCGGGCTTTTGACATGGGAGCCTGTTCCCGACCGAGGATCTTATGCAACGTGGCTTTACCGTCGGATCGAGCGTTGTTCGAACGGCGGCGGTCTCTAGTGTGCGTAGGCGTCGCGGCTTGGTTCGATCGACCCAAAGAGCCCGTCCCGTATTTAGTTCGCGGGACCGTCGTTTCGGGTTCAGCCGGCCCTAGCGTGCCGTGATCATCCTCTTCCTCCGATTCGTCCTCTTCTTCGGAGTCGAGATTGAGATAGATCGTGTCGTCGGACATACTAAACGAATCAACACATATAGATAATGAATTGATACAATCCAACTTTTGGCGCGCTGATTTTTGACTTGAGAATTCGCAAATTTGAGGTTCAAGAATTTTATCAATTTTTTCTGAATTAGAAGCGTCTGAATGTGCGTCTATCTCTTGATCTCTGACTTCCATGGGGCACAATGAGTTGATCGCTCGGATGATCGTTCGTCCCGAGCCTTTCACGCGAGCTGTTCGAATCTGTCCGTCCGTTCCGATCAGCAGTTCCTGAATTACGGCTAGCTTCCATTGATTTCGTGGAGTTTCGTTCTCTTGTATGAGAACGACCTCCCCACTGACGGGATCGATTTTGACGTGGAGCCCTGCTTGAAGTCGAGAGTTTTTTGCCTTTCTCTCAACGATAGTAGGTACTCGGTGCTCCACAAATTCCAGAATTTTTCGACCTTTCTCAACGTTATCTGAAAGTTTTTAATCAATGTATCTTTTTGAGTGATTTGATCATAGTACGTCGGATCCTCGCGGTCATCTTCATCAGCCGTTGGGCCTTCGCAAGTAAGATCGTATGGAATCAAAAAGTCTATTGGTCGAAGCGCTCTCATGACTTCGTCTTCGGATTGATATGTAATCGGACGATGATTTACAATCATTTCGATTTCAGTCAACAGAGTGTAGAATTCTTCCAAAACGAGTAATTTTCTTCCGATCGTCTTTTTCATTGCGTTTTTGATTATTCCAATGAGACGTTCCCAAAATCCGCCTCTCCAAGGAGCGCGTTCCGCAATAAATTTCCATGTGATGCCATGTTCTGCAGCGGCTTCTTGTGTTGATCTTCCTGTTATGACGTCCTTCCACGAATTCGTGACTACCTTTGACGCCAGCTTGAAGTTAGTACCATTGTCGGACATGATCGATTTTGGTGCTCCGCGTCGCGCTATGAATCGGCGAAATGTTAAGAGAAATGCTTCTGCTGACATGTCGTTCGCAATTTCCAGATGTATAGCTCTCGTCACGAAACATGTAAAGATGCAGACCCATACTTTGGATGCCTCTGAGTCCTGCGATCTACGCACGTTGATCGGTCCGAAATAATCGAGGCCTGTATGTTCGAAGGGCCGGCTCGGCCGAACTCTTTCGGCTGGCAGGTTTGGCATTTTTGGCAGTTTGTACGGCGCGACCAAATGTCTTCGACATTTCAAGCATTGACTTCTGATAACGGTTCGAATCCTTCGTCTGCCTTGTGGAAGCCAGAATTGTCGCCTCAAATGTGCCAATGTTGTAGTCGATCCGGAATGGAACGTTTGAATGTGCGAGTTTAACACGATCAGTTCGGTTATTCTGTCAGTCTTTGGTAACCAAATCGGATGCTTCGTGTCTTCGAATTCCGTGCCGTTGTCGATTCGTCCGCGACATCGCCAAAGATTTTCGTCATCTCTGAACATCTCTAGGTTCCGTAAAGCATCATCTGTCGGCGGTTCGCGTTCTTGAGCCTCCCGAATTAAGAAAACTCTCGCGCGTTTGATTTCGGAACCTGTGAGATTTTTGTCTTTCATGAGATTTTTTCTCTTGAGATTATTCCGGAATCTCAATACGTAAGCAGTGACTCGTACAGCCTTTGTCCATGTGGAAATTCGCATTGGGTCTATCACCGATTCTTTAATAATTTCGATCGTAGTTGATGCGATGTGAATGGGTTCTTCTGTTCCCTTTCGTTGTTCGTATTCAACTGGATCGTAACTTGGACCTTCTTGGGGCGATTCTCGTCCCGTGCGCAACCATGTTGGACCTAACCACCATTTTTCTGACGCTCCCAGTTCTCGAAAGTTGGCTCCTCGTGTGATCAGATCGGCTGGATTGTCGTTCGTGGAGACGAAATTGACCTTATATTTCCTTATAATTGTCACTCGGTTTTGAATGAAGCGGTCCAATTTTGATGTAGCTTTCAACCAATGAATCGTACATTGTGAGTCCGTCCATAATCGTGTCTGTGAGACTTTTATCTGAACTCGCAAAAAGTTTGCTATTTGCGCAGCGAGCTTGAGTGCTTGCAGCTCTAACCTTGGGATTGTAGTCTTAGATTTTAACGCTTTTACCCGACATTTTGAATAGATCATTCTGCTTTGGGGGTCCTCCGCGTGCTTCGTCTGCAGATATGCTACGGCTCCGAAAGCATCTTTGGACGCGTCCGCAAATATGTGCAAAATAAGCTCTTCGTTGGTTTTGAACATACGTCTCGGAATCATGATTTCTTGATTCCAATGTGACCCGATATTCCGCCATTCCTCAGTCCACTCGTCGCTCAACTCGTCGTCCCAGTCGAGTTTTTCCTTCCAGAGCCTTTGAAAGAAACGCTTGGCCGAGAGTAGTGCTGGGGTCATCCAACCAAGAGGATCAAATGCTGAGGCGATATTTTTCAAAACTGTTCTTTTTGAAACAGTTTTGTCCGTTTCAATTTTATGACAAACACAGAAGACGTCCGCTTCAGTATCCCAAGTCAGGCCCAAAATCTTTAGCTTAGAAAGCGGGATCTGGTCCGATGGATCAAGTTTCGCGATCGATTCTCGGTCGTTCGATGCGAATTCGCGCAAGTTCATTGCTGCTCTGGCAAAGACTTCCTTCGCTTCTTTGCATGTTTTCAACGTGTCTTCAGTAGACGATAAATGCAAAAAATGTTATCAACGTAAACGTTTTCGAGCATCATCTTCGATAATTCGCTGTTCTCTCGCCGAAGATGTTCTTTGACGGTGGCAGCTAACAAAAATGGGCTGCAGTTTAGTCCGAATGTGACTCTTCTGAAACGATATTTAGTGAGGTTTGCTTCCCAGTTATCCGCAAATGGGTCAGTCGGCCATAAAAATCGGCACGCGTCTCGATCTTTAGGTGCGATGGATAGCTGCAAAAACGCTTTTTCGATGTCAGCGACAATGCAGACTTTAGGCAGTCGGGTTCGGATGAGAATTCCAACCAAATCCCCTAACAGGAGTGGCCCACGGTGCAAGCATTGATTAATCGAATGTCCGTCTTTTCGGGTTTTTGCCGATCCGTCATACACCACGCGGAGCTTCGTATGTATTTTGTCTTCTCTTATCACCGCTTGATGAGGCAGATAATGTACGATCGTGTCCGGATCTGGTTCGTCGTCTTTTACTGGTTCGATTATCTCCTTTTCTAGCTGATCGGTCATCGTTTTGTGATACTGTATTAGCAATTCAGGTCGTTGTTTCAGCTTCTTCATCGTGTTTCGAAGTCGTCCGAGTGCGAGACCGTAATTCGAATCAAGCTCAGGCATTGGAGTTTTCCATGGAAGCGAGACTTCATATCTGCCGTCAACGAGCTTCATCGTGTTGACGAATTCCTTGAGCACCTTTTCATTCTCGTTTGATTCGTCTTCGTTGTCCAAGCCCGCTTTTTCGAAGTCAAAGTGTTCTTGCACAATATCGAAAAGTTTGTCCGTCTGACGTGCTTGGCTGTGCATAATACCCACTGACAATAATGACGTAGAAGGCCCATTTGGAGTCTCTTCGAGAGACATTCCGCTTAGCATTGGACCGATGATGGAGTCTGATAAGACCAAACCGTTTTCAAACACCTTTCGTTCACGAATTTTGAATCGATGCATGTAGTCCATTCCAATCAGTACGTCAGGGCAGCACTCATTGATTGATGTCTGGAGAGCTTGTTCATCGAATTTTTGATCATTTATCGTCACGATGGGAATTGCAACCGGGACGATGGAGTCGATTATGCGGAGTTGTATTGGCATTTGCTCCGTTCCCAAGTCCACTTCGGCAGATACCCTTTGAGTATGGTATTCTTTCGGCTCACTGGCTCCGAACGTGCATATATTCATCGTATCTTCGCCCTCAACACGCAAGCTTAGGCGTTCAGCCAACTCGCGCGTTAAGTAACTTCGATGACTCCCTGTATCGAAAAAGAAAATCACTCTTTTCGTCAATTTTGGGTCGACCGGGTTTTTCAAGATGGCCGTTGCTGTTAAAAGGAGGACCTTCGTGCTAAGCTTCGGTGACGTAGCTGTCGATGAGACATTTGTCTCCACGGGCAGTCCAAATTTTTGCGGACAGATGGATTGATGGTGATCCTTCTTGCAATACCAACAGACTTTTGTACACGTTTGAGTTGTGTGTTTTAGGTTCAGGCACCGAGCACACAAACGCTTTTCTTTCACCTTTTCAATTCGACTTTGCAGGGTCTTAAAAACTGTGCATTGATCGGCCCAATGCTCTCGGCCGCACAGACGACATTTGCCAACAATCGTTTTTGTCGCCGATGGATTACTCTTGTTGAAGAGATTTTTTGGACATTGAGGCATCATTGTGGATTGTGGAGCCGTGAACGTTATGCTCGACTCGGGAGCGCCGTTCTGATTTCCTCGTGGATGAGGATTGGTTCGATGATTAAAACGATAGTCATGTCTCTGGCTCGTTTGACTTGCATTGTTGTTTGCGTACGCTCGATTGTTCCCCTTTGGGTCGGCTCGGTACGTGCGCGAGTCTTCAGACTGTCCAGCGCGCAAAATCTGTTGAAGCTCCTCTTCCTTTTTCACGTGTTCGCGGAGTTTACGACGGAAACTCGTCGTATTCCAGTTCGTCTGCTTCTCCTTTGCGTGGAGGATCTCTCTCAGCATCGGACGCGACAGTTTTTGTTCCAAGGACAAATAAACAAGCGGCGATTCGACTTGTTCTCCATGTGCTTCTAATTGTCGGCACAGACATTCGAGTTTGTTGGAAAACTCTTTGCAGTCTTCAAAGGTTCGACATGGTTTCAAGTTGGTAATCTCGTTGTACAGCTGTCGTATAATCTCGTGCTTGTTGTTGTATCGCTCTTCAAGCAGTCCCATGGCAATATCGTAGTTCGCTTCCGACATTGTCAAACCGTCGATAACCATTTTCGCCTCACCGATCAACGAGGTGCGTAAATAGGTCATTTTCTGGACACTCGACATGTTCGTGTCATGCACCGCCGTTTTGAAATTTTCGTAAAACGTTGTCCATTTGAGCCGATCTCCATCAAATTTATCCAGCTGGAGAGTTGGCAATTTGATTCCATCACGTTTTGAAGATTGAGGTTGAGGAGGCGAGACAACAGGCATTTGTCCCCGAACTTGTTCAAACTCGATTTTTAGTTTGAACCTGATCTGCGTCAGTTCTCTGACGCGCACCTTGGCTCTAGTGATCGTCTCCGTATCGATCTCCTCTTCGAACTTTTCCATTTCGAAGTCGGCATTCGCCCGAGCCGTTGCTGTCAACCGCCGAGAAGCTTCGGCCCACGAAAGTCTTGTGTTTGAGATTTGTTCCAGCTTCGCGTTGATTTCATTCGCATCTGACTCGCAGATTTCGATAAGCTGTTTTAGTTCGACGAGGCGAACATCATCCGTAGCGTTATCCATTCGCTCATAGAAATCACGAGTGTCTGCTAGAATAATTTTTAAGTCCGAGACAGCTTCATTTATGACGAATCGAAAACTCATCTTTGTTTGCTTTACGTTTTTCTCTTTTTTTTTTGACAAATTTGCGAATTTTTCAAGTTTTCCGCGAGATACGCGCACTTAAATTTTTCCCGTAATTTTTCTTTTTTCGTTTGAGTTTTCAGCGACAGGGCGCAACTCAAACTTCGAGAGATTTTTTTTACGTGACTTTAGCGATGGGACGCAAGTTAAGTCAACGAGAAAAAAATATAGGCGGCAATCCTGCCAAGGTCGCCACTTGTTGGAAATTGGCTAATACTAATTTGCAATCGGTCTGGAGTCAGCTCAATTCCTAACAAATTTCAATCTTTCGATACTGAGTAACAAACAAGAGTTTATTTAAACCGAAGGATAATTCAACAAAAAAGCGTAGCAAAGCAATAATAAAAAGAAAGCACAAAAAAACCAAAATTAATTTCTTAAATACAAAAGTCGCGACGCGATATCATGGATATCGCTTCAAGACCATTTTTAGTGTGAAACATTTTTTGAAACTTTAAATTTTATTCTTTTCCTTCGCGCTATTCGCGACAATGATTTTTTTATTTAGTTAAACATATTTTTGTTTTTGTTGTCATTCTTTTCATTTTTCGAAAAATTCGATGAATCAGGAAGGAAAACGCATTTTTTACATGTCATAGCCGATAGTTTAAATATTTTTGTATCTGATTTTTGCTTTCTTATTGTCGATGTGTGTTTGCATGCAAATAATTAAAATATTTGCTGCCTTTTTATAAATTATTACAACCGAATCTACTTTTCGATTTAGTACAATGAAAACTTTTCTTCTTATACCTTGAAATATTTTTAAAAATTTAGTTTTAATAATTTAGCTGTCATATTAAATCCTATTACAATTGTATAGATGCAATATAAAGTATCTTATTTCTTTTAAAATTATAGTAAGCAAAATAATAAACAATAAAATAAAAAAAACAAATACCCTAATTTCGCGTGTATAAGACCGGTCTTTCCTTATCTATGGGTGTTGAGATTTTATACATGGGTAAATTTTGCGTTGTATTTTTTTAAAATTTTTCAAATACATAATGCCAAAAATACCCATGTATAAGACCGGTCTTATATACGGGGCGGCCCTATATACGCGAAATTAGGGTACATTAGTTAATCAATAGAAAGATAACTTAACTTAAACTTTTAAATTTTTCAAACGATGTGTAATGTTAACAGAAAGAACACAAATTATTTAATTCATTTTGTTGGGTAGATATTTTTATTTTATATAGATAACGTAAAAAATTTAACATATAGTTTGTTTTTAAATTTGTTTAATTTGAATGAAAGTTTAATTTAATGAAACAAATGACAATTAATACTAGAATTTCTTAAAATTTGTGTTATATTTATTTTTTTTTCAAATAGATTTATATAAAATAGTATAAAATTATTATTTAAAAAATTTCTATAAGAGTGTTAATAAAAAAACTTTTTTGAGTTCGAAGCAGGGTTGTGACTTGGTTGGCTCTGGAGACTCTTTTAGCTCTTTTTAAAAAAAGATGAAGCCACAAAAGGCCAGATGATTCCATAAATTGCGAATAAATGGCTCAAGATGGTTCCGGCTCGGATAGATGGCTCCGACCACTTGACTCTAGCGGAGCCATATGGCTCAAAATGACTCGGAGGTATTATAAAGCCGAAGCCAATTATAGAGCCAAATCACAATACTGGTTCGATGCAGTAGTGACTCGGCTCCGAGTTGACTCCAGCAAACCCATGACAGACGAGCAGAGCACCATGACATTTCGCTATTTTTAAGAAAAAATATAATGGGTCTATCTATTCGTCTGCCAAGAATACCGGAGTCAACTCGGAGCCAACGCTGTTTCGAAGTTATTTCATTTTGTAGGAAAAATCTTATCATTAAATACGATTTTTTGTAATTAGCAGTTGGCGATTTTAGCATATTTATGGGCATCTGTTTTTCGGGAAAGCCGAAATCGGCACGACAAAAGCTTAAAGATCATAAGCAGAACGAAGAAGTAAAATATTTTATTATGTGAGGCATGCTTATGATTTTTTAAATTATTTAAATTGGTGAACACGATTTATTAATCCATATTTTGACAGGTGACGGATGTGGGTGAGATCAAAGAGGATGATCTGCGGGGAATATTCCATGAATTTGATTTAAATGGAGACGGTTACATTCAGCGGAATGAATTAAAGTCGGTGATGATAAAAATGGGCCAATCGCCGACCGAAGAAGAATTAAATGCCATGTTTAACGCGGCTGATCGTGATCAAGATGGAAACATTGACTTTCACGGTTTTATATACTCATTTATAATTTTAATTTTTTAACGACATTTAAGTGATGTTTTGTGAATACAACATAAAATTTTCTAGAATTTCTTACAATTGCAAGAGCAAATCCGCTATCCCTTTCGTTAAGGGCCGTGTTTGATGAATTGGATGCTGATGGTGATGGACATATCACGAGGTAAGACAATTATTCAAAAATTCCCGTTCTTCATAAATACCAAAATTTTTCAATAAGTAAAGCATATCGAAAATGTTTGATTTAGGTCGGAGTTGAGGACTGCTTTTCAGCGAATGGGCCATACTCTCTCAGATCAAGAGATCAAAGCCATTTACAAGCACGTGGACATTAATAACGATGGGAAGATTAATTTCCAAGGTCAAAATTTCACCAATTATAATTATATAATTTTAATAAGATAAATTTTATTTACCAATTATTTTGTTTCAGAGTTTTGTGAAATGATGACGCGGAAAAAATAATAAACATTTCGTCTCCCGTCTTCTTCCGTCAAATTTTCTTCAAGGAGAAGATCGCAGGTTACTTGCAGATTTTTGTCTGCTTAGATTCTATCTCTTCTTATCTCGACTTTCACTTTAAACATTGCCTAATGTTCAATTTTGTTTTAATAAGTTTTCTGTTAACCAAATTATATACAAATTTACATGTTATAAATCAAACAAATGTATAGTCCATATTATGTTCATTTCGAGTTTTTATTTCAATTAAGAATTTTATAAAAAATTTTTTTTTATGTAAAACAAATTAATTTGCAATATAAAAATTACTAGTGTACAGTGAAACAAAAATTCAATTCGTTTTACAACTGAGCGTATATTTTCCATTTTTATTTCCTAGCAATCATAACTAATAATTAATTTTTTACCAGCTTATTAAAATTAAGCCCATCAATAAATTATGTGATAAAGTCTTTTGATTACTTTTAAGAATGGGCGCAGCTTTTGTATCACAATTGCGTTTACATTTTAATTGAAAAATATTTATATGTATCTATTTGTAGTGTATAGAAATTCCAAATTTCTTTCCCGTTTTTTCAATTTCCGAAAAATGGACAAAATTTCTTCGGAAATTTTTTTTTATCAACTCTCAACGTTTGATACTTCTCAATTTTTTTTCTGGAATGAGTTTTTGACCAATTTTAATTTTTTTTTCTCAAAATTTTAAAATCTTCTCTAGTACAATCTGGTATGTTATACGCCTACAAGTGTGCATGTTGGTATTAACTTAACCCTCCACATTCAATAATAGTGCGAACGAGCTTCGGCTCAAGAAGACGAGGCTCGTCGCATCGAGATACAGCCACCGACATGCAATCATCAATGAGCGTGTTGAGTGCGTACTCGTCGGCAATAATATCGACGAGATGATGTTTTAGATAGGCACATTCCAACTAAATGTAAATGTACATTCTTTGTAAGTACTGTTTAATTTGAAAAAATTGCATATAATAATAAACTAAGGATAAACTATTTAATGTTTCATTTAATAATTAATGTAGACGTCGTTATAAGTCCATGCTTTTAATTGAAGTGACGCTTAATAAAAGAATATTTTTCTGTTGGCTATAATTCGGTAAGCTTGTGAATTTTTTTTTAAAGCCAGATAAAGCATCTACTTGCAACTTCTGTAGACCAAAGGCACAGAATTTGCAGCGTGTAAGTGAGTCCGCAATTCGCCGTAAACAGATGCGAATCACCGCGCCAATAATAGGACGTCGCCGAAAGTCGAGGGTGGACGCAACAGCGACTGCGAGCTGCGCGATGGTCGGCGCCAGACTTGAATTCGCTGACAGCGCATCGTCGTCAATGGAGTCTACGACGCCGGCGCGATCGAGCAGCAGGCTGAGCGGTTCGCCGCCGTCCGGCTCGTCGCTCCACAACTTCTCCATTATACTTAGCGCACCATTGGCTGAAAGAAAATAGTTTAGTAATAGCATAACGAATGAAAAATGATTTCTTTGTCATAAAAAGGCTACTATAAAAAGAAAGTCAATTCTCTAGAAACAAAAGGAATAACATTCTAGATTATGTGTATAGAAATAAAATTTCCAAATAAGAGTTTGAGCCCAATGTCTAATATCACTATCAAAACGATAAAATAGTTTCGACTAAATTTTAAACAAAATAAAAGTTTTTAAACCTCCAACCGATGATCCGCCAAGGGAATTCGTCTCAATGGTGTTCGTCAGCGTGCTCGAAGCAGCGCTCGTAGCGCGTCGCATCGGCGTCATCATTGCCGAATTTTGGTCCGCCGACGTTGTGGTCGAATCGATGAGTGCGTCACCAATTGCGTCCACTGTTCTTTCACCCGTCTGAAATTTTTATAATCGTTATGAAACTATAGACTTAAAATTTCAAGTGGAATAAAAAAAAAACAAATTTTTGTCAGAAATCTCACAAATGATGACAATAAAGTTCTAATAATTTTTTATTTTGATATTTTTTATTGATTTATTTTATTTTACGTGCCTACGAAAAAAAATGGCACGATTCCAGTCGGCACGTGCCATTAATCGTATAGATGCCGAAGATAAAAAATGTTCACACTTACGAGGTGTGCGATTTTCGTATTCACGTCCTCAATGCGACGCAAAACCTGTCGTGTTTGAGGGCGAATCGTGCGTGGCGCTTCCGAAATTTGAGCCCAATCGAATTGCTCAAACGCCTTAGTGGTAAGCTGCAAAAAAAAGATCAACTTGTTAAGAATTTTGAAGTTGAACAAAAATATTTTAATTAATATATTTGTTTTAATTGATCGTTTTTTGTGTTGGTTTGTGCTAAACGTTTCTTTTCATGTTAATGAAGCTAAAATTATTAACCAAATCTAAAGAATTGGACTCGAATTCAACGAAGTTCCGCAACAATTCCGAAATCGCAACTTTCAACTGCTTCGATAACTCATCCGATGTGGCCAGGTTCGCTGATTTGTTAACAGTTTTCAATTCCATTAGTCTAAAATTTTCATGCATTTTATTGTGTTGGAGGAAGAGCGGTGGCCCAGTGGTTGTGCG
This sequence comes from Bradynema listronoti, assembly GCA_024678965.1. Lineage (NCBI taxonomy): Eukaryota > Metazoa > Nematoda > Chromadorea > Rhabditida > Allantonematidae > Bradynema > Bradynema listronoti. Next base: position 6,882,656 of record JANLNO010000001.1, on the reverse strand, counting down.
ATAGGTTTCACTTTGCTTGGAACAAAGTTCAGTTCCATTCTCAGACCCCATTTGGGTGTCACCATATTTTCAAGACGATAGATACCAAATTGCACAGTGTGGGTGATACGCGGCGGTGCTGACCAGGCCCAAGCAAGCCGCATCAGCTCCATATCGCATGTGAGCAAGCCAGCCGAGATTCCGATGGCTGGATGGCTCTCATTCAAATCCCGCGAAATGATTGGTTACAAGATCATTTCCAACGGGTGAGGATTGATCCCTGGGCCTTCACGTGTCACGTGTCACGTATTATGTTGATTAAATTAATGCTCTGAAGAAACTTCAAAATTGCATTAATTTCTAAGTGAAAAAAAAACAACATTTACTATAAATATTTTTAAACAAAGAGCACAATTTTTCAAGCCGGTAGAAAAAAAGCTTTATAAGAATGCTTACTTAAATTGTTCTTGACTCAAGTCGACGAGATAGGACACATGACGCGTCCGAAGCGCGTGGCAAAGTGCGCAAAACGCCAAAGTCGCGTTGGCGCGCGAGTCGTCACTTGCAAAATCGTCGTGGATGAGGATTTCGCGGACGTCGCGTGCCATTTCGCACAAATCGACGAGTGAGCCCGCCACAATTTTCTCGAACACCTGGACGCTAAACGTGCCGGCCGTGCCGAAGTACGCTGCAAAAATAATGAATTTGCGAAATAAATGATTTTTATTTAGGCACAAACGAGTTTCACTTCGGCAAAAATTCAAAATTATTCCGGGTAAAAAATACAAAAATTGAAACAAACTCGGATCAATGTTCACAAAGTTCATGTCGTTGGCGATGAAAAGTAAAAGATTGGCAAGTGCAGTCTTCACGGCGACAAGAAAGGTTTGCTCGAGACGCGTGACCGTGTCGACCATCCGGCGACCAATCTTTGCCGCCGAAGCCGAAGGCGCTTCGCCTTCGCCCTTCGTCGTTGAAGACGCGTTGTTAATGGGACTCGAAATCGCGATAAACGAGACAAAAAGCTAGAAATATTTACAGCTTAAAGACCCGTTACAAAAATAATTTAATTTGGTTAAAAATTTTCAAAATTCTGTGGGGCGAAGGGGAGGGGAGGTGGTGAAGCCTGCAATAATGTTAATAATTACATCTCTTAGACTCTCTCGAATTTTAAGACGAATATTTTCCCGACATGATTGAGTTTGATGTTCGGCCGCGCCTCGAATAACGTCGGAATTCATGCGAGAATAGTCCATACCTTTAATATTGAAAAAATAATAAATTTTTTATGTGCATTCACAAAAAGAAGTATTCCTTCAATGATGAAATAAAAAAATTCGTAGAAAAATCACCGAGTAAAACGCGCGAAAACACGGCGATTTTTCGCGAAATTCGATCAAGCGCTTTGACGAAAAGGGCGCAGTCGCGCGGATTTCGCTCGGCCGCAAATCGGCGCGCCAAAAGCTGCTCAAGTGAGTGCATTGACGCGTCAACTAGCGACATAAGAGCCGCTCTATCCTCCTTTAAATAACGAAGATATTGTCTTGGCTTCACATAAATATAGAAGGAAAAAAAAACCCACCGGTCCCAAAAATAACTGCACATAGACAGAAATGTAGAGCGACAAGTTTGTGAGGAACGTACAGCAACCGCCGTCAACAAAGTCGAGCACATCGACGTGATGTGGACGTAATGCTGGCGTATCGTTGGCATGCCCATCGCTAGGAATTTTAGCATTATCGCCGTCAGTGTCAGTATCAGCGGAAGCGCCGATCGTACTCGTCGCGAAGGCGTCGCTTACCAATGCGGCGAGCTTCTCCAATTCCACGTCGATTTGTTGACGCCAGTGCGCAAGCAATGTGTCACGCAACTCGTGCCCCTCAACAGCACCAAGCGCGCGCAGCACGCCGGCCGCCTCCAAAACGTCATCGACGCAAAATGTCTTAGAAACAAACGTGTCACGAAGCTAAAACATATATACATAAATAAGTAATAACCGTAAGACAAATCTTGTTATAATTGGATAAAAAAATTATGGAAAATAGAATCAATTGTTATAACAAACGCGTTGTTCCAACGTATCCATCAAAGCTTTACTCTCAGCGTATATGCCAGCCATCGACTTGGCGCTCTTATATTTGTCGAGTTTTGGCCAAACTCCAACGTAGATCTCGGCAGCTTTCTTGAGCTTGCCCTGATCAATTAACTCCTAAAATAAAGTAAAAAACTAAATTTAAAAATTTCACCGACATCGATATTTATAAAACCAAATATTCAACAAAAAAGCAAAAAAAAAAAGTTAAAAACCTGTAAAATTTGCGGCAATTTAACGAAGTACTGTAGCCTATGGATAGTCTTATTGTGTTCCACAAGTTTACGTATCGTCTCGCGATTATTGCCAAATTTCTGCGAGAGCGCATCGGACAGCGTTGAAATGCTCTTCATTCGGTTGGCAAGGCCATGAATCTCCTTAAAAAAATAGTATTTTCCTTTTAAACCTAAATTTGTTAATTGCTTGAAAACTTATGAAAGAGAACTATAAAATATTTTTAAAATGCTCTATGGAAGCAATTGTTGCTTCGATTTAAAGAATTGCTGCCACAAAGCATTAAATTCAATAAATTTATTGAGCTACATTGTCCATTTCCATAAAAGCCGTCTGCATATTTCGTACGGTAGATGTGGCAGTTAAAAACTTGTTGTAATTTTCGTAGACGAGCTGTTGCATTTCGGAATCTAAGCGACGTACATTCTGCACCATATCCTCCTCGACGGCCACCAATTCATCGAGACTTTTGCGCTGAATTAGGTTATTCACATACGCTTCTGAGTCGAAGTTTGGCGAATTGAGATTCAACGGATGATTTTCCGAAGAAAAATTCATAGTTTTATTATTAGGTATATTAAATGGTCGATATTAATAAGTTCGTTGCTGAAAAATGCTAGTATTTTATGCAAAAAATAGGTAAAAAGATGATCTCTTTAACACACTTATACAATTTTTTAATTTTTAGTAACAGAAATTTAAAGCGTTTGAAAAAATTTCCACGTTTTTGCGCAAATTTAAAGCGATAACGAATTCTTATATTTATTATAAATTTATAGAGTAAAAAAGACAAAACATTTTTATTCAATAACAATATTATCAAAAAACTACCAAATTTTTATGGTAATTAAAAAATATTAATATTTCTACTTAAAAGATTGATTTAAGTATCTAAAGATTATTTATTAGAATAATCATATATCTTGATTTTTGTTCATTTTCAAAAGAATTCAAGTTTATAAAAAACATGAAATTTGTATAAAAATAGGTACTAAAAATAAATATAAATACAGTCGCGGACAAAACCTCGAATACATTTGTACTCCACGTTAAGGCAATGTAAAAAGTGTTGATAAATTCTAGCGTTTCAGTAATTGATCTGTATGAGCTGAAAACTTTGCTGCGGAAGTTTTCGGGGATGCTCTATCGATTTTATCGGACGAATTTTTCATAGGATCCCATAGAATCCGGGATTAAATTAGGCCTCTAATAGCATGGTCCAAATTTTATGGCGAAGACAATGCTATAATCTATTTTTTGATTTGGATCCTGTGGAACCCTATATAGGGTTCCAACTTAGTTCGGAGAAAAATCGCGCATGAGTAGACATATATGGTTAAAATTTTACGAGAAAAACGATAATTATATCGAAATAGTAATTTAAGGCAACGTTTCACTCATAATTTCGGAAAATAGAATTTTTTGTAAATAAAATTTTATGTGATTAACAAGTTTTAAAAAATTTTAACAATGACGAATCAAATAAGTTCATTGTCCTCCCCACTCGACAATTTCTTCGTGTACTATGTCCAAATCTTCATCCAGGAGCAGGATTTCCTCATCTGCTTCACTAGAAGAACCACCCAGTTGTCGCTTTTTCGGCTAGAACTCCTCTGCATTTGTGAATGCGGCGACCAATTGCCGTTTCATAAAGAAAGGCAACTTTATTTATGTATAAATAAAATTGAAATTTATATTTTTTTATGATTTTTTTTAGATTTACTGGGACGATTTTTTTTGTTTTTGTGCAATTTTTGACAATTTTTAGTTGCCCAGAAAACCTGCCTGAAATCTAACCTAAGTAAGAAAATTATTAAAAAAATTTTTTAACGTTTGATAACCCAAAAGAACCCGAATTTTATGTGTTTTTTTATCATTCCAATTATGTTACAGATATGGAGAATTTTTATTAAATTTACATAAATCTGGAATCTGATTTATGAATCGTTAAAAATCGTCGCACAAAAAACTACGTTATTTGGAAAAATCGACAATCAGTTTCTAGGTAATTTAGACACATTAAATAATCATAATATTTTGGTATTATATTCTGCATTCTGTTATTATGTGTCGGTAATGCATACATTTTAATGTTTAAAATAAAAATAGAACCAAGATACAAATTTAAAAATGATTCTACTTTGATTAGAATGAAGACAAAAATTATTCTCCTTATAACAAAGGTATACATGTTGCATCTATCCCTATGGTATATTGTATAAGATTTTTTATTGATAGGTATTAAAGATAAACGAAAAATAAGTTTCCTTATATTTATAGATGCAAAAAATAAAAAATTGTAAAAGTACCGAAATTTTTTTGCGAATATTTTTCTTCGACTATCGGAAATTTTTTTCCAAATAAAATTTTGAAACAATGAACTATGACGTATTCAAACATACAATAATACTAAAATATTTGTTAATCTCATTTTAACGCATTAGTTTTAGATTTTTAAATCTCTTGTGCCTGTTATAATTGTTATAATTGTTTTAATTAAATTCTTTTTTCTAAATTTATTATTAGGTTTTTTTGTTTATTTTTTTATTAAATATATCATTTTTTTAATTCAAACATTATATTATTTGTATTTATTTATAATATTAGGTTGTAACATAATTATGGTCGCTTTTTTTCAAATGTTTGTAATTCTGTTTGTTTTAAACGGAATACTTTTAATCATATATCGTTGGAAAGGGGATGGTTTGGGCTTTCTGATGACATATGATTTGTTTTGTAAAATGTTTGTTAACGTTAAATATTTTGTTTAAAATGACAGACGATCGTGAGTGTGTGAGAGTGCTTTTACGCGAACGATTCAAAAATGGTGATAAAGCTGCTTGAAAAATTAACGAGATGTTTGGTCGTGATGTGATTACAAAGAGGCAAGCACAAAGATGGTTCAAAATGTTTCGCGAACGACTTACCAACATCGAACACAAGTAAGGCGATGGGAGACCCATCAGCGCTATATCGAAGAGGAGCTTGGCTGGGAGCTGCTACCCGTCTTATTCGCCCGACATTGCGCCATCTGACTACCATGCGTTCAGGTCGTTTAAAAATTTTTTACGCGAACGGCAATTCAAAAACGACGACGACCTCGAAAATGGGGTTCGCGAATGGATCGAGCAGAAATCGGGTACGGACTTCTTCAAGCGAGGAATCCGCAAATTACCGAAGAGATGGATGACCGTGTGGTTGACTAATGGCGATTATTTGATCTCATGACTTTGTTTTACTGTAGCTTTAATTGTTGAAAGTTTAATAAAAAAAGCGACCATAATTATGTTACAACCCAATAATATTAATTATATTTAAATTTTAAAATATTAATCACACTAATATGAAATGTTGATGAAATTTTTTTTATTTTTTATTTTTTTTGAGCGTCTTATTCATTTTTGATTTGTTGATTTTTTAGCGAATGTATTTTTAAAAATGCACACATGTACACGGGTTATTCGAGAGTGAGACTTTATATAGACGTATATTTTGACGTATACTTTACAATATTAATTACTACAAAGTGTTCTTTTAATAAATTGTTAAACAATTTTTACAAAAACCAAAAATTTCATAAACCTTTTTCGCTTGCCAGCGGAATTTTTTAATACTATATTTTTTTCTGCCTCTCAATTATATCTAAACAATCGCAATAATGAAAAAAAAATTCAACTTTTCTGAACTTAAAACAAAATTTTTCATTTCCATTTGAGATGAAAAAAAAACTGCAAGAGAAAGGCAATCGGTATATGCGCAATCAGAAGATTTAGAGCAAACGGATAGTGTTAAAGGTGTAAATAAGCGTTTAACGGAATTATGATAAATATAAAAGTGAAATCGACGGTAGGCAAAAGATAGAATAGACATATCATATGCGAATGCATATGTCTTCAGGGAAATATGTATATGCAATTTGCAATACAAATATTCACTAATGCATTCATAATGTCACATTAATAACAACAAAATCATTTAAAAGAGATTATAACAGCGGTTTTCTTTTTTAATTAAAACCGATTAAGTTAAAATAAAAAAGAAAATTCACACGTTTACACAAATCCAATTTTTATATTAAATTTCATTTACCTAGTTCATCTTCTAGGTTTTAAATTTCTTATTAACTTTATATTAACTTTAAAAATTGCAATAAGTAGTGAAATTAGTTCATGAGCCAAAGAATTTACTGTTTAAATCTGTTATTTTCAGCTATTAAGTAATTAATTTCATTATGATGCGTTTTAATCACTCAAATTTTACGCGTTGTGATATTATTTTTTGCTAACCAATTTATTATTATTATTATTATTATTATTATTATTATTATTATTATTATTATTATTATTATTATTATTATTATTATTATTATTATTATTATTATTATTATTATTATTATTATTATTATTATTATTATTATTATTATTATTATTATTATTATTATTATTATTATTATTATTATTATTATTATTATTATTATTATTATTATTATTATTATTATTATTATTATTATTATTATTATTATTATTATTATTATTATTATTATTATTATTATTATTATTATTATTATTATTATTATTATTATTATTATTATTATTATTATTATTATTATTATTATTATTATTATTATTATTATTATTATTATTATTATTATTATTATTATTATTATTATTATTATTATTATTATTATTATTATTATTATTATTATTATTATTATTATTATTATTATTATTATTATTATTATTATTATTATTATTATTATTATTATTATTATTATTATTATTATTATTTATTATTATTATTATTATTATTATTATTATTATTATTATTATTATTATTATTATTATTATTATTATTATTATTATTATTATTATTATTATTATTATTATTATTATTATTATTATTATTATTATTATTATTATTATTATTATTATTATTATTATTATTATTATTATTATTATTATTATTATTATTATTATTATTATTATTATTATTATTATTATTATTATTATTATTATTATTATTATTATTATTATTATTATTATTATTATTATTATTATTATTATTATTATTATTATTATTATTATTATTATTATTATTATTATTATTATTATTATTATTATTATTATTATTATTATTATTATTATTATTATTATTATTATTATTATTATTATTATTATTATTATTATTATTATTATTATTATATTATTATTATTATTATTATTATTATTATTATTATTATTATTATTATTATATTATTATTATTATTATTATTATTATTATTATTATTATTATTATTATTATTATTATTATTATTATTATTATTATTATTATTATTATTATTATTATTATTATTATTATTATTATTATTATTATTATTATTATTATTATTATTATTATTATTATTATTATATTATTATTATTATTATTATTATTATTATTATTATTATTATTATTATTATTATTATTATTATTATTATTATTATTATTATTATTATTATTATTATTATTATTATTATTATTATTATTATTATTATTATTATTATTATTATTATTATTATTATTATTATTATTATTATTATTATTATTATTATTATTATTATTATTATTATTATTATTATTATTATTATTATTATTATTATTATTATTATTATTATTATTATTATTATTATTATTATAGTATTATTATTATTATTATTATTATATATTATATATTATATTATTATTATTATTATTATTATTATTATTATTAAAAATTATTATTATTATTATTATTATTATTATTATTATTATTATTATTATTATTATTATTATTATTATTATTATTATTATTATTATTATTATTATTATTATTATTATTATTATTATTATTATTATTATTATTATTATTATTATTATTATTATTATTATTATTATTATTATTATTATTATTATTATTATTATTATTATTATTATTATTATTATTATTATTATTATTATTATTATTATTATTATTATTATTATTATTATTATTATTATTATTATTATTATTATTATTATTATTATTATTATTATTATTATTATTATTATTATTATTATTATTATTATTATTATTATTATTATTATTATTATTATTATTATTATTATTATTATTATTATTATTATTATTATTATTATTATTATTATTATTATTATTATTATTATTATTATTATTATTATTATTATTATTATTATTATTATTATTATTATTATTATTATTATTATTATTATTATTATTATTATTATTATTATTATTATTATTATTATTATTATTATTATTATTATTATTATTATTATTATTATTATTATTATTATTATTATTATTATTATTATTATTATTATTATTATTATTATTATTATTATTATTATTATTATTATTATTATTATTATTATTATTATTATTATTATTATTATTATTATTATTATTATTATTATTATTATTATTATTATTATTATTATTATTATTATTATTATTATTATTATTATTATTATTATTATTATTATTATTATTATTATTATTATTATTATTATTATTATTATTATTATTATTATTATTATTATTATTATTATTATTATTATTATTATTATTATTATTATTATTATTATTATTATTATTATTATTATCTATTAGAATATTATCTTTATTAAGTCAGTTTTCTTTAGTTAAGAGTTATTTTTAACTGTTTCTATTTTTTTAATTTTTATCATTTGACAAATATCGAAATTCCATAAATCAACTATTCCTTTCTACAGATTTTGGCAAACAGAATAAATTCAATAACGTTATTAATTTATCGGCATTCATGTGAGTAAATTTAAAAAATCATAAGTTCTATTTTTTCAAGCTATAAGTAAACATATAAATTTTAATAAGACTTTTTTAAGTTTACAGCTTTTTCCACTTAAAAAAAAACTCGTAAATATTTGAAAAGTTGCTTAATTTTTATTTTTAAAATTTTTTTTTTGAAATTTTATGTTATTATTTTGATACATTTTTATTGAGGCTTTGATTTCTTATTGTGTAGAATGAATTTTGTACCTGAATATTTATTTTTTAAACATTTTTTGAATTTTTATTTTAGGACACATTTCTAGTTTAGGAAATAATATGTAGACGAATAAAGTTAAAAGATATGCGTATAGTGTGTAACAAAATTATAAGAAATCTCCATTTTTTGTAATATCTCGCGTTACATCTACCTAATTTGCTCAAAATTTGTATCACATATGTAAATAATGACTATACGACCGCACAAACATTTTTACGTCATCATATTTAATAATAAAAATTTTATTAACGAAAAACGTAATTTTAATTTTAAGTGTAACGAAAATATAAGACATTCCCACATAATACGCACTTAAGTGATAATTGATAACGAACTCATTATAAATCATTATAAATTAGTATTTAGTAACGTTGCCTTGACTTTTAAGAATTCGCTTGGGAATACTGCTGTACAATTTTTCAAGCTTTCGACGCTTAGACGACGCCACGCTGCCAAGATCGAGTGTCTGCCAAGAACGCTGTCGAATTGCTTGCAATCTGCATAAACGTATTGCTATCTGTTCAAACAATTACCAAATGTGTACTTGTAAGATCCTTTACTGTATGTTATCTTTACAAGAGGCTCGGTTTTATTCAATGTTTTTTTAAAAAATTTGAAAAAATCGATATTTTTGGGTTTTGACCACACGATCATAGGGCCTAGCTCATCTTAAAAGCCCAAACATTTTTGCATAAGATGTAAAAAGACCTATACAGACTGGACTCATCTGGATTGAGTTGTAAACAAAAAAAATCAAGTTGCGTATTTTTCGTTAAAAACAGCAAATTAACGCTTTTAAGATGAGCTAGGCCTGATAACGTAATCTTCGACCCAAAAATATCTAAGACCCAAAAATATCGATTTTTTCAAATTTTTAAAAAAAACATTGAATAAAACCGAGTCTCTTGTAAAGATAACATACAGTAAAGGATCTTACAAGTACACATTTGGTAATTGTTTAAACAGATAGCAATACGTTTATGCAGATTGCAAGCAATTCGACAGCGTTCTTGGCAGACACTCGATCTTGGCAGCGTGGCGTCGTCTAAGCGTCGAAAGCTTGAAAAATTGTACAGCAGTATTCCCAAGCGAATTCTTTAAAGTCAAGGCAACGTTACTAAATACTAATTTATGATGATTTATAATGAGTTCGTTATCAATTATCACTTAAGTGCGTATTATGTGGGGATGTCTTATATTTTCGTTACACTTAAAATTAAAATTACGTTTTTCGTTAATAAAATTTTTATTATTAAATATGATGACGTAAAAATGTTTGTGCGGTCGTATAGTCATTATTTACATATGTGATACAAATTTTGAGCAAATTAGGTAAATGTAACGCGAGATATTACAAAAAATCGAGGTTTCTTATAATTTTGTTACACACTATACAGTGTGTGTAAAAACTTTAGACTCCAAATTTTGCAAATTTCACCACTTTTACACATTCCATATCATTATCAATTGTTTTAATTAGTTGATTGTGATGTTATAAGCTGTATTTAAAAATATCAGATCGATTTGAACAATTTTTTAGAAATCAGACAGCAAAATACATTTTACCGGTGTGTAAAAACTTTAAACGCATCATGAAAATTTACTTTTAAACAAATCATAGTAACATATTTTATTAAAATAATGTGATAATTATAGCCAAAATATTCAAATTAAGTCATAAAAACAATTGTAGCATTCATATTTCATATTCACTTTCATATTTGTACACTTAATAATATGAGTCCTTAGAAAAATCGATGGTGCCATCTAAAAATAAAATCGATTTTTTAAAATGTGGCTTATACGAATGCTACAATTGTTTTTATGACTTAATTTGAATATTTTGGCTATAATTATCACATTATTTTAATAAAATATGTTACTATGATTTGTTTAAAAGTAAATTTTCATGATGCGTTTAAAGTTTTTACACACCGGTAAAATGTATTTTGCTGTCTGATTTCTAAAAAATTGTTCAAATCGATCTGATATTTTTAAATACAGCTTATAACATCACAATCAACTAATTAAAACAATTGATAATGATATGGAATGTGTAAAAGTGGTGAAATTTGCAAAATTTAGAGTGCGATTAGTTTTAAAGTTTTTACACACATTATATAATAAATTTAAATTGGGACATGAAATTGTAAATTTTTGGTCGCTTTAATAATCCACTTTTGTAATCTGCAATTAAACTTGTTTGCTCGATTTTCCATTTTCGCCTGTGAAAAACTAAATCTTTGCTTTTTAAAGTTAATAACATTTTACAATCATTTAAATTAAATTTTAAAAATTTTTAAAGCTTTTGATAATTATTTTAAAAAACTACCTATTTACTTTTTAATTTAATGTTTAGATGAATCAACATTTCGTATTATAGTATTATCCAAATTGTGTACTTGGAAATATGACAAAAAAAGATTTAAGAAATATAAGTGGTAAGTGGCAACTTTTGATATACTTTCATTTTTATTTATTTCCTTATTGTATAGTATAGAAATAAAATCTTAATTTCTGCTTCGAATTAATTTTGAAAACCTATAATACTATATTTTTTAAAGCAAGTATTCATGAGTTTTTGAATGTCTCTTTACGCCGCTGTGGCCGACGTGTCTGGCCGACTTCGATGGCAAAAGAAAAGCACGACCGTGCAGTGGACGACGCGCAATCGGAACGTGAGCATATCAGCACCAGTTACGTAGAGCACCATCTCTCGCTACACGAGTTGCATGACGTCCATCGTGATTCCTATATTGACATCGCGTGTCCCGAACGCAGTGATGGTCTCAGCTCAGTTGAGGCAAGGTGTGAAATTTAGAATGATATAATTTTTTACTTGATGAAAAATGTGTAGGTTCGGAAAAATGTCCCAAAAATTCGAATTAAATTACGAAAACGTGGCGATCTCAAATGTTTAGTAAAATTTAGGACCCTAAATAGCTTCTAAAAAATTTTTTTGGTGGCTTCTTGCTCTCTTCACTTTCATCTTTCTAAAATGTTTGGCGCAACTGGAGCTTTAAGTAACTTTTATTCCATTATCATATCTTTTTTTTCTAAATTTTATTTTTTTATTTTATTTAGGGCTCTGTCGCTTAGACCACTTTCCTCCTTTTGGTCACACCTCCAACGTTCTTCTAAAATGTGTCTTAGATGACTTTTCTCTTACCCTCTTTCTAAAAATAGGATCTTAATGGCTCTCCTCTCTTATAACCTTTTTTCAGTAAATTATTACCGACGCGAGTTTTAGATGCTTCTCATCTCCCTCTTTTTTAACGTTGACTGGGATCTTAGATAAGCTTTCATCGCGCCTCCTCCCTTCTTTTCACCTTATTCTTTCCTTAAAATATTTGATGCTAAAGCTTTTTTTCTCCAGCTTCCTACTTTTTTCCTCAATCTTGTTTCCATCATTTTTTGATCCTTCTAATTTTAACGTGCCTAGAAAGAGATATTTATAAAGAAGCCCCAAAACGGCCAAATAATAAAATTTTTTCAGATTTGAATAGAGAACTATTTGTTAACAATATAAAATTTTTTTCCATTTTTTGACCTCTACTACATGTATATATTTAGAAAAAGACTACGAGACGGTGGAGCAAACGTGCTAAGACCACCAAAAAAAGTATCCAATTTAAAACTTTTTGCTCGACAATTTTTCTACAAATTTTGGCTTCTTTTGTTAGGTGCCAATTTTTAATTAAAATTTTAACTAATTTTTAATGGCATTTAATTATCACATTTAATTACTGAATGTTTTTTAATTTACTATTTAGGTGCCGCGGTACTGAACATTTTCACCTATTTCATTCATTTATATCACGGCCACGAAGAATTGTTAAATCTGTATTGCGCTTTCACATTGATAGCAATCGTATTTTGCATGAGCATAATGTCCTTTTGGCAAGAGCGTAAAGCATTGCGAGTACGCAAAATTTATAACATCCAAACTTGTTAAAATTAGCAATTTTTAATTATTAAGTTCAAATTTAAAATTTGAAATTATCTACAAATACAAATACAAGCCTTAGCAATATTTTTGGAAAAGATTTTTAATTAAAAATTTCATTGCTCTTTGTTTAAGGTGGTCAGCGATTTTGCCACGTTAATGCCGCAAAATTGTTTCGTTATTCGCGATTGTCAACAGCGACAAATTTCCTCGGAAAATCTCGTTGTTGGCGATTTGATTTTCATTCGGTAGGGAAAAATCATTCTTTTCATATTTGTTTATCAATTTAAATCTACTTTTCTTATCATTTTCTGTATTTTTAAAGCGCAGCAAACATTGAATGTATTTATTTCACTTTTTCAGATCTGGAGAACAAATTCCGGCGGATGTACGAATTATTCAATCCAATGGTCTGCGAATCGAAGCATCCGCGATTACGGGTTCTTTAATACTCATTTTTAAATTTTCAATTTAATATTTTAACTTATAGACACGATCGATCGCAATTATTTATTTTATAACGTTTTTTTTATGTTTTATTAGCAATAAAAGTGAAAATACAAATTTACATGGTTACATTGTTTAGTGATTTACATATTTATTAATTCTACAATTATTTGTCCGGGAAACACGCACACAATTTAAAATTAAATTGACTCAGCAAAGCTGTGTCTAAAAATACATACGTCAATAACTTTCTTATTTTAAAATCTTATTTAATATGAATGTATAAACACATTTATAGGACAATCGCAATCGGTCGACTACACGAGTGACGTAGTTCCATTGCATGTGTCACTTTTCGACGCGCGTAATGTCGCATTTCGTGGCTCGTTTTGTGTCGAAGGCGACGCTATCGGTATTGTCATACGCACCGGACAATATACGGTAGTAAATAATTTTATTAGATTTTTTTTGTTTGAATTTATTGTAGTCTTATTGGCTAATTTAGATGATTGGAAGCGTGGAAAACATGCAAGCGCGCGTACAAGTAACAGAAAGCCTACTGCAAAAGGAGATTTCGAAATTTGTTCAGTTTATTTCGATTATCGCGCTTAGCATGGGCATAGTTTTCTTCATTATTGGCTGCATAGTTGCGAGGTGCGTTTAAATTATTTCGTTGTTAGCTAATTAAAATATATAAATTGGATATTTTTAATATTTCTTACAACACGTATTTTTAAATTATATTTTTCAGGTTTGAGAATATTTTGCATCACTTTGTCACTGGCTTTTTGATCATTATTGTTGCCAACGTGCCGCAAGGGCTGCCGGCCATGGTGATGTCTCAGTTGGCGATTATTGCGCGTCGAATGGCGAAAAAGAATGTCTTTATTAAAAAGTTGGACGTCATCGACGAGCTTGGCGCCGCGACCGTTATCGCCACGGATAAGACGGGCACTCTCACACAAAACGTTATGATGCTAACCGATCTTTGGTACAATCGCAGCTACGTATCCAGTGAGTATGCTTTTATACTAATTATATATATTTGCTTTGAACACAAGGGATTTATCCAAATAAAAATAAATTATTGAATTTCTGTTTTTAAAAGATTTTAATTGAATGTATCAGCTGAAAATTTAATTAAAAGCTTTTTTTGCCATGTAGATTTGTTTTTGTTTTAGTTTACAATAGGCTAAAGCACGCACGCATGCGCGAAATGCGCAATCAATGCGCGCCGGGCGCGTTAAAACGCAGCGCCGGCGGCGCACTTGAAAAGCCGCTGCCCGAGCTTCTATCGGTGATGAGCGTCTGCAATCGAGCCAATTTCGAGCGGTCACAACGCGGACCGGCGATGCGCGTCAGTATTCAGCGCGAAATCGAGCGCCTGACACTCGATCGAAAAGTGTCCGGCGTTCAAACAAAACGCTTTACCGTTGTGTACGTTTTTATCTTTATTTTATATCTCTCTTTCGATTCAACCATTCAAAATGCAATATTTGTAATCTTAGTACTGAAATATTTTTTAAATGAGTCTGATAATTATTATCTTTTCTTATTTTTTAATATCGATAATTTTTTTAGAAGCCAAAATGGTCGAGAGTCAGTGCGGGAGCCGAGTAGTTGTGATCTTACAATGATAACAACCGATTTCATCCCGGAGGAAAGCGGCGATGATGGCCAAACGGATTGTTTGTCGGAGTCGGCTCCTCAGGCGGTGAGTCCCGAGAAACGAGAAAAGCGAGACGTCGATCCCAGTGAGTATCCAATAGCGACGAATCGACGCCGCGGTCGAAACGAACTGTTTGGCATGCAGTCCGACGTCGCGCTTCTACGCTACGTGGAAAGCATTGCGAGCGCCGAGGGAATTCGCCAACGTTTTCAGGTTGATTTTTTAGTTTCTCTATTGGTTTTGGGAAAAAATGTTTGGCAAAAATTGAATGCATTTAGAATTAATTTTTTTTTTGATAATAATAAGAATTGCCATAAGTTTAGAGTAGGGTTTCAAAATAGTAGAGTTTTCAATATAAAATTTTATTCGCTGCTTTGGTATACGTCATATTTTTATTATGGTTGAAAATTATGTTTTTTAAATAAATTTTTCGAGTAATTTTGAGGAGGATTATTTTTACATGCAGTCGAACCTGTCCACTATGGCACTTACCTACTGAGGAATGAAACCAATGCTAACCGAAAACGCGTGGGATATTGGTTTCATTCCCAGCTTATCTTGAAAAACTATGACTTATCTTGAAAAATTATGGCACCTGTCCACTATGGCACATTTGGCCGGTCCCGAGGGGTGCCATGGTAGACGGGTTTGACTGCATTCTCTTTAGATCGTTTTCGAAGTTCCGTTCAATTCGGTGCGGCGTTGTCAATTAGTCGTGGCGAAATGTCTCACTCAGTTGTCCCGCGGGTCGAGTACGATATCGATGAACAGCGTCGGCAATAACACGCAGTTTTATTTGGATCATAAGGCTGTTGAACACGAACAGGCCGACTACATTGTGATGATAAAGGGCGCACCGGAGGTGGTTCTTAGCCGCTGTACGCACGTAGCGATCGGAGATGAGATTTGTGAAATTGACGACGATTTTCGTGCCGACTGCCAAGTAAGAACTAATAATAAAAAATAACAACTTTGACAATCAATATTGACAATAGAGGTGGAATAATAGTAAAAGAGTTAGCAATAATATTAGGTCTAAAAGTTAATTTCCGCGTATTTTACGCTTTTTAAACTACATGAAACTAGAAAAACTTTAACAAAACTTTTATTCAAAATAATTTCCGTCATTAATAACAACATTTTCCCAGAGTTTGGGCAATTTATGGATTCCATCATAATAAAATTTTTCTGGTTTGGCCGCTATCCATTCATCAAGCCATTTTTTGACGTCTTGACGATCTTGAAAGCGCTGCTCCGCTAGACCATGAGCCATTGACCGGAAAAGGTGATAATCCGACGGGGCGATGTCCGGAGAGTACGACGGGTGCGGTAAGACCTCTCATTTGAACTCTTTTAGCGTATCTTTTACCGATTGAGCGACGTGCGGCCTTGCGTTGTCATGAAGCAGTATGGCTTTTTCGTGCCATTCTTGGCAAGTTCTTATGGATGGAGCAGCATCGCCGTAAGCTTGGGCAAGCATTTGGTGCGCGTCAGTGGCTTTCTTCTTAAGATGAAAAAGGAAAAGAAGAGCTTTCCGCAAATGACGTTTTTCCGGCACAAAAGTTGACATCTTCTAAATTAAAAATAACACATGTTTATAATGTTATACAGTGAAAGTCATATACTGATAGAAAGCTGATAATACAGAGAACATTATAACATAAAATTCGTTATATAAAAATAATTTTATTTTGGCAAAATATCAACAACAACAAAAACGCGGAAATTAACTTTTAGACCTAATATATAATCACGGAATATTGTACTTTGTTTAGCTCTTATTTAAAAAAATCAAACTTATCAAAAAAATTTGAGAACACGAAATGAATTTACGTCAATTTAGACGGCGTGGAATAAATTTGGCGTAGAGGGACGACGAGTGATTGCGTTCGCTCACAAGCCTTTCAGAGCGGCGGCCAATGCCAAGTTTTCTAAAGCCGCCTGCCTCGAGAAGAACAACCAAATGCTGGCGGACACAAACGTCGCGACAAACGCAAATAATATTTCGCCATCCGCGAGTCCGACGACGAACGCATCGCCACTCGTAGAAAATTATCCTCAAGAGAATCTCATCTTTCTCGGCATGTCGGCGATGATCGATCCGCCGCGACAGGAGACCGCCAGCGCCATTAAGCAGTGTAAGGAGGCCGGCATCAAGGTATTTATGATCACCGGTGATCATCCCAGCGCCGCCGGCGCCATCGCATCGCAAATTGGTCTAATCGACGACGTCAGTGAAAACGTTTGTTTACGCTTTAAAATTTATGTAAAAATAGTTAGAAATGAAATTTTATATAGAAATTTCTCAACCGCCTTTAGGTCAATGAAGTGAATCCATCGATTGGAAAAAGTTATTTCATTTTTTTTTGTTAAAATTTTGCGACCAATTTGTTCGCAAAATCTTCTAACGATATATGAATCTATTTCAAGTTGAATCAATTTGTATTATTACTATGCGCCATAAATCTCCTCTTACCAAATTCACATTTTATTATTTTCAAGGCATCCCATAAAAACAAGTTGCATCATGATAAGGTGAGTCTTGAGGCTGCGCAAAACACTAGTGACGCGAACACTAGACAATGGACGATGGTACTCGGCGAGAGTCTGGTCATGATGACCAGCGCGGAATGGGATCGACTATTAAAGCATAAATACATCGTTTTCGCAAGGTATGTTTGTTCGTTTTTTATTATTAATTTAATTTATATTTGCTACGGGATCTCCGAAATGATCAACGGTTTTTTCATAGAACCACGCCGGAACAAAAGTTGTTGATTGTGGAGGAGTGTCAGAAACGCGGCGAAACAGTAGCCGTCACTGGTGGCGGAGTGAATGACGCGCCGGCACTGTCCAAAGCGAATATTGGTTTGTTTAGAATTGTTGTCAGCATTTAATAAAGCGCTATTTTCTGTCCGTATGTCCGTCACGAAAATGTCCGCAACGCTTTTTGAGGCCTTCCCTAATTTGAAAAATTTTCAAGACCCCAAATCAGGGTCGGAGATGGTTGAAATCCGTTTTTGATCCGACCTTTCTGGGATCGTATTCCGGGTCCTAAATAGCATCTGATTTATACAAATGTCTGATTATCGCACAATTTACATCGTTATTTATATGCACACCGATTTCACATTTAAAATTACCAATTCTTTTTTCAAATTAGATTTTTCAATTCTAATAACATTAAATAATTTTTTAATTATACATATTCCAAACCAATAGTTTAAAAAGTAAATTTTAAAATAGGATCCAATTTTTTTCAAAACTCGTGATATTAAAATTTCAATTCAAGCTTACAAAACCTATGTTAGACCCCAAATGAACCAAAATAAAAAAAAAGTATGGAATCCGCCCAACAATTTTGAAATTAATAGAATTGAAAAAATACAAAAGATCTTTATTTTCAAAGCTTTTAAGAAATGTTCAAAAAAGATAACTACGAAAGAGGACTCAATATATGTAATCTACAAGATCTTAAAAGTAGGCGTACTTTACTCGATTTAACCATAATTTGTAAAATCTTGGCTTATACCACTCATTTTGATCCCTGGATATATTTTGAGAAAAATATTATAAGTAATAGAAGGGCTTTATCCTTACGAAACCAAAATACTTCTTCTAAAAATCATAATTTCTTTGCCAGAACAATTAATCCTTGGAATAAAATATCTGAAGAAATAATTCTCAGTAATAACTCGGACATACTTCCTAAAAGATTTTTGAAAACAAGACTTCCCATAACGCAGGCGTATGGCAAGGAGGTGGTTTTTGAATAATTTATTCTATTTAATTAAACCTATGTTTCTCTATTTCTGAATTGCATTGTTTCAATTTTTATTGTATTATGGCTAAAAAAGTGCGCTTATAGCACCTGTTATTATTATTATTAGAAATTATAATAAAATGTGTAGTAATCAAACATGAGGAGTCCGAAATTCGAGGTAATTTTTTTTATCCGATTCTTCTGGGATCATGTTTCAGATAAATAGGATTTCAATGTAAACGCCGCGTATGCGGCGGGGGCGAATTTTTTAGCTTAATTAACTGTTATGAATATAGTTGAAAAGCAAATAAATGAATT
Organism: Bradynema listronoti; assembly: GCA_024678965.1. Classification (NCBI taxonomy): domain Eukaryota; kingdom Metazoa; phylum Nematoda; class Chromadorea; order Rhabditida; family Allantonematidae; genus Bradynema; species Bradynema listronoti. Next base: position 6,863,144 of record JANLNO010000001.1, on the reverse strand, counting down.
CAATAAGTGGGGAAATTATACGAAAGATGACATGAAAGGTGATATATTTTTCAAATGTTTTTTTTTTTTTGAAAATATAAATGACAAGACAGGATAAAAAAATTATTATTACTCATTTTTTTCAGGCATAGCGATGGGCGTAAATGGCAGTGATCTTGCGCGCAAAGCGGCCGACATTATCCTCACCGATGACAATTTCGCCTCAATCGTCAAGGGAATTGAAGAGGGTCGATTGTTATTCGACAATTTGCGTCTCTCACTCGCCTATACGTTAGCGCATTTGTGGCCGGAGGTCTGTCCAATTATTCTCAATTTTACGCTCGGCCTACCGCTCGGTTTGGAGCCACTTCAGGTAAAAGAAATATTGAAAGTAAAAATATGAAAAATCTCTTATTAATAAAAAGCAAAACCAAAGAGTTGAGACTATTCAGTCAAAATTGAATCTCTATTCTCATTAATAAATGAATGAGTTTTTCTTTTGCATAGATTTTGAGTATCGATTTGGCCAGCGAATTGCCTCCGTCCGTCTCGCTGGCTTACGAAAGTCCCGAAGCTGATATTATGAAGATCCCACCACGAAGTCGACACACAGAGCTAGTGACCAATCGCTTGTTGATGTATTCGTACCTCTTTTCTGGCAGTTTTATCACCGCCGGATGTTTGACGGCCTATTTATCTATTTACTTGTAAGCTTAAAAAAGCTTAATATGACAAATTCCAATTATTACTTATAATTAAAATTCGTATGCTTCACAATACTATAAAAAACATTTTCCATTTACAATTAAAGACATTAAATAGCAATTGTTAGAAAAAAGAAAATATATTCCTTATCAAATTAGAAACATTTTAAAAAGCAATTTTTACTATTTAATTATTTTTATTTTAGCTGTGGAAAAGACTTATTAGTATAGAAGCAATAATAAAAATATACATAGCAAGTTATTTATAGATATCATAATATTCCAATTGGCGATCTCTTTTATACGTCTGAGCATTTCTGGCGTCCAGAATCGGACAATTTCACGACAAGTACTGGCCTACACTTTACGGAGGAAAAGCAGATGATGATTCGCGGACAGGCCGCTGCCGCTTGGCATGTTACTCTGGTCATGTCTCAGGTGCTTTTTTTACGTTTCAAACACAGATCAATAGCCAAGTAGATGAATTAGCTATTCTTTACCTTTTCAATCATCGTTTTTTATAATTATTTAAATAAAAATGTATTTTTTACATAGTTTAACTAATTGTTTAATTATTGAAAGAGCAAAAATTAAAGGTATATGTTTGATTGAAGGTATTCCATTTGTTCATGTGCTCAACGCGTCGCGTGTCCATCTTTAAGCATGGCGTAACCAATTTTTTCTCCGTATTAGCCGCCGTCATCGAGGTGCTGTTATTGAATCTGTTCGTCTACACTCCCGCATTTCAATACATTCTCGACATACATACACCACCGTCGCACGTCTGGATATTTGCGCCAATTGTAGGCATCTATTTATTGATATATAACGAGTTGCGCAAGTTTCTCATACGTAATTTTCCAAAAAACAAATTTGTTCGAATCCTGTCATTTTAAATTCCAGACAAAAATGAACATTTTGCATATATTTCCATTGTTTTTCTTTTTTTTGCATTTCTTATTGGCATTTTTCAATGCATTGTTTTTTGTAGTATAATAAGAAAATTTTTAATATTTATAATATATATATCCACACATATTTAAAAAACAAGCACTTTTTTAAATATGGTAAATTCTAAATTAGAGTTTAAAAACAAGTTCTTTTTTCATATTTTCCTTTTTCTACATATTTTTCTAATCTTTTAATTTCATATTTTGTTCACTTATATGGTCGTTTTATTCATTACGAGTACAATTATTGTTAGATTTTCGATAAAAATTGATATTGATATATGTATAGAAAATTGTAAATATATTTTCTAATTCGGACATAAATTAAATTACAATCGAAACGTTCAATATACAAGAACAAAAATAAAATAAAATTTTTATGAGACTTCATATAATATTATGATTTCGACGCAAAACTGACTTAATTCTATATAAAGAAAGCCTTTAGATGAAAAAAAATTATAAAATTTTGATATGTAAAGTGCCCTTATGTAAACATTAAATAAAATAAACAAAAAAGATGTATCAGAAATCCAATCGCAAAATTCGAAAGCAACATGTGGATGTATATTAACAAAATTTTTTAATTTGTTTAGAAATTCTTAAGGTATTCCTTAAAAATTAAATGCAATAAAAATCACTTGTTAAAAAGGTTCACTTGTAATCTGGTCCGAAAATAATATAATGGTAAGTTAAGACCAAAACTTAAATTATGTTTCCTAAAAGTTTTTAAAGCTTATATCCGTTACCAAACCATTTTGTGACTATTTTTCAAAAAAAAAACGTCAATACGGTCCGTAATTCGAAAATTGAATCAAATTTCATAATATGCTTTAATATGGCATGGTTTAATTTTTTTCTAAACCTGAATGGCTGTTTAATATTACCTATGTGTAGAGGTTGCCACAACTTTATTTCAATTTTATTACTCTGTAAAACTGCCAATTCTTAACATTTTTAGGATTTTTATTTTCGAACTCTCCATTATGTTTTATATATACATGTAAATTTTTTTACAAAACTTATACTAAAAATTACAGTAATTTTAAAGATGTCACTACATATAAAAAAATTTTTGCTCGCCCCCTTTTTTGACCTTGACAGCCTATTACAATTTTATTTTTAAAAAATTGTTAAAATCAGCTTGCTTATTAAATTCTCCATATTTTTTTACATATGATAATAAATTTTTGTTAAAAGTGATCAAGTCAAGAAAATTTTACAGATAAATTTTAAAAGCATATCATTTTTTGTCATTTTTACTCCTGATTTTACATCTCTATAACGAGCAAAAAATCTTTTTTTTAATAAGTACCATTTACTAAAATTAAGGTAATTTTTAGCATAAGCAATTGTTTCGTAAAAAAATTTAAATGTATATGTAAAAAATAATGGAGAATTCGAAAATAAAATAAAAATCTTAAAAATGTTAAGAATTAGCAGTTTACAGACTAGTCAAATTAAAAAAAAAATTGCAGGAACTTTATTGTCACCCTGTACATGTATATACGTCTGACACTACTCAAACTTGAAAAATGTGGTGCCCTTCTACGAGATATTTCCTCATTCAGTTTTTTGTTTAATTTAAAACGATATTTGACCGCGAATTTATGTTTTCGTTGTAAGAGCCACACAAAACAAACATTAATAATTAAGCTTTAGCTTGTTTAAAAGCACTCGATTTTGTGCGCAAGAGTCTAAAGTTGTAAAGTTGAAGATAAGAAGTGTGACATTTTACATTTAAAATTTTGTGTTGAAAATTAACATATAACATACAAAAAAGAAAAATACTTATCAAATGTTTTATACTTTTTTTAAACTTAAGTTCTAATTATCATAAAAACTTGAAATATTATATTTTTAATTACGAAAAAGATAGAAGTTTTTGCAAAAATATTTAATTATCGATTTGTGTATACGCATTTTCTTTTTATGCGTGAATTCTGCAATTACATGTTTTTACGTTTTCAACATACATCTATGTTTATTTTTGCAAAATGTTTTGAGACTTTAAAAAGTCGCATGAATTTTTTAATCGTAATAACATATCTAAATTTACATAAATATTTTACCCATTTTTCCAATTTGACGTAATAAAAGTATCTTTAATTTTTTGATATAATATATAATACATATATTTTAAATTTTTTAATTTATTTTTTAAAATTATTTTCAGAAAACTACACGGTTTTAAAAATTTTTAAAATATATTGGGTCGTCCCATAATTATCGGCCGTTTTTTTCAAATGATTAAAAATTAGTTTGATTTTGTTCGATTTTTATACTTTGTATGTTTTGAATAGCTATTGTTAGGGACTTTTATATTATATTTTACGATTCTACGCCTATTGGATCACGAAATATTTGATTTGGAAAATTGAGTAAATAAGCGATTTTTAAGAATATTTTCAGGCAGTTTGAACAGGGTAATGAAGGAAGTTGCGCTGTTTGCTTTTCAGGCTGTTTTCAGAGTTTTGTTTGAGCTTTATGTGGTATCCATTCATATCAATATTTCCAAGATTTCATAACGGCCGAACATTTCGTTAAGTTTCCGAGCAGCAGGAGTAATTTTATAACATTATATAAACCGCTCTTACTATTTTTCAATTATTCATCATTCCAAATATCTAGCGATCCAATAGGCGTAGAACCGTAAAATAAAATATATGCAAAAGTCCGTAACAAGAGCTATTCAACAACATACAAAGTATAAACATCGAACAAAATCAAACTAACTTTTAAGCATTCGAAAAAACGGCGAATAATGTTTTATTAATATAATTAAGGATGGCAAATTGGAATGGGCGTCGTCCACTGGTCCTACTCAATAATTCTACGTCACCTCAAAAGGTGAGAATCATTTCGCATCATAAATGCTGCTAAAAAATCAAATAAAACATTTTTAAATATTTTTCTTAACAAATTAAATGTTAGGCGTAGCTTTTGCTGGGTCAATTTGATTTCAGGCTGTTTATCAGAGTTTTGGTGCAATTGATTTGCTCTTATTATACTGATTTTGTTTCTAAACAAAAAGAGCATTTAGTTTTTATAATGAACATATATTATGTATGTGTACTAAGTAAATATAAAAATAAGTATATCCTGAAAATTTCCACGAAAAAAGCAGGATGAATACATTTCTAAATGTTTAAAAACATTTAGAAATGCAATTTTTTTATCTTCTTAAAATGTAATTCAAAAATTTAGAGCCAAGCTTAACAATAATTGACATTTTCTGGACATTTTTACAAATTGTCAAACAAAACATAATTATCATACGTAGAAATATACATATTTTCTTAGGTATACCTCTCCAATAAATTATAGCTGCACTTTAAAAAGTCATAACTTTTTATAAAAATGTTTATTTGATCTGAAATCTTGTTAGTCTTTTCTCTAACTAGAATTACGCGGTTGATTTTTCTAATTCCATGATATTTTGTGCAGAATTTTGAGCTCTTTAAGATGGCTATTGAAAAGTTGTTGTATATTTTTAATCTATAATTTTGAAGTACAGCATACGAAAAAACTAAATTTGCTTTAGTTAAAATTAATTTGGCCTTAATTATCGCTCAGATAAATGTTAATTTTTCAATTTTGTAATTTTTATTCGAAATTTCAAAACCTAAACATACTTTTTTTGTATTTTTTTGTGTGAATTTGTTATGAAAAGCAAAAATCTTTAGACCATAATTAGAAACATAAAAACCTATTTGGTTCTAAAAATTTCAGGTCAAACAAACATTTTTTCAAAATTTATTAAAGCTTTTTAATTATTTTTCTAAAAAATCTAAAAGTTATTTTTTCAATTTCCAATTTTCTTTTTTCGCAAAGGTTATTTTTTAAATTTACTTTTTAAACTATTGGTTTGGAATATGTGTAATTAAAAAATTTTGTAATGTTATTAGAATTGAAAAATCTAATTTGAAAAAAGAATTGGTAATTTTAAATGTGAAATCGGTGTGTATATAAATAACGATGTAAATTGTGCGATAATCAAACATTTGTATAAATCAGATGCTAATTTCTAAGAGATAAGGTGGAATTTTAGAAACAATGAACTCTTTCTCAATTAAATTTGACAATTTTGAGATTTAATAAAAAATTGTGACTTAATTAAGCGACATATAAGGATGTTTAATTTGTCTATTAAACTTAGCCCATTTTTATTGTTGTTTATTAAAATTTTATCGAAAAAAAAATTAGTGGAAGCTAACTAACATTAATTTTGAATTCCTCAAAAAATCACGGAAAAAATTTTTCATGTACAATTCATATGAATCTAAAAAAATAATTTTATTTTTGAAAAAAGATTTTCGCTATATTTCAAAAATTTTTAATAAGAAAGGTGATCTAATACGCCAAGTTTAAATTAGAAATTATGAATGGGTAAAGGAGAAACTGAATAAATATTCTAATTTGCATCGAAAATATTTGCTGTTCGAAACTTTATTTGAGGCCCAAAAAAATCGCAATGTCCAAACCGCAAACTTTGCGCCTCAAAAAGTCTTATTCCCAATTTTTCTATGTTTTAAAAAATAGAAAAAAAATACAGTGGCACAAATTCTTCTCGGTTTTTTTACCATAACCTTTTTTATTTCGCGACCAATTTTCTTCCTTTTTTATTCGATTTCAACGGAGTTTTCTATAAAAATGAATGTAATAATCTATCTATATCACAATAATCTATCTATATCGAAAAACATTTTATTCATTAAAAATATTTTATTTAAAAATTAAAACTTATCAAAAGGATACCATCAAAGAAAAACACTTACAAAAAAAATAAAGAATACCGTTGACTAGAAAAAATATTGTAGAGTATAGGTTTAAAGATACTATTGCATATATGTATAAAAATATGATAAAAAATTCCTTGGTGGGACTTTTTAATAAAAGTAACAAAAAATAGTTATAATTGAAAAATTAGTTTTCCAGCTAGCACTAAATACGCAATGTTTAAAAAGTAAATTTAAAAAATAACCTGCTAATTAGGTAGATTACGATTTTGAAAAAGATTACTAAAAATCAATTTTATCGGCTATTTGTTTCGTGCCTAGATTTTGAAAGTTTTTTTTACTTTTTTTTCATCTTAGTAATTCAACAAACATTTTTTAGCTATTGAAGTTTGATGGAATGATGACGAGTAGACTCAATGGTATGGAAATGCGAAAACGCGGTCTTACTATTCCGATTATTACCATTTCATCGGATAGCGAGAGCGCAACTTCCTCGAGCGAAATTCAACTCAGTGACGCTACAAGCTCAACCGAAAGTCACAAACGGTCGATAACTCGTAATTTATCAGAGCAATCATCGAACTCTGTGACCAATTCACCGAAATCGTTTTATAAAACGAGAAGTAAAACGAGGTTGAAAGTGCAAAAACAAGTGGAAAATGGTGCGCGTAAAAGGATACGCCGCGAGACAAAGCAATCTGCTGCTATGCGCATAAATAAGTGTAATCTCATCCTCGATCAAGGCAGAAAGTATGTTGTTAATTTAGTAGTCATTATTTACTGAATTTTACGCATAAAAATAAAGGGAATATGCATATAAAAAGAGCATTTCATTCACGTATTCTTTGCGTTTTTATCGTATTTTGGAAAATCAAATAAAATTTGTAATTTTTTTGCGTAAATTTAAAAAAAATTTTATGGATGATGTGTACAATATTTCTTCTATATTAGGAACTCAATTGAACGCTGGCGTCGCGAGGCGTTAACGCATGCCAACGTCGGCGCGCCGATGGACGTCACAACAGACGTCACAGTGGGAGTAACAACACGCAGTGCCAAAAAAGACAACTCTCCCGATTCGGCCTATTCGTCGGCGACCGTGTCGCGCTCCAGCCACAGTACCGACGATACGCCGCCGCCGTCGGTCGACATTACATCGGTGGCACGCAAATTCGGTTTACAAAAATTTTTAATATCTTTTTTAAAAATAAGCGAGTCGAAATTAAGCGAAAAGATGAGAAATTGGTTTTAGATAATCATTGAATCTTTACTTTGAGATCGGATACCAATCAGAGGTGTACTGGAATTCCGATTTCCGAGCCATTTTTTTCTGATTTAGCCATTTTTTTCCGATAAAAAATCAACAAAATTTCGGAAATTTTTAATAAATAAATTTTTTTTAATTATAAAATTTTCTAAAAATTTTCGAAAATTTTTAACAAAATTTCGAAAGTTATTTTTGCTACACCCCTAGTTTCGATACAATTCAACTAATTTTTGAATTTTGCATTGGCATTCATTCTGTCATGATTGAATAATTTTTTTATATATAACATGTAGGCTGTAGCTTTGTGGCCACTTCATAAATTTTGGTTCCTGCGGGTTATAGGGCAACAAATTTTTTTTTTTTATTTTGCAATAGAAATTCGTTTTCTTGAGTTTTTCAACATGCTAAATTTGAATGTGACATTTATTTTTTTATAAAAATGTTCCTAAAATAGGACAAAGGTTTCAAAAATTAAAAATTTACCGCAAAATAAAAAAAATTTGTGATCCGATAACCCGTAAGAACCTAAATTTTATTTGTATTCGTTACATAATAACAGAATGAAGGCCAACGCGCAAAACTTCAAAAAATTTTCGAACAATATACACAAAAACGTAGGGTAAAATATTTGCAAATTAAAATGTTATTTTTTATATTTTAAGCAATTGAACAATTGAATATGAATACAAATGATTAATTATCAAAATTATGGCTTCCAATTTTCTTCATATATCTACCTTAAAATTTTTTACATATAAAAAATAAGGTATTTCAAATTAAAAAAGGACTAATTTATTTTATTAAAAGATTTTATGCATAAATTTTTAAAATTTGCTTAAAGTAGGATAAATTTAAAAAAGTTTAAAACTGCTCAAAACGGAACATCCATTACTCCTTACTCAATTGCTTAAAATGAACATCGAATTGAAAATGTTACGTTTATTGTTTTTTATCTCTAAATATACGCTATAGCCGGCTCTTCGTCTGTGCCAGCGAGCAGCTCGCTGGCGGGTGTGAAACGCGGAAGGCGTCCAATGACGCGAAAGTATTCTCATGCCTCTATGGAAAACAATGACAACAATAACACTAATAGGACGTTGAAAATGAAAAAATCTCGAAAACCGCGTCAATCTCGCAAACGAAACTCCGCTAAGCACGAAGGAATTCGTCGCATGGAATACGAGGATCTGTAGGTGTTAGCACTAACACTAATTTGAATTATTGTTGTTAAAATTAAAATAAATGAACAAAAAATGACTTTTTTTTTTCTTACAGATTTTGTGAAATTCTTCCATTTGTTCGACCAACATACACGCCGCTCGTTGATCCACCGATGCCTAACCTAATTGGCGTCGACACGACTAGACGTTGGCTAATCAATCTTAGCGAAGCAGTAAGCATTTTGAATGTATTTAAAAGGAAAAATATTACATACTCATTTTTAAAATTTTTTCATTTAGCGACTGAACGAATTTGTCGACGTCAGCACATTGGAGAAAGAATTTTTCACACTTTGGAATTCGTTTATAATGCGTCGTGAAAACCGACCCGTCGGCTGCGCGGGTTTAATGTTTTTGCTGGTGAGTCATCCGTCATTTTCTATCTTCATACCCTATTAAAGACAAATATTTCAGCTAGCTTAAAAGATTAATACATATGTCCTATGCATAAATACATATCATATTGAAAGCGGGGTTGTGGGATCGAAAATTTTCTTTGGAATTTAGCCCGTTTTGTCAGAAATTTCGAAATTGCAAAATCTTCCCAACAGATATTCCTCTTTATTTTAAATACTTTCAGCGGGCTATTTCAAAATATAGCTAATTAATTGGCATTTTTTTCAACTAATGTTCGTTTTTTGAGAGATTGTAGACCGTAGATATGTAATTTCATCCCAAAAATTCGAAAATTTAAAAAATTTTCAAATTTGAGGAATGCTTGTATATTCACGATGAAAAGGGAAGGGGGCAATCTCACCCTCGCCTACATATTATACATATGCGTATTGCATAGCCAAATTTCGCGTGTATAAGGACGAGTGTTTTGAACCAAATTTAAATTGGCGCCAATGAGTTCATTCTGTTGTATCGGATCCAAACGAGTCCAAATTTTGTGCCCGCTTTTATGAAACCGAGACAAAGGCGGGCACAAAATTTGAACCCCAATGGATCCGATACGAACCGAATGAACTCATTGGTGCAAATTTAAATTTGGCTCGAAACATTCGGCCTTATACACGCGAAATTAGGGTATATATGTAGGCCATACAAAATTTTCACAATTGCAAAATAAACAATAAATAAAATTAGCTAATGCATATTATGTATATGCCATGCTTTAAAAAATATTTTCAAAAGAAACAATTAAAAATTTTTTAAAGGAACGCTTTGTGAACGAGTTTGGCGCGGAGTTGGTGCGCCGCAAATTGCTATTCAACTACGTCTCTCACTGCGCGTGTCTGTGTCGCAGTGGCCTCATCTCGCAGTCGCAGACCTTTAACGCAATGGCACTTATCGAGCACGTCGATGGCTTCGCGCCCTTCATCGCGTCGTTGGCCCCCTGTCCGCTCAAGTCAACTAATACGACGACAATGAGCTCGCCTTCCACGCCAAAAAAGCAACGCACAAAAGTGCCCGACTCGCATTCGAGCCGTTCGTGTTTGAATCGCTCCTCAAGTAATTCGAATAATAGAAAACGGATTCATTCTGGCGAATATTCATCGGAAATTGAATGCTTGTAAGTGACTCGTCTACATTATTTTGACAACCAAAGATTTAGCACCGAATTTTTCTTAATATTCTTAAAGCATAAGCAACAATTTATTGTCTATTTTAAGCAATGTTTATTTTTTCATCAAACTAAAAATAAAGTTTTATAAATTTTTTCAGTGTTTATTATCATTAGAGATAATATAATCATGTTTTTTTTTAAAAATTTTTTATCAAGAAGATATAGTACCGTTAAAAAAATTTCAAGCACTTTTTTGTCCAAACAAACCACCAAATTAAATTCGATTTGCTTTTATGTATTTGATTAGGTCATCTAGTCATGAAACTTGCCAAAGAATTATCAATTGGAGGTCATCTGGTAAGACAGACCTCGAACCATTTTGACATTTAAAAAAGGTAAAGAAATGAAATCATGCGTGAACATGCAAATTACTTGTGCTTAATCAAATACACAGACAATTAAACGCAGCTTTGTTGGACCAATTTGATTTTATTGAACAGAATATATTTGGACAAAAAGGTACTTGTTGTAATTGTTATAAAAATTGAGAATACAATTTTTTTTGTAGATATGTGGCTGATAAAAAAAACTTATATAACAATGAATACGTTAATTTTTCAAAAATAGGAGTACAAATATTTTAGGCGGAATTCGCCGGAAAAACGCACAAAGAAGGGAAATAACATTACCGAAACATCTACAATAATCACGAGTCCGTCGAAAATGCGGAATCTTGCGGAGCGCTTCGCCGGCTTTGCCAATGTATTGATCTCATCTAAATGGAATTAACAATTAGGAAAAATGTACATATAAATATTTCACATATTTTTGAGCTATCAGACATATATATATATATATATATATATATATATATATATATATATATATATATATATATATATATATATATATATATATATATATATATATATATATATATATATATATATATATATATATATATATATATATATATATATATATATATATATATATATATATATATATATATATATATATATATATATATATATATATATTATATGTATATACGCTACTTTAAGGATAATGATTCATCTGAGGAAGCTTAAAATCTTCGTTGTCGTGACAGATCGAATCTTCAGTATTATAATAGTTGCCGAAAATTTGTACGCCAAGAAACTTGCGCACTTTTTGAGTTTAAGCAAGTTTTTTGTCACAATAAATCTTTTTAAACAAAATTAACTTAGACTATTTGATTCAGAATTTAATTCTCTATCCAATAATTTTTGAATCTAATATCTAGCGATCTTGGAAAAAAGTTATGATTGAAATAATTTTAATGTGAAATAATTTTAATTGTAACTTTTTTCTGTGTTAGCTGGAAATTTGATTCAAAAAGCATCCGATAAAGAATTAAATTCTGAATCATATAGCGTACAACCAAAATTGATTTTGGAAAAAGATTATCATGATGACAAACTTGTTCAGAGTCAAGAATGCGCAAGTTTCATTATTTACGGCGGCAATTATAATAACACGACTTTTTATTACAATTTTATTAAAATTTTTATGTTTAATTTACAAATTTAATCACTAGGCATGATTTCGATGTATAAAGATAAAAATGTATGTTTGTTTTTTTATTAATATTACATATATTTATATTTGAATCCTGCCTCACTGCCGCTTTTTGAATTACCTACATTAAAATTCTCTTTGTTCCTCTAAATATACTGCCATGTTTTTATGGAGGCTTTAGATATGCTATTATATATTATCGAAAAGAATTGAGAAATCAGTTCGAATTTTTTTAGAAAACCATAAACGTAAAGAATTTGCTTTGTTTAACGTATTTTATTATAATTTATGTATTTAATTTATAAAAATTTGTAATTCATTGTTTTTTATTATGTCCTTTCAATTAAGCTTTCATTTTCATTTCATTATTCATCTTTTTTTAATATCACTTTCTTTTTGATTCACATACAGCTTTTTCCCTCATAATTTTTGTCATACTATTTTTGCTTGTTTTAATTTTTATTTTTTTCCAAAAATATTCCACATATTTTTTTTAATTACAAACAGAATAAAGACATGAATGTCAGTTAAAATGAAATAATAGTTTTTAATAACTAATAAAAATAGGAATATTATTAATGTATGTATTAATATCATGCGTTGCCAATAAGTTATCTCAATTATTATTATGTCTTTCTTGTTTATATCAAAATATTTTTGTGTCATTTTATAAGTTATCTTATATGTTTTTGTCTAAATTTTGCGAATAAATATTATAACATTTGCATTAATAATTTTCAGAAACATTAAAATTAACAAGCAAATTGGTGGATAAAATATTTTCCAAAAAATATCATCTTGCGAGTTGCGATCATCGTTAGATAGGTATAACATTAGTAATATGCATCTTTAAGGCCGAATCACTTCAATTAGACTACACTTTTTAAAGCATGTTTCAAATCAAATACAAAAACAAATTAGTCAAAGCACAATTTTTACGAGCAAGAGCTACTTGGTCTAATGCGACAGTGAGCAACCACTGTTGCCACTAGCGGTGTACCATGATTAACTGTGATGCCAAGTGGTGATTTTGAACTTTTACGATTGCTTTGCCTACTTCGTAAAAATCGTTTGCTACTATTATTTCCGTTACTTGATTGGCTGCATGTTTGTTGAGGGCTTGTAATTTTGAAAGTAGGAATCGGAGGAGCTGACCGAACACGAGGTCGGACTACAGCCGGCAATTCGCCGCTTACTACACCACCGATGAGAGGAATCGCGGCAAGGCATGCAACCTAAATATATAATACATTTATTAAAATCTACAGGATGTTTTTTTTTCATTTAAGCTCTTTTTTAAAACTTGAATAACTTTTTTCATTTTTTAATATTTTTTAATTAAATTTTCGCAGTGCATCGTGTATTTCCAATTTTTTTAACAAGAAAAAGTTTAAAAAAATTTAAACATATCGTTATTTTAGGACCAATCCTCCTGATTTTTTGTAGCACTGCTCCTCAGTATAAACATTTGACAAAATTAGAATCTCAGAGCTCTTATTGGATCTTAGGTATGATAATACCAAATATTGGCGGAAAACAAAAAAAAAGCTAAAAGTTAATTAATTTAAAAACTTTAGCTGAAATTTAATTAATAAACAAGTACACTCTTTAGGATATAAGAATTTTTTGGCGCAAAAAAAATTTTCCGCGCTTGAGAAATTATATATCGTTCAACGCGCAACTTTATTCCGGGTCGATTGCCGAAAACGGCGTGCCAATTGATTAAGTTAACAAAAAGTCATAGCTAAAAAACAAAATTTTTACAAAATTTTTTCAGTGTTACTGTGAATTTGCTATGAAATTGTCAAAAATTGATATTACATTTTTGACAATAACATTTTATTATTGAAACCGTTTTTGACAATCAACTCGAAATAAAGTTGCGCGTCGAACGACATATAACTTGTGAGACGCGCAAAATTTGCTAATTTGAACAAAATTGGCAAAAAACATTTGCGCTCGGCAAAAAATTCTTATACTCCAGATACCGTGAAAATTTCACTAAAAATATTAAAAAATGAAAAAGTTATTTAAGTTTAAAAAAGAGCTTTTTAAATAAGCATCTTGCAGAATGCAAGATGAAAATTAAGTTAAACCTGTTTAAAGTTATTTCCAGCCGTATCACTAAATTTCTTTCCGGGAATAAAACGACTGTGCTTTGTAACTGCGGCAACAAATGTATTTGGGATGGGACTTCGACACCGCTGTACAGATCGTTTTTTAAGGGAGTCGCTGTCATCGTTAGCATTAGGGCTATTTTCCGGCGGTGCAGAGTCCAGCATGAAATGCGCTATCATATGCGCACACTCAGTACGCCCGACATATTCAGCCCATTCGAGCGCACAAAATTGTCGACCATGGTCTCGCAAGTAAGGATCAGCGCCTATGAAAAAATACATGTATGTTAGATTAAATAATAACTTATTTTATTTTTCACTAATTATTTTTTTACAATAAATAATATATATAGTTTATTCAATGGAATCATTACTGATCTCCAAATTTTTTGCAAAACAAATTTTATTTTAATTTAAAGTTGTAAAAAATTTAAATTTAATTTCCAACTAATTCTATATATAATTTCAAATAAACATAGGCACTAATATGACAATAATAATTATGTTAACATTTTTTAAAAAGTTTATTTACCAGCTTCCAACAAAAGTTTGGCACAATTTACACGTCCTTGGATTGTTGACTTAATAAGTGCAGTTTGGCCAAGTTTATTAAGTTGATCAATTTGCAAATTAGCGAAGCGTTCTATAAGCACGCGTAGCACATTGTGTTGGCCTAAATTTTGTTTGTGCATTAAAAACATATACCGCATTTGAAGCGAATATTCTATATTTTTTATTTGCCAATACTTTCCGTGAAAAATTACGAAATGTTGATATTGACCTATATTATGCTCCAAAAACTATCATTATTTTTTTCACTTCTCCGGTTTTCCTATTATTCGACTTTACCTTATTTTTTCTCTTGTTTATTTTAGTTTTTTTTCTTATTATTTCGCTGCAATTATTTCACTTTTACATTTAATTATCGAATTGTTCGCACGTATTAAAAGTAATAAATTATTATTAAATACACATATACGTTATACATATTTTAGTGGTTTTAATATTTTTGTACAAAATCCATTCTATAAAATTGGCAATGACATTATAAATAGTATGTGACAATGCTGCCTTTTACACAATTATTATAGATCTACAAACCTGCCTGTGCTGCGTGATGAAGTGCAGTATTTCCCTCATTATCCGCTAGATTTACATCAATATTTTCATCATTAGATAATTCTTCTACTGTCGATACGCATCCCTTTGCACAACTGTGAATTAATAAGGTCTAAATCCTAATTATTATTTGATATTTTTAAATAACCTACATCTACATAGCATAGATAGCATAGATGAATATACATATGAAATAAAAGTGATATTCGAGATAGTACCTTTCCACTCCGATCTTGCAAATTGACATGATGCGGTGTGAATGTGCTGGCCCCACGTGATGCTAAAAGTGAGGCAGCAGTTTCTTCAGCTACATATGGTTTTGCATCGATCGTAAAACGCTGCATGACTAAAAGTGATGGCGAGGCAGCAGTTTCTTCAGCTACATATGGTTTTGCATCGATCGTAAAACGCTGCATGACATAGAATTAAAAATTTGGAGGATGAAAATGAGGTATTAAGGATCACAACTAAATTATATATGAGTAATATGTATACATACATATATGCATGTGTATTAAATATAAAAAAAATACCTGATTAATTTTTTTGAAAGTTATTTTTTTAGTAAAAAATTTAAAAAGATGCAAAATTCTAAACTTATATACATAGATCCGTTTTATTAGGCTGGAAAGAAATTTTCTTTACACCTGACATCGGATGGCACAATGTCAGGTGGATGTGGTACTGTATCCCAGCCAAGCTCCATCAATTTCTAGCGAGAGATCGTTGCGATGTGAGGATGAACGTCGTCCTATAGGAGGTGGACACGACACGTCTTCGATGCTTTTCTCGAATTGCCTTAGCCAATTTTTGGAGCTGATCCACGAAAACGATAGCTGTCACACTCCTTTGCCCTTCCATAAATTCATAGTAAAGCATTCCTTCGTGGTGGGTGCCCTGTGTGCGGCTTTTTGTCGAGTGCCGTATCCCCTTCTCGAAAACGATTGAACCAAGTATTAACAGTTGTATGGGTAACGATGTCTAGCCCGAAGATATCGCATAAGTTTCCAGCTGCGGCCAGTGCTCTATGGCCAAGGCGTCATTCTTAAAAGATGAGTGCCCGAATTTGTTGTTTGTTAATTGAAGTCATAGCTAGCTTGCTTAATGCTGCAGCATCTTTATATACTCCAGATGAGAAGCGCATGAAAAATTCTGGAATGTTCTACCATCCACCAGACTTAAAAATGTTTCAGTGAGAAAAAAATTTTTGTCTTAAGTGTAAAGAAAATTTCTTTCCAGCTTAATAAATTTTATTAGTTTTTTTAAATGTTTTCATAAAAAATAAAGTATTCAATAAAAAATTTTCATATAGCAATCTTTTATGCGTGAAAATAAAATAGTAAATAATTTTAACTATTTATAGAATATATGTATTTTTAAAATTTTTACGATTTAACAAAAAATTTAATTTACAAAAGATTTATACTTTTTATTTCAATTTCACAACAATTAAAAAAATTAATTTTATACGACGTTATTTTTGAGTTGATAATATATTTACATAAATATAAATGTGTTATTCACAAAATTTCGCATTACATTATATATAAATGGGCATCGATGATAATAATTAAAAAAAATTATGCAAACCAAACGATAAATAAAAATTGAATATTCATAAAATGCAATTAGAATTAAAATAAGCAAATAAATTTAATAAAAAGACATTTTTCAAGCGCGAAATTTTTGAAATTAATTCTTCACCGCGCACGCCATTCGACATTCTATAATTCGAAAAAAATCCGAAAAGCGCCGAAATCAAATGTAAATTTGTTCTTATTTCCGTCAAAATAGATGAAACCGAATTTTGTTGAGCTTAAAAGTTTTAATAAAACATAAAAAATAAATGACAATTCCTTCAAAATAAAATAATTTTTTTTAAAAAATTATTAAATATTTAATTACATTTAGAATCGAAAAATCTTCAGAAAAATTAAATATTTTAAACAGTATTTAGTTACAAAAACAAATTACGAGATGTTTGTATTTTTTATTCAGATAAAATA
Organism: Bradynema listronoti; assembly: GCA_024678965.1. Taxonomy (NCBI): domain Eukaryota; kingdom Metazoa; phylum Nematoda; class Chromadorea; order Rhabditida; family Allantonematidae; genus Bradynema; species Bradynema listronoti. The sequence goes on along the minus strand of JANLNO010000001.1, from coordinate 6,845,973 downwards.
CAATTTATAACCTAAATAATTTTTGCTTGATGTAAATGTAAGTGACCACAGCCGAGAGAACATTCTATAAAGGACTTAATTTAATTCCAGATGCAAAAAGAATAATAGCTAATCATTAAATTTGGCAGGAAAATTAGCTATATATAAGAAATATGCATATACATAAATAAACCATGTAAATAAATCCAAAAAATATATAATTATAGACTGGCTCGATTCATTTTCAAGGATTTGTTTTTTCTAAAACTTTTTATTTTCTAACCGATTTCGAAAATTTCTTTTTTATTCGATTCTCAAGATTTTAAAATTGATTTATATTAACACGTCAATTTTACGGATTTTTTAAAAATTTTTTTAGTATTTTTAGTATTAATTTTTAGCTTTTTTAGTATTAATTTTTTTAGTTATTTTTAATACAATTTGGACCAATCTCGAATCTCTCCATTTAATTGATCAATAATTTTTGTTCATAGATATTTATTTGGTTTGCTTAAATTACATAATTGTTCCCATTTCCTATTCCTAAAAATGTTTTTTTCTTTATATTCCAAATGGTAATTATTAATTATTTCTTTATCGAAGAGTATAAAAAATATTCCAAGTTCAAAAAGGCTTGATATTATTATTTGATATTATTATTACTAGCATCAAATTTTTTACCACCAATTTCTCATCTTCAAATTTAATCCAGCTAATTGTTTTATCTTGTTATTTGGTTTTTTTTTGTATATTTAATGCTCGTTGATTTTTTCTATATATGTTCTTTGTTATTATATAGTAACATTTTTATATAATAAATAATTATTAGTATTAAATTCATTGGTCATTTTTCTAATTTTAGCAAAATCCAAATCAATTTTTCCTTGTGTTAAGTTTTTTAAAAGTGAGTGACAAAAAAATTTTTAAACGTTTATTAAAGTTGTAAAACAAAACAAATATCATCATGTTTAATATCAAACCAATCTAATTTATTTAATGAAATTTTTAAAATCGGTTGGTTAAAAATGTAAAAATTACGAAAATAAATTTCTGCGCCATTTTCGATTATCATGTATTAGAATTTTATTTTTTAGTAAATTTTTTACATTTTATTAAGGCAAAAAAAATAATACGCTTTAGTTATTATTACATGTAAAATTACAAACATTCTAACATTTTCAAATTACATATAACGTTAGAAAAATAATTTATAATATTTAAAAATTTAATAATTTTTAAAATAAATTTTATTGTATTTTTTGATTAAATATAGAGATGAGTTGTGTGCATGAATCATAATATCTAATAGATTCAAACATTTATATTATGTATTGTATCAAAAATGTATAACTTTTAGTAAAACATTTATTATATTTATAAATATTTTTATTATATTTTATAAATATCACTATAAAATTAAAAACACTGCTGAAATGTAAGAGTTCGACATGAAGCAGCTTTTATAACACCGAATTGGGTTTTGCGATTGGATATTTCGACGAGTTTTTTTAAAAGTCGATTATTTTCCAATACAAGTTGTCGATCTTTCTCCAATTTCTATATTTTATATATCTATATTTTGTATATTGTAATAAATCTAAAAAAATTACATATCTAATTGTATGTGTAACATACAAATGCATATTTTTGAAATTATAAACAACACACAGTTGTATAGAAGATAGTAATGCGTGCGCTGTGTGCACACACCATAATTTTTCTCTTAAAATATTCTTTACTATATTTTTGCGAAAATGCTTTCGTGGCGGGATGGCCGAGAGGTCTAAGGCGCTGGTTTTAGGCACCAGTCTCTTCGGAGGCGTGGGTTCGAATCCCACTTCCGTCATTTTGTTTTTTGCTTTTTATTAAAAAAGTTAGTTATGCACATATAAATATTTCGTTTCAAAAAATTATTCAAATAACGAAATTTTTATTAAAAAAGTTACTTATATCATTTCAAAAAATTATTCAAATAACGAAATTAAGTGGGCATTTTATCGTGAAATTTTTTTAATTATGTTATTACATAATTTTTGCGAATTTTTAAATTGAAAAAAATTTCTAAAAATTATGTAACAATTTAATGTGAAATTTATTATATTATGAGCTTTTTATTTAGTAAATAATTACCCGAAAGCCTCCAGTGATTGTGGGTGGACGAGCAGCAGGTGGCCAGCTAGATGTCGTCGTAACGCGAAATTGAGGACCCGAATGCGTTAGAATTCCAACTGGAGGCATGGAACTCGCCCGATGTCGACGTGCAATTAACTTGCTAATTGGTCTTGGCGCAGGCTTGGCAAATGTTTCAACTTTGGGTGTTGCGTTTAAAATCTGAGATACAAAATGGAAACTTAATAATTTGAAGATCATATTTGCTCTGAAATAAAGAGAAAGCAATAGGAGCTGATTAAATAAAAGAAAAGAACAAATTTATTTTTGTTGGTGTTTGCATTCATCAATAAAGAAATTTTACATAAGAAGGTATGAATAAATGAAATCTTGTAAAAATTTTAAAAAATTTAAAAACTTCTTACACGTTGTCTGTGTTGTAAATATGAAATGTTATTCTTTGTAGGGGCCTGCTGCTTGACATTCTCTTTATTGTTAAGAGGCGTGGGTTTTCGCCTCTCCAAGCTTACAGTTCTGCTTATTGTATTTGATTTATTCGTTCGTACTTTTGTCATATCAACACTTTTTGCACGTTTTAGATCACATTTTATTCCCGCGCAATTGCCTGTCCCATTTTGTTGATCATTAATATTTGTTCTCGCCGGTAATGTTTTCGTGAATTGAGATTGAGAAACAGTTTTTTCTCGTTTCAAGCATGTGTTAGCTTTACAGTTTTCCGTATTTGCAGCAGAATACTTTTTGTTGGTGTCTGCATTTATCAATTTTAACGAACGTTTTTTTTCTGCACAAGATATATTGTTTATTTTTATTTTTGGTTTTATCATTGCTGACGTGCACGCAACAGACGTTCCAATACTCTCATTAAAACTTACACCACGCCCTTTATTTTCCAAATAAATTGACGGCATCCTAAAATATTATTTAAAAAATTATTGTAATTTTAGAAAAGTTTTTAAAACAAATTGGTTTTTACATAAAAAATTTACAAGTAATAAATATTTTTTAATTAAAAAATAACAAAAAAGACAATGTCAAATTGACATAATATGAAGTTCTCAATTATGTAAGTGTGTGAGTGCAACATAAATTAATATTATTTGAAAATTCAATTATTTCGTCGGTTATGTAAATTGCTTATTGCATTAAAATTGACGCAATATACTCATCGTAAGATAAATCGTTGATAAATTTTAAATGTATGTATTGTAAATACATATCACAAAATTTGAATATGTATAATAATATATTTTCAATTTAGATATTTAAAAAGAGAATATGCTGAAATTTTTGTTAAATAACATTTTTGTGTTTTGTTTAGAGAAATAAAAGGGAAAAGTCTAAGCGAAAATTTTTGTTTTCTATGCCCATTGGTCAATAAATTTGAACTGAATTGGCGTTTGCTTTTAGAACATACAAGGTGGTCTCGCTATGAGAATGATTAAATACTTTTATATTTATCTAGCGCGTTTTTTCAACGATATTGTATAATATGAAAAGTTATTTTCCTTGTTTTTTTATAAAGAACAACTAAATCGGCACTTAATAATTGTAACGTAAAATACCGTTATATTCACACCAATTTTCATTTTTTGTTTGGGTTAAATAATTAATCATGTCCAGTTTACAATTTTTTACACCTACTTTTTTTCATTTATCTTATTGTCTTCTTTTCAATTTTTTTTATTTTTAAGTATGTTTTTGTCATTTACATAGATTTTATTGCATATATTACGCGAAAAAAATGCCATTTTCGGCGTTGCTATAACAACCGTTGAATGCCTTACATAACTAAAATTCCGACAATTCGTTGCAATAATTGCCATTTCTCTTTATCAGTTCTTTGATAAGTTTAAATTAATTACAAAATTAATAAACTAAGCTTATTTTTAATTAATAATATAACATTTTTTATTATTTTTTAATATATTTATATTATATATAGAATATTTTTCATTTGTATCTTATTGTATTATTTGTAAAAAAGATATCAATTGTTTATGTTAAAATGAATATATTGTTATAATAATTTAATTTTTAATTCTCAATAGCTTTTTTGGCTGGCGTAATCCATACTTCGCAGAATTTTTTCGGCGCATAAATTGAATCAGCGGGACATTTATACGCACTGCGAAATGCCGGCTGATTCATTAATGTGCCAATTACACGAAACATGTTCGGTGAATGAGGATCATTCCATTCGACGCTTTTTTTATTGAATTGTGAGCTAGCACACCACGTCTTAAAGTTAATATTAATTAATGAATAATATTAAAAAATTATTGTTATTAAAAATGATGTAAGAAAATAAAATAATAAATGTACGTACATAAATTTTCATTGCCTAAATATTTAAAAAAAAAGTTTTAAATTTAAATTACCATATGTTCGAGTAAATAAGAAGCAGCCATTTGAAGAATTTTTGAATATTGACTTGGCCTTCATTCTGTTATTTTGTGCTTGTGAAGCATAAATTTAATACACACCTTCATTAAAGCAGGCCCAAGTTGCAGATTATAAATTATGAGCTCAACTTTGTTTATAACAGAATGAAGGCCAAGTCAAAATTCAAAAATTCTTCGAACGGCTGCGTCTTATTCAAAAATGCTTTAGTTTATTGCTATAGTTGTCAATTACGATATAAAGATAAAAAAAATTTCAAAAACCTGAGCAAAACTGTAAAAGAAGATTTGATCATCAGCAAATTCATCGAACGGAGGACCGAGATCTCCATGTGATTCGATGGATTCAGAATCCCGATAGTGATTGAATCCACGGAAAGATGCATGTAAGCCTATAGTTTTTGATTTTTATTGATAAAAAAAAACACTTATAAAAATTGTCACCAGCATTGTCCGCCATATTTTCGCCGATTGTTAAAGAACCATTGACGCATTTCGTTGTATTTTTTTTGATTAAACATAAATGGTTGTATTCATTAATGACACACTCGCTTTGCTTTTTAAAATTTTTTACACCTTCTTCATCCATCCAGTCATCCAAATAGCCCATATCGTCAAACATAACTCCAGTGGGATCTAAATTAGATATCAATATTAAAAGGAAAAAGTGATTGTTTAGATGATATGGGTTTATCTCATAAACATTTAGCAAATAATAAAAAGCATATGAATAATTTAGTAAAGTAACAAATATTATTTACAGATTGAAGCAAAAAAAGGGATTTACTTTTGTTATAACTTTTTTACTTTTTAGCCTAATTGTAAAATTCTTTTTGCATTCTATTCTTAAGGTTTTACCATTTTATTTGACACCTGACTTGTCGGTACTGGTTTCGAATTACGAATTTAATAATTATTTAAATTTTTTTTTGTCACTTTTTCAAAAGGTTAAAAATGTGTAAAATTGACATTAAATTGACGCAATTTTTTGAATTGATTTTCGCTAATTTTTTTATTTAATAGCTTAAATAATGCCTTATAGAATAAATATTATCTCAATTTTCAATAAAATGTCAAAATAGTTCAAACTAGCCACATAATGAAAGCGTCTTGTTTTTTGAAAGTGGCGAGGTTTAAATAATTAGTAAATTCGTAATTCGAAACCAATATAGACAAGTTTGCTGTCAAACAAAATGATAAAACCTTGTCGAATGCAAAAAGAATTTTATAATTTGGTTAAAAAGTAAAAAAGTTATAAAAAAAATCCAGACGCTAATTCGCCCCATCCTGTATATGTTTTATAATAAAAATTCCAAACTATTTCATTAGTATAAAAAAATTAATCGATGAAAATGATTAAGAAACATAATTTACCAAATCCATGTGACAGTTCATGACCGACCACAACACCCAATGAACCAAAGTTCCAGGATGCCGGCGCACCGGCAACAAAAATTGGAGGACGAGCCATTCCTAGTGGGATTTGTAGTGCATTTTGTTCAATACTATATTCTGCGTTTACCTACACGCAAACAACCAAATTTAATGAAGTAAAAAATTACAAAACATCAATAAATATTTAATAAATACTGTTATAGCAGGCATATAAAATGTTTTGCGATCTTTATGTGACCAAGAAATTTTTTCCCATTTCTTTTTGAAATGAAAGCGTGATAATTCTTGTGTAATTTGCCACGTTTTTAAGTTAGGGTTGTTTTTAACTATCTGAATGACATCTTCAAAGTATTTATCGAAGATGGTAGCATTATCCAATATGGGTTGATAAAGTAGATTAACTTCAAGATGAGCGATCTTTTTAAAGGCTCGAGCACGTGTTTTTTCGGTTAACCATGATACCTTTAAAGTGTAAAATATGTACATGCATATGATAAAAAAACTATCCATTATGTTAAAAGTTAACCTGATCAAACATGGAATGAAGACCAGCAAATATGTATTTGACCATGTGTGTTAGTTCTTTCAGTGTCAAATCGAGCTCCTCGCGCGGAATTGAATTAATGAATGCAAAGTCAAGAAGCGTACTATCTAGTGTTCTTGTGCAAATTTCTTTCTTAATATTCTTTGATGATAATCAAACAAAAAAATTACTATAGTTTAAAAAATTTTGCGATATTTTAAAATAAATTTTATATTGTTTGTCTTTTTTGGTTAAAGTGTGACATTTCATATAGTGTGACAAAAAAATATAGCTCCACTTAAATTTTCGTGATATCTTTTTAACGCATCGATATTTTCTTGTGATTTTTTATTCAGGAACCTTTCGTGTCTAGTCGAATGCCGCTATTAAAATTTGGAAAAAAAATGTTTTTTCAAACGTGTTGCAAAAGTATAGCTTCATTTTTGAAAAAACAACATAAATTCAAATTTGGAAAAAAATTCCTATATTCTAATTATTTATCAATAATATACAAAAAACCAAAATAACTTGTAAAAACAAAGCGAAAATTTAAGTGGAGCTATACGTTTGTGTCACATTATATACAAAAATAATTAAATTTTCTTTATCATTAGGAACAATTTTTTAATATAATGTTTAAAATTTAAAAAAAGTAAATGTTAAATAAAGCTTACTGTCGGATTTGAATGCGTAGTCGCACTTTTTTCAGTGAAGATATTATTGGGCAATTTATTCCATACTGAGATATCACTATGCTTTCGAAGATAATTTTTCTTATTATAATTTAACAGATTTGTAAATTTTCCATAGGACGTAATTAAATTAAGAAAAATAAGATTGGCAGTGCCTCGATCGCCCAATTTTTTTGCAGACAAACTGAGCAGGTCCAAAAGGGACTTTTGTACATTGAACTTAAATGATGGCGCACGCATTAATTTTTTTATACGCGGATTCGTATATTTCGAGAATTCATGAAGGAAGGTTTTAAAGTCGAAAAATGGATAAAGACTTGTTATTTCGTCCGCTGTTACAAATAGAAATGGTTCATAATCGGATATATTGCAAATATTTTTAAAAAAATCGATAATTAAGAATGTATCAGTAAAAATCGATGTTATCGTATCATTATTTGGCGATAATTCGTATAGCACAGATTCCAACTAACAAAGTAAAGTTAAGAAGTGATTCCCTGGGATTTGCATTAAACTTTGTACAGTCGGGTATTTTGTGGTGGGGAGACCAATGATCGTGGTTATTCGGGCCACAAATTTCGTTCTTGATGTTTTTTAGGAGGTCGGGTGTTCGAATTCATTGGTCTCCACAACAAAAAATACCCTACTATACGAAGTTTCATGCAAATCCCAAAGGATCACTTCTTGATCTTCCAATCTAAATGAAGTTATGTTAATTTTATTAATATGCTTAAGCATCCACAAAATGTATAAAAGTTACTTTTTTGTACTACATAAAAAACCTTTTTACCTATTTGAAATTTTAATTTTGTTGGATTTGGATTCAAGTATAATTGTTGGGGGTCGTATTTTTTGTATTGTTGATGATTTCATTTTTTTTTGAAAAATAAATAGATGAGATCTTACAAACCCTTTAAAAAATAATAAAGTGGATCATGTTCGAATTTTCACTGAATTACTGAAAAAATAAACTACTAAGAAGTTCCTTAAATTTTTTACAAACTATTTCTTGGAAAAAAAAGTATAAATAATTGAAAAAATACCTGTAGGAATACAAACGTTGGATTTATAAGAAGACATTGCACAAATGGTTTCTGCATAGTTAAAAAGTATGGCGGATTATTAGGATCGAACAATCCATAGCCCACATCCACACCAAACAAATTAAATGGAAAATAACTGGGTCGACTAAGTGCAGAAAGTCGTGCCCAAGCCTTGGCTAGTTTTTTAGGTGTAATTTCCAAAATCAAATCGCTTTGATTAAAAACTGGAAAGTTAATTTCAACTGCGCGTTCAAATGCATGCAGCTCTTCAATTAATTCGTCTTTTGAAGGCGAAAAATTTTTATTATCTAAACAATCCCTTGCTATTTTACGTGTGATGCCAAACATTTCGCTCTAAAAATTTCCAGATTTTAGTTATAAAAAACAAAAATATTGTTTTTTTTTTATAATTGATGAAGTTTGAGTTCTAAAAACTGTTAAAATATTCAAATATATTTATATATATGAGCATATGATGTGTATAGACATATACAGGTTGGGCAAAAGTTTTGACCCATCGTTTTTTAATTTAAGTTTTAATAGTATTATTGACAGCATGTGCAGTAATTTTTATCGTATATTGTAGCCCGTGAAATTCTGTACAAGCTACGTTGATTTTTTTTGGTTAATTTTTTTTGTGCTTTTAGTCATGAACCGTGAAGCAAACCGTATCGCTGTCGTAAAATTGTTCGAATCGGGGACGTCACAGTCTAACATCATAAAACTGCTCCGTATGCCAAGAAAAACAGTCTACAGAATTCTCAAACGTTACAAGGAGACGGGCACGACTGCGGAAAGGCCTCGCAGTGGGAGACCAACCACTGCAACGACCCCGGATAATCTGAACAAGCTCAGATGCCGGATCCGCCGAAATCCAGGCAAGTCGATGAACAAGCTGGCGAAGGAGATGCACATCAGTCGTCGATCGGTTGCCAGAATGGTCAGGAACAAGCTGAAGCTTCGTAGCTACAAGCTCGGAAAAGGCCACTACTTGGACGAGCGTATGAAGCGCGTACGGCTCGAAAATGCGCGACGTCTGCTAAAAAAAAAATCGTTTGGGTCGATTTTGCTCACAGACGAAAAAATCTTCACAATTGAACGCGTCGTCAATCGTCAGAATGATCGTGAAATTCGTCGAAATTCGCAAGGTATTATTCAGAAATTTCTGCTCTATCAGAATGACATTGAATTTTTAGAAAAGAGCCGAGTTCAGCGACGCCACTTCCCGAGATCCGTCATGGTGTGGGCGGGAATTTCGAAAAATGGGAAGACGCCGCTTGTTTTCGTGGAGCGCGGTGTCAAGATCAACGCCGAAGTCTACCAACAACGCATTTTGAAGGATGTCGTGATCCCCTGGAGCCGACAACACTTCAAGAACAGCCAATGGACGCTGCAACAGGACTGGGCGCCGGCTCATTCTGCGAGGTCGACCATCGATTTTTTGAACAACAACAAAATCGACTTCTGGGACAAGAGTTTGTGGCCCTCCAACTCGCCCGATTTGAACCCGATGGATTTTGCAATTTGGTCCATCCTGGAGCAAAAAGCGTGTTCTACAAATCACACCACCGTCGAGTCCCTGAAGCGCTCCCTTCAGAAGGCATGGGACGAAATCACTGTAAAAACGCTTGCGACCATCGTCAAAAATTTCCGTAAGCGTCTGCAGTCCTGTGTGGCGGCTGAAGGTGGCCATTTTGAATAGTTATTGATTTATGTTGTAGAAAATTTTATTAGCTTTCGAATATGTATAACATTGTTGAATTTTGTTGATTAATAAAAATTTTATGTTTAAAAAACGATGGGTCAAAACTTTTGCCCAACCCTATACTATGTATCTTAAAAAAGCCAAAAAAGAGATAAAAAATATATATTTTACACATTGGTACAAAAGTTAATTAAAGACATTTGTAAAATGAATTATTTATTTTAATTATTTTTTATTCACAAAAAACCTTGTCAGGTTCTTGATATTTTCCTTTAGATGCGAATAACACATTTTCTGCATTTTTAATATTTTGACTTTCAATCAATTCAAAAGTTCCTTTCATATTGATAGCCTCTCCAAAATGACCGCACGTAAACGAATAGAAATCATCGCAGGGCAACGCTGATTGATTTGAAATAGAATTTAAATATCCGGTAAGTAATTTTAACGTGTAATTAGCGTTATAATTTTCGTCCTGTGCTTCATAAACATCATCTAAGCATAATTTAAACTTTTTAATTTAAATGAAAAAAAAATTACCCTAATATGACGTGGCCATTGGAAGGATTTTTGAATATTGACTTGGTCTTCATTCTGTTATTTTGTTTTGGTTAAGCATAAAATTTAATGGACGTCTTCATAAAAGCGGGCCCAAGCTGTAGATCAAAAATTTTGAGCTAAACTTCGTTTATAACAGAATGAAGGCCAAGTCAAAATTAAAAAATTCTTCGAACGGCCACGTTTTATTTACCTGAACTTAAGGTATTTTAAAAATAATACAAAAACGAGTTAACACAATTTACAAGTTATATAAAAATTACCATATGAACGGACTACACGTGGCGCACGAGTAATGTTGGGACTTAATGTGCTTTCGGTTGTCACAATAGTGCCATCATTTTGCGGCAAAGAATATATTTTAGTTACAAGCACAACCAATAAACCGATGATGATAATCATTGATAAAGTTAAAACAATTGCAAGAGCCCCAAAAAATAGACACCGGCGGCGTCCACGTTCAGGTACGATGGTCATGCACTAGAAATAAATGGAATGTTTTGCTCTTAATGTTTTGCCCTAACACAATAATTCAAGTTATATGAAAGATTTGATTTAAAAAAACCAAATTTCAATATAAGAATCTATAGCATTGTTCAATTCAATTAAGATGCTTTCGTTTCTATTTACGCCCAATTTTTACGCTTTTATATTTAGTAGAATAATTTAAACAAATGTGAAAATTTACAACATTTTAATGTCAGTAACAAAACTGTTTTCATTTTTAGCAAAATATAAAATTTTCGTATTCATTTTGTTGTGTAATCGAAAATATAAAAATATCATTTTTTATTTTCAAAACAAAAAAAAATTATTTGTAAATTTCATAAAAATGTCAGGAATAAGAGTATTAAAAAACAGTACTAAGTTGTGTCAAAATTATGGTAAAATTGATATAAATAATATAGCTTTAATAAAAATTTAGATAATTGTTATGTATTAGTAATTTTTTTAATATTACAAAAGCGATTGAAAAAAAATTAAAAAGGAAACTGAAAAAGAGTTAAAAAAACGAATAAGAAAGGAGAGAAAAGTGAAAAAAATTATCTTACATATGTTAGATTAAATTTAATGGTGGTATGTTAATAAACATTACTAACACTTTATTCTATGTAGCTACAATAAGGGCGACGTCTAATTCACATTTGTTGGGATGAATTTTTGCTCATTTTGCTAAAGTTCAACGCTATTTCCAATTCGTCTGCGAGAAAACTCGATAAATTCTAAAATAACATTCATCACTTATTTCATAATTGCTATAAGCTCTAAACAAGTAAGAAACTCACTGTTGAAGGGCTTGGACGACCAGAGCCGCGTTGCAATTTGGTCGGGCTTTTATTAGATTGTATATTATCTATTGATGATGGAGGGCCATTATCATTTAAGTCTATGGTTAAAAAGTTGAGATCATCGTTGATTAATGATAACTGATTTTCTGAAAGATGGGTTTTTGTTTCTTTCACTTGCATATCTTGCAAATTTGCAGTGCTTGGAGGTGGCTGAATACGTTGAATGGATTCTTTATTAGCTTCAAATGTGTTTTCATCTAGCAACATTAAAAGATCCGTTTGCGTTTTATCCTCATTCGTTAGAAAATTTTCGACTGATTTATTCTTCATAACGGCGAACTCTGAATTAAGTGTCAATTCTTGTTTGTCTTGCTCGAATATACCGAGCGGACTGTCTATGCGAAATGGCGTATTTCGCTCTGTTGAAGATTCTAAGGAAGAGGGAGTTTGTGCCGCCAATAATATTTCAGATGTCGGTAGTTCGTTAATTATATTTCCTACATCATTGTCATCAAGTTTAATAATTGAACCGACTGTGTTCTGCTTGCCTGTTTTAAAAGAACGCCTTGATGGAGCCGGTTTTAAACGCGGTATATCCATTACAATTTGTCCAACTTCGATTTCTTCTAATTCAACATCACTGAAAATTTTTAATTGTTGATTGATATTGTAAATTTAATAAAATAAAATAGATATTTTTATATTACTATATCACTAACCTTTTTCTGCAATTATTAATTTTTTTTTGCTTTCCAGTTTCACGTTGTCGTTTAAGTGCCAAGCCAACGGGATCGTTTAAAATCTAAAAACAATTAGGTACATAAATTTTTTTCTTTTATATGTATATCAAATATATTTCAGAGAATAGATTATACAAATTCCTTTAGAAAACTTTTTTAAATTATATAAATGAAAAAAAAATTAATGACAATTTTTTAATAATAAAATTTATTAATAATAATAATATTATGTTGGTGCATAATTATTCGCAATTTTTGTTTCTTTAGCAAAAATTGAAGTTTTGTTTGCTTTTTTTATAAAATTAATATTTTCTACGTTGTTAATAAAAATGCGTATCGAAAGCTACATACCGTAAATCCTCTAATAGCTCCCCCGGGGGACTTATTTTTCAATCACCCTCCAGGGGGGACTTATTAGAGGGGGAGTTATTAGAGGGGGAGTTATTTTTCAACCAAATTTTTTACAAAAATAAACGCTATTTTTGTGCTTTTTTTCTGTTTTTTTAGTTTTTTCACTTTATTTTTAACTACCTATAAACCAAATTAAATTAAAATCACCAACAAAAACAATCATGTAAGCAATTAAACAATTAAACAAATAAACAATTAAATCAAAATCAATTAAACAATTAAATCAAAATCACTATCATCTTCAAAGTGGATAGATTCATCGGTAATATATCCATTTTCTTCATCCTCATGATTGTCGTGTTCGTTTATGTAGATCGCTTGATCGATTGAGCCCGACGACCGCGCTTTTAACAATTCTAATTTTCCTTCAGGCACCGGACCATGATCTTTAAAGCAATGAATTTTATTATCTTCACTGCCATCTATAGACACTGTTAGGCCACAATCTAGATGACTAATTTTTTAACGTAGTCGGACGGTGGTTTTTGACAAACCGTTGTAGGAATTCGGAGACGAAAATTGTGACGTAACATAAATTTTTCGAGCCAACCTCGACTACACTAAAATTAATTTGTTCATATAAATTACTAAACATTTCCAATTGTTACTTTAAATTTTTCGACATCTTCTTCTGCATGAAAACAAATTTTTGCGTGTGATTGAATAATACTACGAGACACACGAAGTTTTTTAGATCGACGTTCCCGAATCCAAATAGCGAGCTGATCATCAAGGTCTTTGAATTTTATCGGACGGCCACCTCCACAAAGTCTCTTTTTAAATTTGCCAATTAGCGATGCCGTTCTAAAACAATTATAAAAAAACAAAACTTGACAATTGATAGAATGCAAAATTACTTGATGCGATTTAATGATCCTTCTTGGTTTTTCCATAAACGAACCGTTTTTCGATCGACTCCAAAACTACTGCTGGCCGAATGGTTTGAGAATTCCTGGGCATGTTTAATCACTTTTAGTTTAAATTCTGTTGTATAAGACTTTAATTTTCTTGGCGTCTTAACTTCCTCCTGTTCCTCATCAGAGCTACAATAATTTTCTAAAAGATCCATGTCGGTATGCTAAAATCAGAAAGTGGCTAAATACAAAGTTAACAAGAAAAAGAAATTAAAGAAAATTAACAAGAAATTAAAGAAAATTATAATTAGCAAAAAATAAAACAATTTCTTTTCGTGACAAGACAAATTTTTTTCAAATTTTCTTATTGAAAATTTGTTTAGAAAAAAATTTAACAAAAAAAACATTAAAAATTTTTTATTGGAAAAAAATAGCTTGGTCCCCAAGCACTTTTTTAAGGGGGGAGTTATTAGAGGGGGAGTTATTTTTCAATCACCCTCCAGGGGGGACTTATTAGAGGGGAGTTATTAGAGGGGGAGCAATTAGAGGATTTACGGTATATTCATATTCGTTATATTATGCTCTACTGCTTAGAGAAAGAATGGAAGATAACACAGTTATTTCGAACTTCTTGCCGAAGGAACAATCAGCCATTGTTGAGAATGATTTGCCCGTTTCAAATCAGGCAGTACAAGCTTGGAAGACAAACCAGAAAGAGGAAGGCCATCGGATTTTGACGATTACACGATTTTGGCTGCGGTGAAAACTTCAACATTAATCAATACACGATCGTCCGTCATCTCAAAAAACTTGGAAAGATTTGGGAATTGGCTGAATGGGTCCCACACGAACTTTCCGACAAACAATAAAGCCTACCGAATCCGAATTTTCGTCGAATGACTTTTTGAAAAAAATTTGTTGAAAAAAATTGCGGATAATTAACCCAATAATAATATATTTGTCATTAATTTTATGCATGTACAAGTTAATAACTGCTTAATAAAAAAAACCTTTAACACATCTATTTCGTACGATTCAATACCATCTAATTGTTCAGTTATTTGATCGAAAACTTTGGCGCTATTTTCATAAAACATTCGAACTGAATCATGCAATTGTTTTGCCAGATCCATTAGTAATACTGTTCGACTTTTTGCTAATACGTCAACTTTTTGTAAAGTATCCGACTTTAATGCATCGAATTTATCTTTTTTTTGTCGAACAACAGTTTGTGCTGTTCGAAATTTTTCCATTTGTGCACTACTTGCTGGATCCAACTAGAAGTTACTGATTTTATAATACGTTCAAAAATTTAATAAAATATTACTAACACAATAATAGATGTTATACAGTCGACGCTCCCATTAACATAACGCCAAGGGACTGCGCGTTAACTATGTTAATGGGAGCGTTATGTTAATGGGAAAGTTATGCTAGTTATTGATATTTACTTTAAAACCAACCAAGCTGCCAAAACGATTATGTTAATGGGAGGTTTATGTTAATGGGAATTTATGTTAATGGGAGCGTCGACTGTACCTCTTCACTTGCGCTTTTGATCCAGAGAAGTGAACCCCGATATTCAACACGCGCTCGTTCGGCCGCCTCTACGGTGGCTTGACAATCAGCAATAGCTCGATCATTGAACACATCAAGATCATGATATAGTGCCACGAGCGGACGGAAGGTACGTCTACGCTGTTTGGCAGTTACTTCTAGACAACTTGCCGTTATACGCATTACTTTTTCGAGATGAGCTTTTTCTCCGCCTGCTTCGATCTTTAAAAAGTCGGCCAAATCATATTCTATGTCGACGATTTCTATATAAGTACTTAGATATTTAGTATTTTTATAAGAATTATAATTGTAAATGAAACTTTGAAATTATATAATATGCATTAACCTTCTGAAAAATGATGGTAGTTTTCAATAATTGATAATAATCTTCTTGTTGTTTCGTAAACACTGAAAAATCGTGTAATCTTCATGTCAAGTTCTGCGTCGGATGCAAGCAGGTGCTTGTCTTCCTTTTTGCCTAATTTCGAGCGGAATAATTGTTTGGCCGTCCAGAAATGTTGTTTCATTTTCAGAAATGTGGAATCGCCAAAAAGATCATCGGACATTGTGCTTCCGCTGGTAGTTGCGCCATCCAGAAAACGATCATGGTTCATCCCATTAGTGGCCGCTTCATATAGAGATGTCATTAAGCAACTTCTCAATATTAAAAGAATAATAATTTAGTAATTACGGTGGCTTGACAGCATAAAGCATACATTTTTATATTATGTGTATTATTCGCAAAAATAGTTATAATAAAATAGTTATAATAAATAATTTCATACATATATTACTTTATTTGTATACATACATATATTTTGTTGGTCGTATTTCAAAATGTTGAGAGCACAATTTTATGTAAGAAAATGTAGAAAAGTAAAAGCGCTTAAAAAGATTAAAAGAAAGAATGAGAAAACATGTGTGAGCATTTTTATTAGAAGTCATTTAACTCTGCCATAGGTGCTTTAGTTTTTTTTTTGTCAAAGAAAGTGATCTCCAAATAATACAATAGCTAATATAAAGAAATCCAACGTAATCGAAAAAATCAACAAATATGGAACTATCTTACCAACTCTTTTTTTCCCTTTAGACTTATAAAATGTATTTAGATATTATTGCTACTCGTGCAAATATAAATAATATTCATTTTTTTTAAAAATTCTTTTTAAAATTTTTACAAAAATTTAAAAAAAAACATTAAGCTTCAGTTATTAAATAAAAGTGCATATACATATGTATTCAGGGACAAGACATTAGAAAGAAAACGGATATAATAAAAACAACATATAAAGAAGAGCATTCAATTCTATTTTTTAGTCTGTCAATCTTCAATGTCTCTTGTCGTCGTCGTTTTTTTGCTGCTGTCGTAATTTCTTTCTGCCAGCGGAAAGACGGTCAGAAATAGCTGGACGAAATGTGTTGTGGACTAGCCGAGTCTTGTGCCAACAAAAAACGAGATGGTCGATCTGCTTTATGACACACAAACCCGGGAATCTCGGGTTTCTCGTATTGTGAAGTTTATTATTCGTTTAGTTTCTTTTTCCCTTTTATACATGTATCTCTTCCATATGCAATTCTTTAGTTCATTCAGCCTAATTCTGCTTATTTAATCTCTTTTTTTCAAATGCCTTCCTTTGTTTTCTTTACGATGTCGGTAATTTTTCGTCATTCAGAATAACTGCAAAAATAATAAATTTAGTTGAAGAGAAAATTTGCTTTTTCGATTTATAAGTTTTTTAAATCCTTTTATTTTTTTAGTTTATTCTACATTTAATTGTAATGAATTGCTTAGACTTAAGCTGATGATTATATAAATATTTTGTTGTTAAAATCATTTTAAAAAGCTTTTATTAGGTAATTTTTTACAATTTTTATTATTTAATTATTTTTATCATAAAAAAATTATAATTAACAAAAGTTATAAAATTACCTAGCAAAAAATAGTCACTCCAATTTTAATCGTTTATTTATTCTATTATAATAATGATAATTTCAATAACAATGCAATTGACCACTCATGTAAAAAATCTTTGAAAACAAAATTAATTTTAAAATTTCACACTCATTCACGTGCTAAATAAGGGCGAGTATAAAATTTGTAGGTACAATAATGAGTGCACGAAACGTGTTGCCTGGCAGCAATAGGTCGAGAGCATCGCTCTTCTTTTCGGCTTAATTTCTTTTTTATCCTCTAATGACTTTTCAGTTTATGTGGGAATCGGCATTTTCCGTTGAAATAATGTGTCCAAATAACTTCCCATCGTCGCTGCATTTTAGTTCTTTTCGTTTCATTCAAAGTTTATTTTCCTACTACAACAATTTGAAATTGTATTTTTTATTTTCTTTTAAAGCATCAAAAACACTTTTATTTTTTATTACAATATCAATTTATATAATATGCGAGCATATATGTATCTTTTACAACATCGAAATTTTCATTTTAATTTTTTATAATTTTTCTTATACTCATTTATAAATAGCTAATTGATCATCTTCAAATTTGTTAGGAAGTTTCAGTTATTTCTTTTATCTTTTATAAGCTCCTAGCTAAATATTTCAATGTTATGCTTTTCATAAATGCATGAATTCATTTCTCAATTTACGAGTAAAAATTTAACTGAATTGGCACTTATTTATATGCGCAGCACACCGACATTTGCGCATCAATTTATTTTTTTAATTTAAAAGCAGAATACCCAGTTCTCGACGAAAGTGGAGCGATATTTGCAGATTTTCAAATTTGCTTAACTTTTTGAAGGGCATAGAGATATTTTTCAGAAAAATAATTTTAGCCATTAGATTCAGAATTTAATTCCCTATTTATTACTTTTTAAATCATATTTCTAAGTAACTTTGAAAAACAGTTATGATTGAAATGGTAGAGTCACTCAAAAAATTTCAAAAAATTATAATTAATTTTACTTTTTTAATTGTAATTTTTTTCTAAGTTACTGTGAAAGTTGAATTCGATAGAGAATTAAATTCTGAATCGAGGCAGCAAAATTAATTTTCTTAAAAGTAACTTTTTGATCCTAAAAAAGTTAGTAAAAGTTGAAAAAACCGCAAATGTCGGGTCCGCAAATGTTGGTGCGCCTTGTCAAGAAAGTTCGCGAATTTAGGGTGTGCAAAATCCATTTTCTTTGATTTCCCTTCTTGATCCAATTCTTAAAAACATAATGAACTCCAACCAATAAATATATTTTTATTAAATATTAATAATATATTTAAAAAATGATACAATATTAAATATTAATAATATATTTAAAAAATAATACAATATTGGATTTATAGAAATATTGAAAATTTTGATGCAAAAGTGAAATAAATACAAAAGCAATAATAAAAAAAACCTTTGTAAACTTAACAGAAACTTGAAAATACATTAAAAATATCGCTGCAAATTTTCTGCGGGAAAAATTGAAAATTAAATTTTTAAATATTTTCTTTTGAAAAAAAATTGTGTGTATATTCTCTTTGTAACAGCCATTTTATTCACTTTTTTCTTATTTATTCTAGTTTATTATATTTTTCGATCACATACATACTCGTGCTCATGATGGAGCATTCAACATCAAATTCAGATACTTTTTTCGCTAAACATTTTTTTCAATGTTTTTTATTTTTTAAGTCTTGTTTTTTATTAACTTCGGAAGATTCTGATGGAAAAGTTTTTGATACCCTAATTTCGGGTAAATAAGACGCAGCCGTTCGAATAATTTTTGAATTTTGACATGACTTTCATTCATTCTGTTATAAACAAAGTTGAGCTCAAAATTTTTGAACAACAGCTTGGGCCTGCTTTAATGAAGAAGTTCATTAAATTTTATGCTAAACCGACACAAAATAACAGAATGAAGCCCAAGTCAATATTCAAAAATTCTTCGAACGGCCGCATCTTATTTACCCGAACTTAGGTAATACATATGTATTTAAATAACCTAAATTCTCATATATAAGCAGCGGCCGTTCAATGAATTTTTGAATTTTATCTTGGTTTTTATTTTGTTATGAACAAATGAACAAAGTTGAACTCATAATTTTTAACTTGCAGGTTGGGTCTGCTTCAATGAAAATGCTCTTCAAATTTTATACCTAACAGGCACAAAATAACAGAATGAAGACCAAGATAAAGATAAAATTCAAAAATTCGTCGAACGGCCGAGGCTTATAAACGGGAACTTAGGGTAATCATCAAATTAGAATATTTGATCAACGCACAAATTTGCCAAACCAATTTAATTTGTAAAATTAAAAATTCATTTTTATGTTTGAATTTCAATCATTGAATCTATTTTTTAAATTCCATTTCATAACAATGTTTCTTCCGCTTTAACTTCCGCTTTAACTTTCTAGCCTCCCATATTTGTCTTTTTATACTTTTAATGTGCATCTTTATTTTGTTGTTATTTTTTCATTTTCATGCAATGAATTTTTACATTCAATTTATTGACTATTGAATTGTTGTTTTTATCGTTGTCATTAAAAAAATGTCCTTTTTTTTGTTTCGCAATAAATTTGAAAAAAATTATACCTAGTGAGTAATACCATTTTTATATATTTTTATACTACTACATTTCTGTATGTCCGTATGTCCGTCACGAAAATGTCCGCAATGCTTTTTAAGGTCTTTCTGGTTCCTAATTCGAAAAATTTTCAAGAGTGGGACTACCCTCAAATCAGGATCGGAGATGCCAAAGTTGGTCCGTTTTTTGATCCTACCCATCTGGGCTCCTGTTGGGTCCTAGATAGAGTCCCAAAAAAATTTTTCGAGATTAAAGTGAAATATAGGGTAATTGAATGTGGGAAATCCGAGAATCAACAATCAAAGTAATTTTTTGGTTTGACTAATATTGGATCCTGAATAGGGTCCTAAGTTTTTTTTAGGGATAATAGAATATAGGGTAGTCGGGTGCGGGGAGCCCGAAAATTGAAATAATTTTTTAATCTGCGCAGTAATTTTTTAATCCTACCCATCTGGGATCTTAATTAAAGTCACAAAAAAATTTTGAGATTAAAGTTAAATATGGGGTAATTGGGTATGAGGAATTCGAAAAACATGGTAATTTTTTGATCCGACCTCTATGGGATTCTGTACCGGGTTCCAAATTTTTTTTCGATATTATAGTGGAATATGGGGTAATTGGATACGAGAAGTCCAAAAATCATGATAATATTTTGATCCGAGCTATCTGGCCCCCTGTTGGGTCCTAATTTTTCGAGGTTTTAGTGGAATATTGGGAAATTGGGTGTGGGAAATCCAAAAATTGAGGTAATTTTATGATCTACGTCCAGCGGCGCCGTAATTTTTTAATCCGATCCATCTGGGATTTTAAATAGGATCCCAAAAAAATTTCTAGATTAAAGAGAAATATGGGGTAATTGGGTTTAAAGAGTTCGAAAATTAATGTAATTTTTTGATTCGACTTTAGAGGTCTTGTTTCGTCCTAAATAAATAGGGTTTTAAAATTTTTTTGAGGTTGTAGTTGAATATGAGGTAATTAGTTATGGAAAATCTAAAAATAGAGGTAATTTTTTGATCTGAGCGCCGTAATTTTTTGGTGTGACTCACTTGGAATCATGTTTGGTTCTAAATAATTTTTTTTCGAGGTTATAGAGGAGTATGGGGCAATTGCATGTGAGAGATCCAAAAATTATGATAATTTTTTGATTTGTCTCATCTGTTGAGTCCTGAATGGAGTTCTAAAATTTTTTTTGAGATTGTAGTAGAATAAGAGGTAAATCATTATGGAAAATCCAAAAATTGAGATTATTTTTTGATCCAAATTTGGCGGCGTCAAACATTTTCAAGAAAATACGTGAGATCTTGTTTTGAGTTGTAAATATGTTCTCAAAAACTTTTTTGAGTGGAGTGTGAGCTAATTGGGTATAGTGAGTCCGAAAAGCGGCGCCAAACATTTAAAGAAGAAAGTGCACGGAAAGGAAAATATTTGCAAAGATAATTATTTAATCGTTGTGGAACAATGACTGTAATTTTCAGTCTAAAATTTCGACAATCTTTTATGAAAAGTGAAAAAAAAATTGTAGTGGGAAATTATCTAAAGCACAAATAAAATCAGGCAATTTAAAGAAGATGGGGGAGATGAGAGTAGAGAAATATCTGAGGCTCCAGCTGCAACAAACATTTTACCGAAAATAGGAAGTGGAAGAGAGGGAATGTCTTAAATTTTTTGAGGTAATAAATGTGGAGTGATTGGGTGCACAGAGTTCGAAAGTGGAGATAATTTTTTAAATCGAGTTATGTAAGATCTCAAACATTTTTGCGGTGCGCTTTCACACGGCGCCAAACATATGGGGTAGGGAGAAGGAAGATGAATGGAAAGTGGGTTATTTAAAATCACAGTACTGCCAAATATTTTGAAATGGGAAAGAGAGGCGAGCGGAAAAAAAGTTTTTTGAAAGATTAGAAACTGGTAAGGGTCATCTAAGTTTCAAACATTTCATTTAAAAGAAAGGATTGAGGGAGGAGAGAAGACTACCGTTAACCTCACCAATCGGCAAACATTTTATTAAAGGGTGGGAAGTTTGAAAAGAGGAAAGCAACCTATCTAAAAGCGACAGTAATATTTAAGGCCTTAGAAATTTTGGAAATATGAAAGTGAAGCGAGAAAAAAGCCATTAAAAAAAATTTTTAGAAGCTATTTAGAGCCCTAAATTTCATTATGCATTTGAGGTCGCCACAAGTGAACGGATGGGGGAAAGGAGAAATGTTAATCTAAGATTACATTGGCACAAAATGTTTGGGGAGTAAAAGTAAATAGAGCAGCTACTTAGGACTCCAAAAGCTCAAAATAATTTTAACGGGAAAAATATAAAAGTTATCGAAGATCCTAAACACTTCATATATTTTTCGGTGGAACGGACAAAGCGCTTTTACCTATAAGATAGTTTATGTTCGCCACGTATGTGGCAGCGTATTTCTAGTCAGCATAACTAAAGTGCTATTTTCTGTCAGTATGTATCGGATTGAAACATACTGTTTTTTCAAAATTAAAAATTTTGTTTTTTAACTGATATTTTTTTAAAATTTTATTTTATAGAGAATTTTTTGCTCTACAAAATGTTATATTTGCTTTTTTTGTTCTAGTTAATTTTTGTTGATTTTCAGTGCGTTTAAATAGAGTGTCAAGTAGACAGAAATAAGTATTTTCGACATTATTTTCAAGCTAGGCAGCGTAGGTTTCTTTTTAAACACAATAATGAAGCTTCCTAGAATATGAAATACGTGGCAGAATGTCAATAATGAAGCTTCTTAGTATATGAAATACGTGGCAGAATGTCTCAATCAAACCTTCAAATAGTTGTTCAGGTCTTATTAGCAAAATGAGGGTATCAGAAAAGAAATCCAAGCTGCCTAGCTTGAAAATAGCGTCGAAAATGCTCATTTTTGTCCACTTGATACTCCATTTAAACACACTGAAAATTAACAAAAATTAACTAGAACAAAAAAAGCAAATAAAACATCTTGTAGAGCAAAAAATTCTCTATAAAACGCTTTTTGAGGCTTTTTCGGTCCCTAATTCCAAAAATTTTTAAGACTGGGACTGTCACAAAACAGGGTCGGAGGTGCCAAAGTTGAAGTCCATTTTTTGATTCGACATCTCTGGGACCCTGTACCGGTTTCAAAATAGGATTCCAAATTTTTTTAGAGATTATAATGGAGTATGGGATAATTGGATGCGGGGAGTTTAAAAATCAAGATAATTTTTTAATTCGGATCATGTGGCGACGCCAAACATTTTCGTGGCACCAAATATTTTATGTGGGTGCATAAACGCCGTGTATGCAGTGAGCGTGAATTTTCTAATAAAAATAAATATTAGACATCGAATAATAATGTACATATTTGTAATATTGTTTTTTAGCGATATTTATTACATAATGAATAGCTCATATATTAATTTACAACGGCATTCCAACTTTTGCAGTTGCGCGTTGTTGCGCAAAGCCGACATTTGTGCAACACGACTTTTGTACACCAATTGCAAAATTAATATATTAAATCTCTGAATATAATAATGCAGATTATTATAATTAACCTAATGCAGAAGCGAAAACGTGTACGTGAGCATAGGGCAGAGCCCAAGCCAAAAATCTATAGGTAATATCGCGCGATGCGCAAATGTCGGTGCGCAATTGTCGAATTTGCATAGTCTGTTTACAACTTTATTACACTCACTATATATTTCCCTAATTTATTCTTTTATTTGCCTATTATTAATTTCTATTGCATATTATTAATGGATTTCCAATAGCAAATTTACATTTTTAGATAATTTTTATTTGTAGTTAAAATTTAAAAAAACACGATGGCCTCGAGTTCTTCGTCAAATGGCGATTATCAATTAAAATGGAACAATCCAAAAGATATCAAAACAAAGTTGGTCAACAATTATTGCTACAAAAAAATTATTATTTTAAAAACTGAACTGCAAAATTAAAAATTTAAAGAAAATTTGTTAGTAACAGTTTAAAATTAGCTAGTGTTATTTAAATTTCTAGATGGGATGCTTTTACAAAATTCGGAGCGGCGACTGCAACTGAAATGACCGGAAAAAATTTCGATAAATGGTTGAAGGATGCAGGGGTCATTGATGGAAAAAATATTACCACAACCATGACCGGTATTGCGTTCTCTAAGGTTGCCGGGTAATTGATTTTAGTATATTTAAATGAAAATCAATATTCATATTTATTAAACTATCCAAATGGCTTTAATTTTTTGTTATTTTTTAAATTTAATTTAATAAATTTATAATTTAATTTAAATAATCTAAAAAAATGTCAACTTTATTTCGTAATTTTCGATAAATTAAATGTACAGTCAAACCTCAATCTAATGACACCCCGATCTAATGACACTCTCGATCTAATGACACCTAGGCTCGGTCCCGACGAAAATTAACGTAAAAATCTTCTTTCAATGACAGTTGTAAGGAATCCAAACCTCGATCCAATGACACCCATTGCGCTCAGCTAGCCATTTTTTTACCTTGGTCCCCCAAGGTAAAAATGCATTGTCTGATCTCAAGTTTAGTAATGGAGACACTTGGGTTTACGAAATTTCTTTTTTAAATTCAAATTTTCTTTTCGCTCATCTTTTCTTGGCATTATGTTCAAATTTTGCCACCAAAAATGTTTTTTCTTTATATTCATTCTTAAGTTTTTCGCTTGGTCGGTCGTGTTCCTCTCTCGCTTATTGTTTTCGTGTGATAGTGTTTAAAAAAGTTGCTGCTCTAAGAATTATGCTTCCCGATTTTATTGCTTTACATTTTTTTTTGCTTCCCTAGTCTTTTGGCGAATAAAGTGCATTCGACAGAAATTCCTCAGTGGTGCTAGCTAATTTCGAAAACCTTGATCTAATGACACCTAGGCTCGGTCCCTAGGGGTGTCATTAGATCGAGGTTTGACTCTATTAAAATTTTAAATTATTTTTATTTTGTAAAGTTTTTGCAAAATTTTAGACCAAAAAAGAAAACGAGTTTCGCGGAAACAAAGCAAGTGATCATTAACGTCGCGCAGGATCGTGCAAGACAGTCTAAGCGCAACGTGCAAGTAAAGATAAATTAGAATTTACTTATCGCTGAAATTATGCATATTTTGTAGATATTTTAGGAAGAGATTGATGACATTTGCAAGAAATTGGAAAAGCTCGAGGCGCCTACTATAAAAAGCGCCGCCCAGCCGGCCACTAACGGCAACGTTTACAGTAGGCTAACCGATCACACAAAATACACCGGCGCGCATAAGGAGCGCTTCGATGCCGAAGGAAAGGGACGCGGTAAAGCGGGACGCGTCGATATTGTCGAAAATACCGGCTACGTTTCCTCATATAAGAACAAGGACACATACGATCAATTGCACCAAAAATAATGATGGACTTTCTGCACATAAACAATAATGAAACGATATTATTGTATGTATACAAAAACATAATTTTTAAAATACCGCAGGAAATCACCGCATTTTCACCGCATTTAAAAAGCATAAAGTTTTCTCATCGATTGCATTCGAAACAAACAAATTCTCATGAATTATTTATGAGTTCGTTAAAAACACATAACATAAGTCAACCCCAAAAACCAACACTATTTAAAACATTAACTCAAATAAGCGCGCCGACATTTGCGGATGCGATATTTGCTAATTTTTCAACTTTTAAAAACCAATCAATTACTTTAAGAAAATTAATTCCACCACTTCGATTCAGAATTTAATTCTCTATCCATTACTTTTTAAATGAAATTTCTAACTAATTTGAAAAAAAGTAAGATCGATTTTTATTTTTCAAAAATTTTTTGAGCGACTTTACTTTTTCAACTAATTTTTTTTCCCAAATTAGTTAAAAATTTGATTCAAAAAATAATCGATAGAGAATTAAATTCTGAATCGAAGTGATAAAATTATTTTTCTGAAAAATATCTGTAAGCTCATCAAAAAGTTAATCAAAGTTGAAAATGTGGCATCCGCAAATGTCGCTTCGCCCTCAAATAAGTTTTATAGAAAGGAGAAAACGGCTCTTCCTGATTGTCGCACACAAAAATCACGTTTTTATGTTTTTCTCATAATGCTTCTATCCTTCACTGCTCAGCGAAATTGTTAATTGTTTAAAATTCATTTTAGCCAACCAAAAACGACTTAATAAGCACATATAGTAAACAAATATTAAATATAATGCAGAATTTGTAAACATACAAAAAAAAACGCAAAAACAACAAATTGAATTGCCTAGTCAAAAAAACCTAGAAGAATAAACAGAAAACATTTTTTAGTGTCCCCTCAAATTAATCAAAAATATAAAAATATTCTTTAAAATATATGTTTCATTTATCCAACTATTTCTAAATAAAAAATAATTTTAATTTTGCAAATCACTACGACTTTAAAAAATTTTATTGATAACAAATAAAAATAACAGCAACAAAAGCATTTTCCACGAAAAATAAATGGTACAACGTTGGGCCGACATCGCTTGAACGGACTTATTCCCCGCCATTGCACGCTTATCGACTCTTGCCGCCGATACCATCGTCGGCCGCGTCCTTGGCGCGCTTTTCACGCTTGCCCTTGAGGCGTTTATCGGCGCGGACGCGACGCAAATGACAATAAACGTCGAAGTTTTTAAGCTCGTCGGTCAATGCCATCACCTTCTCGCTCTTCTTCGGCTTCTTGATCGGCAGAATAGGAGCGCGAAGCTGTTGAGCCAATTTGAGTTCCTCGGCCTAAAAATCCCCATAATTCATTTTCTTGGAAAAATTACATTCTTTACTTTCGCACACTCCTAACCTTATCCTCATCCCCGCTATTTGTTTAGGATTCACAAATCAAAGCGGATAATTAAACACAAATCTTTTTTCGTTCTCGAAAATTAATTAGAAAAGAAATTCTAAGAAGTTTAAAATTTCGTAATATTGTAATGTAGTCTAACCTTGCTTTAAAAACATTAAAAATTGAAATTAGTCAAAATCGCCAACGAAGAATACGAATAAATTAATGCTATTTAAACCAATAACTTAAACTTACAGTGCTATCGCCCTTCTTTGGTTTGCTCAACTTTTTCGGGAAGAGAATGAGTTTGGCGCGGTATTGCTTCAGACGCTGGATGTTCTTCTAAAAAGTTTTATTTGGTCCAATGTAGCAAAATTATGACAAACCCCAAAATTTTTGGGCAACACATAATTAATGGTTTTTTCCATATTTTACCGATTTACGCCGCATTTATATAGCATCGTATAAAAAAATATCCTTAAAAAGTATAAATATTAAAATGTGATAGACCTGAAGGGATTCCACAGACTTGTTCGTTCGTCGATAATCAACAGCGATGCCGATGCTTTTGGCGAAGTTCACCGACAAATTAGCACCTTTCAGCTCCTGGAGGGTGAAACCACGGCCAAAGCGTTCCTAAAAAAAAATTAAGCCAAATTAAAAAATATAAAATTTCATTATATTCATTAAAAAAAAACAAATTCGATTCTCTTAATAAAATTTAAAAAATTGTGTTTTTAACGTTGAAAAATGTCTTATGTATGATAAAAGTTTTGGGGATTTCAACAATTCAATTTGACCCCCAAACTTTTGCCTATAACGTGTGCTTATTAAAGAACGCGTGTCGTTTAATGCAGAAAATTGCATGTTAACAAAAAAACTTATAAACTGTTATAAAAATTATATATTTATTTACAATTTTTGCGTATAAAATAAATAAAAAGTAAAATTTTATTTTTGATACATGGAACAAAATCAAATATTAAGAAAATCGTCTACAAAATCATCATTTTCTTCGAGCTCTTCGAATTCTTCTTCAACCAACCCTTCAATCGGCACATCTTCTCAAATATTAGCATTTTTTATGATGTGGATCAATTCTTTCTGCCAATTTGTAACTCTCTTTATTTGTTTTTCAGTAACAGAGAGAAAAGATTAAAAAAAAACGCCGCCAAAAAACAAAAGAAGAAAATTGCAAATTTCTGCATTGAACGACACGCGTCCTTTAAAAATATAAATCAACTACAAAACCATTCGGCGATTAACAGAAATAAATTTAATAGTAATAGCAATGTGAACAATTTTTGGCTATTCAATTATATTGTGGCACCATAAATCGAATTAAGTTTACAAAAAAAAATCATTGCAAAAAATTGTTCAAAAATCGTTAAAATTTGCATGCTTGCCTTGGTGTTATAGCGGATTGATGGACAGCGCACAACCGGTCGAAGAGGACCGGCAGCGGGACGAGGCGCGATTTTCGAGGCCTTAGCAATACGCGCCTGGCGACGGCGAAGTTTGCGAGCCGGCTGATCGAACCATGTCTTTATACGTCGCTGCCAATGCTTGTGGAAATGAGCATTGGGAATTACATTATTTCCTTTACGAGCCATTATTTATCAACTACTAGCTCCTAAGAAATTAGGCATATTAGTATGGAAAAAGTAAAAACAAATTAAGTTATTGTTCATTTTTGTCCAATATTTCTTTATATTAATTCAGTAAAGGAAAATTGCATAGAAAATAAACAAGAGCAAAAATTCTGAAAAAAATTTCCGAAAAATGTAGGCGATTTGCGTCACAGAGAATCGTTGTGAAACAAACCACACTTCAATATAAAAAACAATTCGCCCTAAAAGAAAGCCATCGTAACACCAAAGGAATGTATGTATTTTGAGCTAAATTTCGTTCAAAAAATGGAAAGATTAATTTATTACAAATAAAAAAACACATTATTCAATAAATACAATTTTAAGATAATTAATTTAAGATAAAAAACGTAAATAAGTAATGAAATTATTTTAATTGGAATGATTTAAAATTACAACTCGGTGCGTTAATTTTATTTTTTCAATTTCAATTTTAAAATTAATTTTTGTATGATTATTTTTTACCTATCTAATAAATTATTGGGTTGTAACATAATTATCTTCGGTTTTTTCGGGTGTTTAAAAATTTAGTTTGATTTTGTTCGATGTTCATACTTTTTATGTTGGTGAATAGCTCTTGTTATATTTCATGTTTCCATGCCTTTTGGATGAAAAAATATTCGATTTGGAATATCGAGAATTTCTAATTTTTTAAAATTTTTGAAATTTGATAAATAAAAATTTAAAAAATAGATTTTTTAAGCCTTGTTGCTCAATATTAAATACCTGGGTAATTAAAAAATAGGTAATCAAATGTTATTAGCTCATTGGATCATAATTCCATCAATGGAATTATGAATTAAATTTCTAATAATTTTCTAATGATAATGTTTATTATTATCTTTTTTTGTCAATGATCTCTCAAAACATAATAATATTTTTATTAATATCGGAAAAAACACTTTTTATTTATACTTTTTATTTAAAACAAAATTATATTTTTTTTCTTTTTTAATTTAATGAAATTTTTCCGAATAAACAAAAAAAATGGTTTTACGAGCTATCAAATCGCAAAAAAATTTTTTACGATTTTTGACACGGGAAATTTTAATATTTCTCTTCAGTGTTGTTTTTCAGAATAATTATCAAACAAAAAAAATAGATTATACAACCTATAAAAGCTCGGCAAACAGCCCAATCGAGAGCTTAGTCTACGCCTAAAAAAGCCAAGAAGACCCGAAAGCTAAAACTAAGCCGGAATTTGTCCAAAAATTTGATCCTGGAATGTCCCAACACAGCAGATGCAATATTAAAATTTAATTGCTGTGTCAAACGAATTTTTTTTGCTATTTTGATAAATTTGGTACCAAAGAATAAAAAAAAATAAAATAGAAAAGACACGGAAAATCGGAATTTCGGAACTAAATTAACAACGGAAACGACAATAATTATGAATTGAAAATAAGACCGAAAAAATTGGCGCTTAACGAAGAAGCTCTTTGCGAATGCCGACCTGCTTCAATTCTTCTTGGACGCGCTCCAAATAACCGGGATCCGGATAACCATAGCTGAAAAAATCAAAAAAGTCGAATACGAAATTCTTCATGCCTTAAAAAGTCCTTTTCACCCAATCATTATCACCTTTCTAGGGACTTTCATTTATGATTTAAACATACAAACAAAACCCTCAATTCTTAACGATCCACTACGCTAGACAATAGAAGTCATTCGAGATATGCCTAATTCTTCCATTCCGTTTTAGAATAAAAAAGTATGGGTAACTATCAAAAACTACAAAACAATAAATTTACAAAGAATGTGAGAAGTAGAATAAAGCTGTGTATCTCTTACTTGGACGTTCCGCCGGTTTTCGACGTCTTATGATGAATACCATTCCAAATCACCGTATTGCGCTGGCCGGTGGTGATTGAGTCGCCGACGGTAAAGAGCAAACGTCGCTCAAAGGCCAACTGAAGAAGGCTCAACGTCACCATGCCTTCGGCATTGTTGGGCAAATAGGCGATTCGCGTGACGCCGTAGTACGGCAGGCCGGGACGGGGATGTTGAGCCTATAAAATGATAGGATTTATTAAATCTCTTAATCAATAAATCATTTTTTTTGATTATTAAATTTGTAGAGTTTACTTAAAAAAAGTTCCATTAACAGCGTTATTAAACAGATATAAAAACAAAAAAATCAGAATAAATTCCAAATATCAAAGGAGTAATTGATAACCGACCGTTTGATAACCGCTGGGAATGGTGTAACGAATTTCGATAAAACCACGCGCGTCTGGATAGCCGGGCACGCGACCGCGGACGATGCTCGAGCGCATTTGCGCACCCAATGGCTGATTGCCTTCCGCCGGTGCGCTCCAACGCATACAAAGCGGACATTGGCGTTTTATGGCAAACGCCATCTGAAAAAAAGTAATAATGTGAGACTGAAATTCATTTAAAAAGATTTAAAAATGTCCACTATTGATTTGAAAAGATTTTTTTAACAAGAATATCATAGAATGGTGAGCTTTTTTTCAACACAAACCTTGATGCAATTCTCGTGAAACATGTGACTGCACACGTCAAGACGCACGACGTCGCCGGATGGCGTCGCGCTCAACGTGGACTCGCCTGCGTCCTGAGCCGGAAGCAAATCGAACAAACAAATCGAACACGGCAAAAGCATCTCATCCCCAAATTTGGCTGTCGATGGTAGGCTCGCTTTTTTTATTTCCACACCTCCATTTCCGTCGACCGAGTCTTTGCGTGTTTTTTTCGCCTGCGGTAAAGCTAGCGGCTGCTGTTGTTGCGTGAGCAAATGCTGCGCGCGCAACGCCTCCAACTCGACGCTGTCGACGCGCATCCACAAGCCGTTATTGTTGCCGCCGTGCGACGTGCCGCTGGCGATGATTACGCGCGAAGTAAAGTTATTTACTAAAAAAATTTTTTAACACAATGCAATAATTTGAAGTGGATAAGCTCTCCTAAATGATTGACTATGTGCGTAAACATGTGCAATGCATTTATATTTATATTTTTCAATTTTTAAATTTGAATGGAAAAAATTCGGCATGCTCTCTCAATCTCTTTCTCTTTCCAGCTCTTGCTCACGCGCATATAAAAACAATTAAACAATAAAGTTAAACAAACAACAACAATGACAAATGACAAAAATGAAGAATAAAAGATAAGAAGTTAAGCGAAATAAAAATGCTTTGGCATGCGTTAATTACCGTAAATCCTCTAATAGCTCCCCCGGGGGACTTATTTTTCAATCACCCTCCAGGGGGGGGACTTATTAGAGGGGGGGGAGTTATTAGAGGGGGGGGAGTTATTTTTCAACCAAATTTTTTACAAAAATAAACGCTATTTTTGTGCTTTTTTTCTGTTTTTTTAGTTTTTTCACTTTATTTTTAACTACCTATAAACCAAATTAAATTAAAATCACCAACAAAAACAATCATGTAAGCAATTAAACAATTAAACAAATAAACAATTAAATCAAAATCACTATCATCTTCAAAGTGGATAGATTCATCGGTAATATATCCATTTTCTTCATCCTCATGATTGTCGTGTTCGTTTATGTAGATCGCTTGATCGATTGAGCCCGACGACCGCGCTTTTAACAATTCTAATTTTCCTTCAGGCACCGGACCATGATCTTTAAAGCAATGAATTTTATTATCTTCACTGCCATCTAATTAGCGCGATAAAAAAAGATCAAAAAAATGTTTTGTCCCAAAATAAAATAGAATGGAAAGTCAATTTAGAAGCGAGTTTGAGTCCGTTAGGGTATGTTCCGTTCTCAAAAAATAAAATCTAAAAAAATGAATAACTACTTTTTCGAAAGAATGGACCCAAAAAAAAGCTCTGCCAATAAAACAAAAAAAAATCATAGAGATTAATTAAATTAAACTAATGTAAATGTGGACTGGCCCTGGCCGGTTCGTTTCTGAATTTACGGACCTGTAAGGTTGGATGCTATAAAATGAACCGATTCCTGCTGATAGTGAGATTGTCGTGACTGAATGCCTTGCGGTTGCTGTACCACCACCATCGGCCGAGATTCAATCCGTATGCGCGATGAAACCGGCGGCTGCGCAGACACCGATCTCGCAGTCGATGACGAATGCTCCATGGCCCTCAAAAGTTCCTCATCATTTATTTCATCATCATCATCGCCAATTTCAGCTGAAATTTTTCATGAATAAATTGGGAAAAAAATCTACAAAATTGTGATAAATTTCAAAAAATTTAAAAAACTTCTATAAATAATAAGTTAAAAATTTAAAAAAATATATAAACTCCTACCAGATTGGCGTTGTTGTTGTGAGCGCCCAGCACAATTGACAGCATTTGCGGCGTGAAAGCCGATGAGCGCGTCCATTTCGCTGTCATCGTCGCTGTCGGGCTCGTTTCGAAATGATACCCGCTGATGATCGTCGACTGGGTGAGCCGCCTCATTCTGACTCGACTCCGTACCATAGCCGGAATTGTCACCGCCTTGAGGCGTGACATTATCCACATGTAAAGAGGCAGAATCATTCTGACTTAAATTTCCAATAATGCGGATCTCGTTCTGCAACGGTGAATCGCATTCATCGCCATGTTCAAAGTCGATAGTCGGATCGTCGGACGTGTTCGAAATCATATCCCCGTCGTTGTCCGGTGCGCTGTCATCGGCGGTTCGATAGCCATATCGTCCATTCGGTTCGCCATCGCTATTGTTGTTGTAATTCGACGTGGTGTTCAGCAATATTTCCCGTTCAGCATTCATTTCCTCAGCATGATTCAACTCGATCACACTCGGAGCAACGCGTTCGTTGAGCGAATTGGACGCTATCGTTCCAATGGAATCATTTGAGGCAATGTGACTATCGTTGAAGTTCTCATTAATTTCATTATCAAAAATGTCGTCGTCGGTATCATCATCGATGTCTAGTTCCTCATTTCTATCTTCGTTATCCACATCATCATTTTCATTGGAATCAGCATCGCTGTGCTCTTCAAACAGAGAATCGTCTTCGTCGGAGCACTCAGCATTCAGAGATTCGGAGTCAGTCGGCTCATAGGAAAGATCGCTGCTAATCTCTGCCACATTCTCGTCGGCGTATTCGTCGTCGATGAATGAGTCGTCCAGCTGCGATGAGGACGATCCCGACCAAGAACATCGCGAAAATGTGGAGCGATGCGAGGAAGACGACGATGAAGAGGTCACTTGTTCCGTTTCGTCTTCATTCTCATCACTGCTGTTGATTACCAGCATCTGGTTAACGATTGTGCTCTCGCTACCGGTCGAAAGAGACTCCGCATCATCTTCGTCTTCGTTCGTGGCAGACAGCGAAGAAGAAGCGGACGCAGAAGAGGATCGGCTATGTGGCAAACGTTTGCTCGCACGTCGACATTCGCGGCGTTTGGCGCGTGAAGTTCGACCATCTGACAAAGAAAGAATAGATATATATTATTTAAATCATTCAAGCAATTCATTCATTCAACTATAGATTCATTAAGCATACAAAATAAAGTTCAAAAAATAATTTGATTTGTATGAAAACAATCAACTATTATAAAATAAATGGCCAAATGCATCAAAATGTAATATTTTTAAACTAATAAAAAATAAAAATTCTATTTGACTACACATAGAATAAGGCTAAACTCAAAAAGAGGGCAAACGCTTTAATCAGCATCTCCCAATTCCTCCACTCACATGTATTTGACCGGCGACGAAGTGTTCGCTTAGACGGCGCGTTCAGCTCTTTCCTCTCGCCGTTCTTCTTGGCTCGTGACGACGTCGCCGGCTTTTGCTTTTGTCGCGTAGCGTTTGCTCGCGTGTGTCGCGTTGCTGTCGGCGTGCGCAGTCGTCGGGAACGTGACGCCGACGGCGTTGTTGTCGAAGTTGGAGCGGGTCTTGTCGCACGACGACGACAACGCGACGTCGGCGGTGTTGGAGTGTTTGTTGAGATGCGCGATGGCGCGGTCGTCTGTCCGGCGGTTTGTCGCCGACGTGCCGCTGGCGGAGATGTCGTCGCGGGTCGCCGGCCCAGGAGCGAAGCGTTTCTCGTCGTGGCATTCGCCGTTGTTGCAGACGGATGAGCTGTGGCCGTGGAATTCGCCGCGGAAGTCGATGGCTGCTGCGCGAATATGTTGTCATCGTCCGAATCCATGGGAATCACATGTCGTTTCCATAATCGATTTTCCCAGTACGGTACAAAACGTCGACCGCTGCCGCCTCGATAATATGATGAGCGCTGTTGTGCGTAGCCATTTGTGGAAGAATTTCCGCCGCAAATATTACCAAAACGACCAAATCGCGAAGTGTTGGAGTTGGAATTCACCTGGCGGCTCCACGATGCAAAATTGTTCACCACATTCGTTGTATTGACATAATTGCGGTGTCGAGCGCGAAAAGACGACATGCCGCGTGACGACGCATTAGTGAATGGGGGATTGCAATTCCCTGTAGCGGAACGAGTCGACCCTCTAGTGAACGGGCCCGCTCTATGTTCGAATTCGGCATCCGAACGTGTCGCCGGTCTTGTGGGCGTGGTTAGCCTTGTGGACGTGGTGTACGTATAGCGCGTCGGCCCAATGGTACGCGGCGGAGTTAATGGCGGCGACGGAGCCTCGTGCTCGTCCTCTTCCTCAATTTCGTCGGCGGTCGTCGTCGACGAGTACGTCGAAGGCAGCGGAATGTCCAGGGAATCGACGCTTAGTTGTGAAACGGCCGGCAGATTGGCGACAAAATTTTCCACCGCGTTTGAGTCGATTTCGCCGCGGTCGGCGACCGCATCGCCACGGACAAGCACGAAAAGGCCGTCGGCAAGCGTGCGTGGCTGTGGCGTCGTATGGCTTGCCGATTGCGACTGCGGAATTTCCGTCGGCCGCTGCTTCTCGCCTAAAACAAAAGAAAAAAAGCCGACATGCAAACGTCGCTGACTATATATATATTAATGATTGGCCAAAAATTCCATAGTAATACAAGTCGAAATTGATCAAATAATCACCCAATTTCGTAAAATTACATGGTGGCCCAAATTCGTCCCCGGATTGCATTTTTGTCATAACTTTTTTATTTCGCAACCAAATTGTAAAATTCTTTTTGTATTCGATTCCCAAGACTTTAGGCAACTGTTTAAGACCAAGCTTGTCGATATTGGTTTCGAATTACGAATTTGCTAATCGTTTAAACTTTTTTGACACTTCTTCGAAAAGTCAAAAATGTGTAAAATTAACTTGAAATTGACTCAATCTTTGAATTTTGCTAAAATTTCAATTATGATTAATTTTATCCTCATTTTGAACCAAAATGCCAAAATGATTCAATATAGAAGCCTGATGAGTAAAATCGTCATGTTACAAATTTTATGTTTAGCAAAAAAAATGTTTCGTAATTCGAAATCAATATCGACAAGCCTGGTCTTAAACAGTTGGCTAAAGTCTTGGGAATCGAATGCAAAAAGAATTTTACAATTTGGTTGCGAAATAAAAAAGTTATGACAAAAATGCAATCCGGGGACGAATTTGGGCCACCCCGTATAAAAAAAAAGCAAAGAAGCGGTAAAAATGTGAGAGAAACAAGGGCGAATATTGAGAAGAGTAAACGTTTAACATAAAAATAAACATTTAAAAGCGTTTTTAAGCCAGCAAATTTTTTTTTCAAGCATTAAAAGTGTTATTATTCGGTGGTAAATATTAGTAAAACGCACATTCATGCCAAATTCTTTTAACAAGAAAAAAAAAGGGGATACAAAACTTTTCTACTCATCTCTTTTTTAAGTGCTTAAAATGCTTAAAATTGATCCAAATTTTAATTTGTATAAGTGTGAAAATTAAGTGCGTAAAGAAAAAACCTAACAAACAAACCATTTGTTCCCGTCGAATTCGAGCTGCTTTGTGGCTGTTGCGCGGATAGCTGATTGCTGTTAGAAGTGTTTTGTGCGGCCGGCACGGACGCCGACGACAACGACGCGACGGAGCTCGGGCCAGAAGTCGCTGCTGATGACACGCCTGGAATCGCATTCGGACTTTTGGCCGGCGGCGGCGGCGACGACGACGACACGTTTGGAACTGAATTTGCGGTGCCAATTGCGTTGGAAGAAGCGACGGGCGACGTATCGCCGTTGGAAACCGCCGGCGACTCCGTGCCGATGGTAATCGTCGATTGAATAACGATGGGGGAGGGCGCTTGATTATCGCGCTGAGCATCGCAAATCCCACCGGTTTGCGCCCCTGTCGTCGGCGCATTTGGATCGTCATCAATGGGATGTGTACACTCCCTCACTACAAGCTCGCTGAACGTGTCGCGAAGCGTGTACATCGACGCATAATTGACGTCGACGAATTGAATACGCTAATAATAAATGTGTTATTTGGTCCAAAATATGTTTTTATAAAACATAATTTAAAAAAAATATTTTTTATCATTGAAATAGAGAACAGAAAAAAATGGACTTAGTCTTTAATTATTTACTCTTTTTTATCAAAAATTAAAAATTTATAACTACCTCAATTGGATGAAAAGTGGTGAAAGATTCCAAAGCTTCGCGCATTTGACGAGCCGCATTCTCGAATGAAAGTCCGTACAAACCTGTAAAGAAAAATGAATTTAAATCGGTCATTATTATAATAAAATGGCGTGTACAAGCCAGGCCTAAACCTCTTTTTCAGGCTTAGATTATTTATTTGAGTACAAGTCTATACGAAATGTGGTATTACATCCCAGTTTATTGAATCATATTTTAATTTCCTACCAAAATCAATTTGCTAAATATTTAGAACCTTATTAAACTAATAAACTAAATATTTTTCAAGTTCATAATCGGAAGTAACGGAAAAAAAGTCACAAACCTGTTCCAAGGGCCGGAACAGCTAAAGAACGAATGCCGTGCTCTTGAGCGACGCGAAAAATTGCACAATAAACGATGTTCATGCAATTGCGATGCGAGCGACGCAACGGCGCTAAAATGACAAACGCGGAGCGCAAACGCCCGCAGCGCGCCGATGGAACGGCAATCGCCCCGCCATGACGGCCATCAACGTCGCGCGGTGCCGCTTGCAAGCTACGCTACAACGATAGATAAAAAAATAATTAACTTCTATTTTTATTATTTATTTTTATTTAGCCCACAAAGATTAATCAGCTGACAATTTTTTCAAATAAATTTAGTCCGAATACACAGTCGAATTTGAGTTAACCATTTGTCTCATAAATTGTTAAATAATAGGTTGTAACAAAAATTATGTCGTACATCGGATAAAATTTATTATAAAAACAAAACTACAACATCCGATTATTCCAAGAGGTTTTATCCATTATGATCTATGACTTATCGTCAGCATTTATGCAAAGAATGATTGAGAAAAACTCGACCAGATTTGACTCAAAGAATTTGAATCCCCCAAATTTTTGGAATTTCGGAAGTTTTTGTCTCTATTTTAGCTATTGTTTATTATAACAGCTCAAAGTTATGGAGAATATGAAGCCATTATTCTGGGCTATTTGGCGGTACCAAAACGACTCTTGTATCTGACATATTAACCGAGTTACATATAAATTTCCAACTTTAAACCCTTAAAATTTTTGAATACCTCGATACCCTCATCGACATATGGAAAATTTTAAAGCTTTTTAAAATCATTCTTTTTTGCTATGATAGTATTAATTAGGCCTGAGAAAAGCTAAAAAAAATTAATTCCAAAAAGATTACTTAAAAAAGTATGTTTTTTTGCAAATTTGGCACATTTTTCAATTTTGGTATATATCTCAATAAATATAAATTTTTGCCCCAAAAATTAAGTTATTACAAATAATTTTTGTATCATAATATTCGCAAGAAAACGTCCTTTCACATAGATAGACTTATTTTACAAAAACTTTTATTAGATCCAAAAAATAGCCAAACAAAAACGTGCGACATAATTTTTGTTGCAACCTATTATATCTTTTATTTAGAATGTCTTTTTTGATATCTAAAAAATAAATAAACGTAAAAACTATAAACGTAAAAAAATGCAAAAACTCGCAAAAAAATGTTAGCCCTAAATAAAACAATCAGAGTTAAGAAAATCAAAAAAAAAAAGATCCAACCTGAAAATCGAGCCCGCCGGCGCGTCGGACATCCGCGCCAACGCCCTGCGAAAGGCTATAAGTGGAGTCGCAAGACACGCAAATCGCGTCCAAGTCACATTCGATAATATCGCTCTAAAAATTGGAGAAAATTTTCTTCTCCAAGATATTAGGGAATATGAAAATATTTGATTTAAAATACAAATATATGTAGAAAGAAATAGCAAAGAAGTTGAAAAAATTAAACAGCGAAGTCAAAAGCGGATTTTTAGTCTAATTCACATTAAAATTTCCACCATTTAGCGACCTTTTAAAAATACGTCCGCACCTAAATTCAAAAACAAACAAACCACAACACAGGAGAGTTCCACCCCTCGAAAATAGTAGTTGCAAACGACCTTGTTATTGGAACTGGAATTGCTATTGGAACTGTTAGCGTTATTTTTATTATTTGAATTATTATTTCCATTGGGATCGTTGTTGCCGTTGGAATTGGTACTGCTAGCGGCCCCGATCATTTTATTCAAACCTTAAATATATAATAAGTATAATAAGTATTAGGTTGTAAAGAAGTTCTTGCGGTTTTTGTTACTTATATTTCATGAAGCTAGCAAAAAAATTCGCTTATCTTTCAAATAAAAAAAACAACTTTTAACATCATTTATACAAGTCAGTTGAAAAAAAAGAAAATTGAAGATTCTTTTTGTACTTTCTCTTTGACTTAATTGTGAGAGAAATTTTTGTTACAACAAATTTCCGAACACATTTGGGGAGTAGCCAACCCATGCTAAATTTCTTTTATACAAGAGTCGTTTTGGTACCGCCAAATAGCCCAGAATAATGGCTTCATATCCCCCACAACTTCGAGCTGTTATAATAAACAATAGCTGAAATAGAGACAAAAACTTCCAAAATTTGCAAAAATTTCGGGGGTTCGAATTCTTTGAGTTAAATCTGGTCGAGTTTTTTTTATTCATTCCTTCCATGAGTGTTGACGATGAATGTCGTAAACTTAGGTCTACGAAATTTCTTTTAAAATTTAAATTTTATTTTCGCTCTTTTTCTATTGGCATTATGCTCAAATTTTGCCACCAAAATATTTTTTCTTTTTACTCACTCTTAAGTTTTTCGCTTGCTTGGTCGTTCGTGTTCCTCTCTCGTTTTTCGTGTTATAGTGTTGGAAAAAAAACTTTTTCGTCATCATTTGCTCTTGGGAAGTTGCGTCTAAAAATAAGGTTACTGGAAACATTAATTTTGTCGATTTCAGGTTCTTGAGCTTAGACGTTTCATCTTTTTCGGACAGCGCCATTTTTTGTTGACAATTTTCATTGTTTAAATTGTTTAATTTATTTTCATTTGATTTAATTGTTTATTGTTTAATTTATTTTTCAGATTAATAAACGTATTCCTTTAGCGCTCGTCTTTTTTGACTTCATAAGGACTTGGTCCTATTGATTTTTACGTTTATTAATTGTTGGTTGTTGACTATTGGATTTTAGGTTTCTCTCGCCACACCTTTTGGTAGTTTTTCTCAAGAATTTGGGGAGTTGTAACGTTGCTAATTTTTCCACTGTCTCTATCTTCCCAGTTAATGAGTCATAGATCATGATGGATAAAATCTCTTGGATTAATTTGATGTTGTAGTTTTGTTTTTATAATAATGTCGTTTCATATAAAAAAATAAAATGTAAAAAAATTTTTTCAATAATATGTATTATTCGCCGCAAAGAAAATATTCACCATTTATGGAAACAAATTAAAGAGTGAAAAATAATAAATTTTTTTGATTTCAAAATTTTATATTTTAAAAAGTTTATAGAAAAATAACTTTCGCAAGAAACGTTAATTTTTAAGATTAGTGATAAAAAATATGTTGCCTGATTTAACAAAAGCTTATTTTGCGAAAATATATGGACAAAATAAACATTTTTTTATGTAAAACTGATGAGATGAAACGTGCTCTTATAGAAAATGTAGCTTCTCGACGCATGCTTTGATTCTCTGCGAATGCTTTGATGTAGATACTTGTTTGCTGAGGGTTTGAAGCCTAGGCTCATCTCATTTTGAGTCCACCCTGCCATCTAGAAGAGAGTGGAATAAATTATTGAATGAATTTAAAAATAGAATAATAATAAGCGATTATTTCCACTTACCGAGTTTTTAAAAAAATAAAATTCAACGCACCTCAAGCATGTAGATATCAAACTTATGGCGTTTATTGGAACGCTCATGTAACTAACTGCAAAATAACTGGCTCGTAATTGTTGTCGTGTCTGACGATTATTTCGATGGGTTTAGCGGCATGCCTGTGTGCGTTTTTTAACTAAGCTGTTCCTTTTAGTTAAAAATCGCAAAGTCCACAATTTCAATACAAAATTGATTTAATTAAGTTCCTTTTAAGCGGGGACAAACAAGTTTGTTCCACAAAATTAAAGCATCAAAAAAATTGAAAAAAAATTCTGCCCACGATTAAAAATAAAAAGCATTTAACTTTTGTTCAAAGTAAACATTATTTGTTGCAAGATTAAATTTTTTGAAATGTTATTTGAATACTGCGAAGGCAAGCTTACATTTTTTGCAGTAGTTAATTGCCCCACTTACGTAAAGTTTCCAATTTACCTACTTAATAAATTTAATTTATTATAAATTCACATTTGTCAGATGAATGCTCACTATGTTATAAAAATTTTAAAGCCGGCAAACAATTCAGAAAATCCGATTTTTTCGAGAGTTTTAATTTATACTCAAGATGGAGGACATAATGGTGTTGCCGTGCACATCTCGTCAACTAAATCTGGACGTTGTACTAGCAAACGGACAGAGTTTTCGGTAGTTTTTTATTTTTGTTTTCTTTTTTTACTCCTATTTATTGTGTTTTCAGCTGGCGGCAAATAGGCGACGAATTTCTCGGTGTGGCACGTCATTTGGCATGGAAAATTTGGCGCCGAAACGCCGAAGAAATTGCCTTCAAAGTAGTCGCCGACTTTCGACTGAACGATTCTAGTCATCCACGCGACGTGCTCACCGACTACTTTCAGGTTGATTCAAATTTTTTACATACACCATACTTACTCTATTTCATTCTTACTTATTTCGGAGCCACTCACAATATTTTCTAGCTTAAAATAGATGTTGAAAAACTTTACGAGTTGTGGTCTAAAAGTGACCATCACTTCCGACGACAACTCGAAGCCAATTCGAAAAATCTTCAAGGCATTCGGATCCTCAAGCAAGACATTCCTGAGACTCTTTTTGCCTTTATTTGTTCAGCAAATAATAATATTGCACGGATTAGTGGTAATTTATATTATACGTTTTATTGAAAAAATCAATATTAAATATAAGTTGGTTAATTCTATGAGGTATTTTTTCAGGTCTCGTCGAGAAACTTTGTCGATTCTACGGCTCAAAAGTACACATTACTACTGATAAGGACATGGGCAAAGAAAAATATCAAGAAAATATTATTTATGATTTTCCATCATTCGCTCAGCTACAAGAGGGTCTCACCACCGACATGGAAGCCAAGTTACGTGATGCCGGCTTCGGCTATCGGGCCAAATATATCACGGATGCGGTCCGAAATCTGAGCGAGCTAGGCGGTGAGGTGTGGCTCGACGCACTTCGCGAAAAGCCCCATGCTGAGGCTCGCGCCGAACTCATGCGTCTGCCAGGCGTCGGACCAAAGGTTTGTGTAGATTCTTATATTATAACCAATTTTTCAAAATAATACGTTACATGTCAATTTTTAATAAAAACTCGATTTTCTTTAGTTCTTGTAGAATTTTTTCAAACTTCTTAGGTGGCTGACTGTATTTGCCTTATGGGCCTTCAAAAGGACAGCGTCGTGCCTGTCGACACGCACGTCTTTCAAATTACGGTTGAGCAATACAGCGAAAATGTGAGCGCGCTAAAGGGTCGTAGGACTCTGACAAAAACGATGCACGAAGAGATTGGTGGGTGGAATTTTGTTCTTTAAAGAAGTAACTCTTGAAAGTCTTCAACGAACTCTCATGGCTCAGCCATGCAAACCTTGGCTCTTTCAAAAATACAAATTAAAGGTGCCTTCTATGCTACCCGTTTCGGTTCCTACGCCGGTTGGGCGCATTCCGTACTGTTTAGTAATCGACTCAGACGTTTTAAAGTTTCAACGAAAGCTTTACGTAACAAACATATTGAAAAGAAACTTCCGTGAC
Source organism: Bradynema listronoti (assembly GCA_024678965.1). NCBI lineage: Eukaryota > Metazoa > Nematoda > Chromadorea > Rhabditida > Allantonematidae > Bradynema > Bradynema listronoti. The sequence continues at coordinate 6,803,555 of JANLNO010000001.1, read as the reverse complement.
GCGTACGAAAAAGAGATAGAAAGGAATATTTAAAATAAATTATTTTTTTGTTGTTATATAAATTGTACAAATTAGATTAATTTACAAAAGAAAGTTTAATCTAAACAAAAAGCTAAAAACATAAAATAATCACTTCGCATCAACTATTTAAAACATTCATCCTCATAACCTAATAGAATCCAAAGATAAAAAAAAATTAAATTTTAATAATGAATGGGATCTGAGTCTCAAAATATACCCCAATTATGCATCAGCTCAATCGTTGATTAAAGGAATTTCACAAATATTATGGAAATGTATTATTTTTTCGAATCGATATTAATCGTTTCTTTTCGAACCATAGCACGTTCGTACGTTTATGTGGAACGAGATGAAAATATTTGAGATTTCGCGAAAAAAAACTTCATTACAAGATTTTTAAGCATCCAGAAGTCACTAGAAAATAACTTTTAAAAAGATTTGGAGATGAACTGATTGTTTTTTAATATTTGTTTTTGCCACTATAATAATTCATAATTTATTTAAAAACCTTAAACATAATTGATTTCCTGTGATTAGGAAGTAATTGAAAAATTCAAGAAAAAAACAACAAATAAACATTTATAATTTTGTTATCGGCGTCATAATAATATAGAGAGAACGATTGCGATAAACGAATGAACACATAATGCGATGAGAGTCTTTTTTATACATATACATAGTATATGTAATAATTGGAAATGCGTTTCCACACAGATTCAATAAATTCGATGAATGGAGGATACTTTTTATCGGAAAAAAAAGGTCAATGCAAAAAAAAAATTCCTCCGATTAGAATAAAAAAAAATAAATCACAATTATCAACCAATTCCCGAAGGGTCCTGTCCGCTATTTTTTTCCATGATATAATATTATTATTAAGAGCGCACAATGCGATATTTAATGAACGGAATCTCGACGTCGTTGTTCTCGTCGTCCTGTGTGACCGCTTCGAAGACAATGGAATTGCGAAAATGGGGTACGGACTTGCGCGAGACTTCCTCAACGACGTCCGAAATGCTTAAAAATGGGAACGGATTAATTTTGAGGAATTCATAAACGAAATAAACACACAGCACTTACTTCTTGGCCATTCGCTCGTTGACAAGCGTCGGATTTTGGAAAAAGGCGTATAAAAGCGAAACACCCGACGACATCATCGCTACCTGAAGACCAGTACGCTCCTGCACAGAAAATAGAAAAACATTAAAAATAGAAAAGTTACAAATAGTCAACGAATTTGTATTTTTAAGAAAAATTTTTTTTTCCAAATTCAGAATAATTTAAAGCGTAATTCAGTAATACAGTCAAACTTGTCTAATTGGGCGTCTCTCGGAAAAGTGGCCCGATTAGAGAGGTTTCGCGAAAATACTCTAGATAACTTTCCGATCGGGAACCAAAAGCGAATACTTCTCGAATAATCTTTATTCCATCAACTCTCCGTTCCGTCTGCAATCAACCGAAGCGAAAATATAACTATCCTAGGCTTGCAAACTTTGCCAAAAATTTATTGTTCAATGTAAAAAAGAATTTATTTGAAATTTTGATTCGGAAGCGCCCAATTAGAGCGGGTTTGACTGTACAACCAAAAAAATGACTACCGTTATATAGTCGATAAGCTGTCTCATGGTCATCGGGCCCGTCACTTCTAGCCGATCCCATAATGTGAACTCGTTTTCTCCGTACTAAAAGATAAAAAATTATTCATATAAATTGTAAAATAAAATATAATTTTGAAAGTATCAAAGGTAGATTTTCAAAATGAATATGCTCTTATACCAGGGTTGCCAGATGTCCTTTTTAAAAAGATTTGTTCTTTTTTGAGGGGATCTGTTCTTTTTTCTTTTTTGTTCTTTTTTTCCATGAAAAATGGCTCTCTTAGAGACAGGATCAGGAGTTCCGAGAAGTATTAATTGTTGAGAGAATAAAGAATCTGACCCGAAAAGTTAAAGAAATAGACCAATTCAGATATTTTTAGAAAAATCTTTTTTGTTGTTGGAAATTATCAATAAAATATTTTTTCCAGCGTTCTTTTTTATTTTATTTTCATCTGGCAGACCTGTTTTATGCACAACTCAAAAAAGTTTTCTTGCCGATCTTGAATTTTTAGCAGATAAACTTTTAAAATTTCAAATTTCTCGAGTCTAAGAAATAAAAGTTAGTTGTGTTGTACCTTCTTTTTGGGAGCTGCAATCGGCTCGCTGAAAGTGAAGAGCGGCAGAGCCAAATTCATGAAACCATTCTTAAAGACTCCAATGGGAGGTTTGGAGCGTTTGCCGTCGGCCTCGACCATCTTGTAAAGTTCGATGACTACAAGTCCCGCCACGGCGGCCGTCGTTGTCGCCAACGCCGGAATGATCTTGCCGGCGATTTGTTTTGTCTAAAAAAAAAATCTCGAACACTTTTTATTCCACTTCCTAGTTACTCTAATCCAAAAAAAATAGACAGAGCCGAAAGTCGTTAGTCGTTCACTTGAACACACTTGAAGATCCGTGTCACACGTTGTTGTTATCCCGTGGTGGATGATACAATCGCCGCTTATATTGTTTTCTGCCTTCTGCTAGTTAGGTCCTATGCGCTTTTCCATCAACTTTCCCCATCTTTCCGCCGGTCTTCCCCGAGTGGTCTTTTGCAACCAACATAAATTCAATTTAAAGGACGCGTCCAAATGCAAAGAAATTTTGCTCACCCTTTTGCTCATGTTTTGAATTGGTGCCGATGCGTTCATTCTGTGTTGTATTGGGTCCAAGTGAGTCCAAATTTTGTGCCCACTTTTATAAAACTGAAACGAAGGCGGGCACAAAATTTGGACTTGCTTGGATCCAATACAACATAGAATGAACGCATCGGCGCCAATTCAAAACATGAGCAAAAGGATGAGCAAAATTTCTCTGCATTTGGACGCGTCCTTTAAATTGAATTTACAAGAAAAAAAACCAATTCAAACCTTGATATAGTCCGCCATTTGAATGTCGTAGTTTTCGGCGCGAGCGTTAGAAGCGGCCGTAACAAATTCGACGTGATGATTGGTATCGTCGTCCTTTTCAAAGTCGATTGTCGCCATGCGCATGTCGTCCGTCAATCGAAGACGTGCCAAGCACAAATTCAGATTTTCGATAACGGACTCCGATGATTCTGCAAATATTCGTAAAATTCAGGATAAGAAATGAAATTTTAAATGCATCACATGCCATTGTCAACGTCCATGCCGTTGTTCTGACTCTCCGCCTCGGCGTCGGTGACTGCGATTTTTACGCCGGAACGCGGCACAAACTTTGGCGTGACGAAGCTCGCGGCCAATTGCGCAACACGCTCGCGGTCCGTGATCGGCGCAATTTTGTACTGCTCAGCGCGCAAAATCGAGGCAGCATAGACAAAGTCAAAATGATGTGGCTGGAAAAAAATGCGGTCGTATTCAAAGTGCTCTCAAATTTTAAAAATTTTGTTCATATCAATCCTAATATATTACACCAAAAAAAAAAAACAAACAAAAAACAATTTCAAACCTCGTCAGGATTGAAGATCAACGGCTTCGGGCAACGCTTTGTTCCCGACCAAAACTTCACGCCCTGCGACGTGACGTGATCGCTCGGGAAGGTGTGCAAAAGCTGTGAGATTTCCGCATGATAATAGTTGTCAAAGAGTTTACGCGCCCACTCAATACACTGTTCGCCATTCGCGGGCCGCTCGTCGATGAGCGCCTTCTTCAGCGTGTGCAAAATTTCGATCTAAAAAACGATTGTGTAGCCTTTCAACCGCAAAAACAAAACATTTTCTCGTATAATAATTTGCAAAAAAAAACCAACCAAAATTTCAGCTAAAGAAAGAGTTAAAAACACAATTTTTATACGAATTTCTGAACGAGTGAGCAACAAAAATTCAATTGTGTTCTTTTTTTGCAAAAAAAATAAAAAGATATCAACCTTCTGTCCGGCGTTCATGCTCTGAAGACGGTCGAGAAAGCCACGCACGTCCGCCAAATAGTCGTTGACCGTCTCGGCCGGTGTCGTAAACAAGTCCACAAATTTTTCTTTTGCCCACTGAATGGTGTGCTGGATTTCGTACGGGAAGTTTTTAAGCGTACACGCAGGTGCCTCCTTCTCGGGTGGATCGTTCGAAGAGCTATATATATATAAATATATAAATAATGAAAATTTATTTAAAAAAAACGAATTATTCTCAATATATTAAAGCCTTTAAAACAAATATTATTGCATGGAACAAAAAAAAGGAACCTGTAAGCCTCGGTGAGATGCGGAAAAATGACCTGCGTATTGCCTTTAGTACCCATGGTACCCGACTCGAGCAGGGGCAACTGGTAGAAGATGCAACGGCGATCCACGTAGCGACGCGCTTCAACGTTGTCCAATGCGTTTGCCACGCCGTTCAGCTCTTCGAAGAAGGCGTCGTTGAAGATTTGCTCGGTGTCCTCGGCGACACGATCCGACAGCGACTGAATGTTCATGTCCGCGTTGAATTGCTTGACCGCAGTGGCGGCCACTTCCGACTTCTTGCACTAAAATACCACGAAAGTCGAATACATAAAAGGTAATATGTTTCTTGTATGGGAAATATGATAAAATGAATTACAAGAGTTACAAAAGAAAAAAATAAAAACTTAACGTACCCCGACGTCTTTTCGACGAAACAGGAATTGGCGATTGAGATTGCTGACCTCGATGGTGTCCATGTCGGTAATTTTAAGCTTACCCGAAGAACCGCACGCCAATCCGATCATTGCCATATTCTTGAGAAGTTCGCAGCCGATAGCGCCCGCTCCGACGACAAACCACTTTTGCGCGGCCAAAGCCGCCTGAAACTTCCATCCGAACACCGCCGCTTGCCCGTCGTAGCGATTGTTCATCTGCACGGAAAAACTATCTTTCATCTCTATCCAATTCACTACACTATTTGCTTAAAAACACAAAAATTATAAGCGTACTCTCGAGTTGCAACAAAATGGCCACTTAAATTATGTTGAAATAACGTTTTTGTATGCATAGACCCAAAAATGTGTCATTTAAAAGAAAGAAAGAAAAAAACTTTACACTTTAAAACGAGTAAGAAAACATTTGCACAAAACACTTATGATTGTATATATTTTTGGCCTAGATACACGCAATTCTTTGCTGCCACTCGTTTACAGTTATTAAACATACCGGCTTGCAGTCGTCCGCTGTTAATTTGTCGGCGCAAAGCGACGAGTAATCCCCCGGAAGAGCGTCCAAGCACGAGACATACAAAAACTGTTTCAAAGGTGTTGTGTGGTGAGTGACCGCCTTCATGGCTTCCTGCGCCGTTATACCGCCGATGAGCGAAGCAATCGGCTGAAGATTACCCGTGGCCTATAAAAAATATCGAAATTTGTTTTAGGAAATTGCAATTCATAGCACGAAAATCCAAAAAAAAAAAAAATTAGAAAATTAAATATGAATTCAACTCTTTATTAATTATATTAAATAGACGAGGCTTTCAAGCCGGCCTACGGCCCTCCTTCAGAGCTTTTTTGCGATTTGAGTTGAATCGCATCGCAACTCAAAAAAAATTTGATAAAATTTAAAATTATGCTCAAAAGTGAGAATTTAAAATCAGCACCCTTGAAAACCTCAGTATAGAAATTATGAGAATAATTTGATGCATTTTTCAAAGAAGAGGTAGGAATGATTCTTTAAGGATGGGTCCCAAAAGGGTCCTCGAATCCTCGGAGAACTCCCGATTGCAAAAAATGAGATGATTTGAATGAAAATGAATGAATGAAAAGTCAACATTAAATGAAGAATTGTATTATTGAATAATGAACAAACCTGAAACGAAAAATTACGAAGTAATTTCTCGCAAATTTCCTCGGTACCGTCGGGAAGTTCGGCCTCCAACAATTTCGCGTCCTCCACGCTGCGAACGTTCGGCGAGCGTTTGTACTGAAAAATTTCGGATAGAATTTGATTATAAAAAAAAGTAATTTTTAAACAACGCGTAAATAATTATAATAAGAAGATTAAAAAGATTATAAACCCCAAAAGTAACGCAAATATGGGAAAAAGAAAATGTAAGACAAACTTTATCCTCGAACTTGAACAGCGCCTGCCAAAGAGCGTGCAATTCGGCTAGCTGGTCTAATTTGGCAAAGTCCCAAATAAGAATCTCCGGCTCTTTCATCGCGTCGGCCAACGACTTAAAGCCGATGAATTGCGGCACTTTCACCTGTCGAGCGCGTCCGCCATCGGTGTGCTGTGGGAAATTGCGCGCCACATCGCCGATATTGAACAGATTTGGCTCTTAAAATGTGTCAAACAATTAGTTTCACATTTACAAAGCATTCCTTTATGTATTCTTTCTGTTAAAGAGTAAAATTATGGTTAAGCAGCAAACAATTCCAAATGAATCTAACTACACAAACGAATTATTCGCCTAATCCTTATGAAAAAACCTACTAAGAACTTTAATTTTTATCGATGAGAGTGAATTCAATTCGGTCATTCCGTTGATTTCGCTAAACGCAACATAGTCGCCATCCTCAAAACCGTGAAATGCGCCTTCCAACGTAAACACGTCGCCCGTTTCGCCATTTACGTGCTCAATCAACACCTAAAAAACAAAGTGAAGCAATTATTCGCTTTGTAAATAATTTAAAAAATTTTAATCGTTATGTTTTAAAATACTTCTTTATTTGTAATATCCATATTATTAACCAAATCTTGCGAATTTTCAAAAGGCCTAATTAATAAAAAATATATTTATAAAATTATCTCACATACCTCCTTGCATTGTTCCCCGTTGGGGTCGTCGATGTGGAACTTCTCGCCCAAATCCACGAACAAATAGGCGAAAAGACCGCGCGCGTCCGCGGAAATGAAGCGATTGCCGTGAAGGCGCGTCCACGCATTCACTTCCAGCTGAACGCTGTGCGGCGCGTCCGTTAACACAACCAACTAGAAAACAACGAAAATATTTTCTAAAATTGTAAAACTTATTAAAAAATATTAGGCTGGTAAAAAAGTCTTTAAAACAAAAAAAAAATTTTTGAGCGTTTTCTTGAGAAAAATTAATGTAATAATTGGCATTGACTTTATTTATAAAAAACGCTGCTCATTTTACATTTTTTCTTTAATTCTCATAAAAAATTTAATAATCCAAAAAATTGAGACTTACGTCAAATTTCTTCACAAATTCTTCGGTGAGCGGCTCCACGTGCAAGGAGCATTGAACGCTATCGTTGAGCTCTTCGAGTTTGTTAAAGCTCGCCGCCGCACGATTTTGGCCCAAATCGGCTTCGGAAAGATAGAACTAAATAAAAAATATAATTTAGTTATTAAATTTAAGTCAAAAAAATTAATATTGTTCGTGTTACACTAATTTCATGTGAGAATGAACATAAGCCCGAATGCACTGTAAAACCTGAGCAGATAAGTCACGCCATTGCGTTGCTTTTGTGTCGTGAATTGTGACGTGACGGACGCCGCCGAGAATTAAGTTCTTCGCAACTTCCACGCCCACAGAGCCAATTCCGGAAATGAGAACATTGGATTTTCGCAAATGCGTCATCGCGGACTCACCCAACGCATAACTTAAAAATTAAAAAGAGACAATAAGAGATAAAGTTTGACCTATTAAAGCATTAAAATTATTTGCGTAAACGGCGCTTAAAAAAGCTCTATACAAATTTTTATAGGGAGGCGCAAAAAATATTCTAATTTAATCGTTTTAAAAATAAATTCTAAGAATACAAAAATAAACGTACAGCTGTCGAGAATATAAATTTTGGTCGTAGGTGCCTTCGCCGCCAGAGGCCGAGTCCTTCCCGTTTGTCGCTGTTTGCTGTTGCGACTGTTGGCCGCTGCCATTTGATGCAGTCGTGCGGTTATCGCTTTGCGGAAGACCAGCGCCATTATCCGAATCCTAGATAGAGTGGAATTTTTTTTTTGTCAGTTGTTCACTTCGTTCCATTACATTTCCGAAAGAAAGAGTTCTAAAGCATCTTTCGCCTAGTTGTAAACCACAAAATTTCATTTTCAGACTGCCTTTGAAAAAAATTTGAGTTTTCCTCTTAAGAGAAATTAAGCATCAAAAATTTTGTTTTAAAATACATGCATTAAAAATCCTTAAATTAATTAAAAAACGAAATTCTTTCAAAATAAGCAAAAATTGCACGTTTAATAAGTTCATACCGATGCCAGTTGTGTCATTTTGGACCGCTTTGTCGGTGGTGCGTTACTCGAATAAATAGTGTCCTGAGAACTGGGGGACATATGCAGTGAAATAGTCAAATCTGAATTAAAAAAAATGAGAATAAATGGAATTTAAAAAATTCTACAAAAAATTCTACCCGTAGAAGCTAGGTAAGCAGTGATTGTTTAGTTGTTTACTGAAATATAAAAAGTATTTATTTATAAATTTCTCTATAACCTCTCTGAAGAGAATAAAAAGAAGTGTAAATTAAAAGGTGTATTAAGAGGTTTTCAAAGGCGCTGATCAGAAATCAGGCATTTATTGTTTGTATTATTTGATCCGATAGTGAGAGACTAATAAGATTAAGTCTCTAAAACGGCATATTTCGAAAACCTCTGTAATTTTAAGTTGAGTAATGTTTACGAAATGTATAATTTCAATATTATGCTAACTACACATAATCTTGATAAGACCAAAGAGCGGAAAATAAATGCTGAATTTTTGACGAGCGCTCTCAAAAAAAAAGGAATTTTTAAAAACGAGAAAATCTGAACAAATTGACACATACATACAAAGGTTCTAGGCGGAAATAGAAACGTTTTTATTCTTTTTAATTTCTTCTGACATAAGAGCAGAAAATCTGAAAAAAATTTCAAATTTCATCCGAATTGATGAAAAACCGCTAATTTAAAGAGAAATGAAAAAGAAAAAAATTTTAATTCGAGAGAAATCCCTTTCATGAAATTGATCTTTTACAATTCGAGAAATCGAGCTTGGATTTTTAACTTTTTGCTTTAGCTTATCTTTTTTGATTTGGAAATACATTGGCGCTTGCAAATGAAACAGGCCCAGTTTTGTACTATTCCATCATTTGTTCATACATTTTCTTCTTAAAAAAGTTTCAATTTTTTGGCCGATGAATTTGAAATTGAATTGAATTTTTTGTGATTTTATTAAAGTTCTCATGATATTTTTTGTCGTTGCATATAACGTATGCCGTCCTATCTAACAATTTAAGTAGTAGAGGATCAGTTTCGATTTCGTTCATAGCAGATAGAATAAATGGAAGAAAAAATGTTTTCGATTCTAATTTTTTCCATGATAATCTAATCAATATTAATTTTCTAAAATTTCTGTCCTTTTTTATTAATATTGATAAAGTGTTAAGAAATTTGATACAATTTTAAGTTGTTTTCTACAATTCTGAAAAATTTTTTGACTCATTCGAAATGAGGCTTTTTTTCTGAAAAATGCGTATTGTTTGTTTTGTATGGAATTTTATAAAAATATTTTTTTTTATATCACTTGTGCTAATTTTTTTCACCGTTTTTTATTTTTAACGCATCTAAAAAATTTTTAACGCATTTAACACATTTAAAAAAGTTATATTTTACCACTATATTTTGAAAATTTTGAGATTAAGCAAATTTTTTTAAATTCTGTTTTACTCAACTTTAAAAATATTCAAATTGAAATTGATTTGAAATGGTTATAATTTTAAAAATGAAAAGAAAATTTCCATTATTTGTGAAATACAAATAAATATTTAGGTAATTAGAAGGTGAACTAGAAAATAATGCTAGCGAAGAATGGTCGTTATTTGAGGCAAAGTAGATTGATTATCACATTGGCTTCGTCGCCGCTAGTCGTTCAACATCAATATTCTTCCACGTCGGCGGTCTCAGGCAACCAGTCTGGCGTTAATGCGGATGCGATAAAGAGTCTATTGCCGACGGCGGTTGCCCCCATTTATTTTACTCAGCAGTGTAAGTATGCTGCTGATCGTGCTAGTTTTTCTAACAACGTAGTCACTGTTTTTGACGCGAATGGGCGATTTGATCAGAGTTTGATGAATCGACCGGCTAAATTTGGCAGTCGGCTTATAATTCCGAATCGTTGCGATCCCTATTGGATTTGTGATCTGAAGAATAGTAGCAACGGTACAATGTTGGTTGCCATGTCCAAGCGATTTATCTCCATGTCTTCTTCGTGTTTAGCCGCTCATGTAAGTATTATAATTTCCATTTTTAATTTTAATTTATCATTTGTTTTTCAAGACTACTTTTCGTTTATTTTTGACGTAGCATATGAATTTTTATTTCAATTTTTTGTAATTTAATTGGGTGATAGGTTTTCAGAGTAATTCAAATAAAAACTTTTCTAAAAAAGTTTCATTCATTAAGAAATTTTCAATTTTTTTATTTTCAGCAACCATTCACGCTGAAAACTGTTGAGGATCGAATCATGCTTGTCCTCCGTCTTTACGACAAAATTGATGCGGAAAAGTTGACTCTTGACACGCACTTCTTCAAAGATGCCGGTCTCGATTCACTCGACTTTGTGGAAGTGATTGTGGCGCTGGAGGACGAGTTTCAATTCGAGATTCCAGACGGTGATTCGGACAAATTCCAAACGCCACGCGATATTCTTCAATACATTTGTGACAAAATGGATGTTTACGATTAGATTTCATTTATATTCTATTCTGAAAGGAATAAATTAATTTTTAGTCTAATTGATAATGTATTTTTAAACAAAATTAAAATCATAAAAGATTTTGACTAAATTGGCGAATATATACCTGCGGCTCATGCTCACAATTTGGGAAAATATATATGTTACGGCCAGAGCTTACAATTTATTTATTTTTTCAAAATTTCATGTTTATTTGTGCACCACATTTTGTTTTGTACTTTTTTTTGGGTTTTTATCATTTGAATTTTTGGTTCTAAATTCAATTGGTTTTTTCAAATTCGTTAAATTTTTATTTTTTTTAGTTCGAATTATTTCAACAAAATTATTAAACTATTATTTAATTTTTAATTTTATAACCAAGATGTTTTTTACATTAAAAAATAGATTTTTTTTGTTGATTGTATCTTTCAGACACTTTCATCTTCTGTGTTATTTATACTGATTTTTCTATATTCGAGATATATAGTGCGAAATTTTCAGCTCTTTAAGATGGCGTTATTAGTTTTATCAAAAAATTTTTTAGATCAAAAATCGATTGTTACCGCATTTTTTAATGTATTTTAATGTAAAAATAAATTTTTCACATGCGGCTTATACGAATACAAAATTTGTTTTTATGACTTTAGTTATTTATTTTGACCACAATTATTGGATTTTTATTGAAAAAAATGTCTCATCACAAATGTATTTTGTAATGTTTAATGGTTAATAAAAAAAATTGCAAGACCAGTCAAAAATGAAAACTAACAAGGTTATTTTAACGAATTGAAAAACGATCTGCTTAATTAAAAAACAGTTTTCAACCTTCGAAAGTAGAGAAAATTTGTCAGTGAATATGCTATTTCGTTTTACAAGTAAATTCTTTTCGACGAAGTTATAGCCCACGAAACATTTTTCACAAAAATTGCAAAACTTTTGCCCATGACTTTAATAGTTTAATAACTTTGCTAAAATAATTGAAAGCTTAATTTCTAAATTATAAATTGATAATTTATTATATAACTTGGAACAAAAAAAAATTTAACGAATTTGAAAAAACCAATCGAATTTAGAACCAATAATTCAAATGATAAAAATCAAAAAAATACCAAAAAAAAAATGTGGAGCAAAAGTAAACATGAAATTTTGAAATAAATAAGTTGTAAACTTTGGCGAAATGAGCAGGCCAAAGTATACCTTGGCCGATTGTAAGCTTTGCTCGTAACATACACACTCAAACAGCAAATATATATTTTCCTTCAAAAATATAGGATTTTTAAATTATTAGGTTGGCAAAAAAAAGAAATGTACGCAATGTTCGCCCGGCTATTTCTTGGATCTAATAAAAGTTTTTTTTTAAAAAATTATACAAAATAAATTTATCTATCGGAAAGGGCGTTTTCTTGTGGTCCATTTTTTAAATTGTTTACAAAAAAACTACAATTTGAAGTAAAAATGATGCCATTTTTCTCATTGAAAATTTTTATTTATAACTGACTTTACTAACAGAACAAAAATAATATATTATTAAAATTTTTTTCAAATAATATATTAATAAAATTTTTAAAATTAATTAATGGACTTGGTTTTAAGATAAATTTAACAAGAAAAAAAAATAGCGAACAAAGAACAACAAAATTGATAACTTGCAAAGTATTAGAGAGAACAATTAACAAAAAATAATAACTTAATGAAAAAAAAATTAGGCATTAATACGACGACTGTTGAACATGTCGATATTCTCATAACCGAGACGATCGGTTAATTCACTGTATCGGCGCGGCTCGTAATCGGAAGAAGTCACTACCCTGAAAAATTAAATATATTTTAAACGAGAGACATTTGAGAAAAAAAAACAAATACACCTCAAACGCTTCCTTTTTTTCAAAATAACTCACTTATAACGGCGGTAAAGATTGTTGCCGCGCTCCGCATAACGATTGGCAATGTAAACCGGCGACGGAAGAGAAGTCGGCATGTAGACGATCTGGTGTCCGAAGCAGAGATGGTATGTAATACCTTCGATATGGTCCATCGAAAGGTTATTATCGTCGTACAAAATGGTGTACTTGGGCGTTCGAGCCGTTCCCTATAGACCATGAAAATTGCGTGAAAATGACCCAGGTTAGTTCAACAATATTGGAAACAAACCTGAAGTGCTCGATGAGCGTTCAAAAAGAATTCCGAATATATCGGATGAACAACTCCGTTGTCAACGCACGTACCGGGTTGCACATTCTGGTCCGGTGGTTTGGCACGAGAATCGATCTAAAAACGAGTGCTAAAAATTCCGCTTAAATACATTTCATCCAAAATGGAAAAAAGATTACGTTCGTCGCAAAAAAGCGAATGTTTTGCAACTTGTTTACGACCAAAAGCGTCAGTCCCGCGTTACAGCCGTTGGCGATCGCTTCGGCTTTAATCAAAGGCACCTCATATTTCAGGATCTAATTGGAAAAAAATATATATACATATTTTAATAGCAAAAAAGCGCAAATGAAAAAATCCGCTTTTCACAAATCGGTGGAAAAAGAAATTACCGAAGCGAATTGCCCCTCACCACAACCGTTTCGATAAATGATGATGCGACTCGGATTAGCTCGCTGATTGTTGCGGAACGCCGCGAGGCAACGACGCACGATTTGGCGTATGATGTTGACCTTCTCGTCACGACGCTGCTCCTATCACTCAACAACAGATTGCACAACGCTCGTTAAGGAATGGGGGAGGAAAAATTAACCTGGTAGAAGAATCCGCCGATAAATTCGAAGGGATCGGCGCCGATATTGGCGGAATACTGAAAATATTAAAAATTTTATCAGTTTTTTTTTTGTAAAAAATTTTCGTAACTTCACAATCAAAAGCCAAAAAAAATCCTTCTCTCGTCTGGCGGATTTTCACCGCATAATTCAAAAACGACAAGGAATATGATGTAGGGAAAATCTGTGGTTTCTTACTCCAATAGTCGTCGGCGACGCGTGCTGGTCGATAATGTCGGAATTATCGCTTCCGCTGCCGTTATTCTCGTGGCCATTTCCGTTTCCGTTGCCATTGGTGTCGCCAGGAACGGATGCGGGATGCGTTTGACCGAGTCCAATGAACAGAGTACGGGTTCCCAACACCTCCTGAGTGCTAAAAGGGAGCAATCAACGGACCATCTGGTTTTTATAGAAAAATACGAGAAAATCGTTGCGAAATGACAAAAAGTTGTGCCGGAAAAAAAATCAAACCTACATCGGATTGTTTATGACCAAAGAGAAATTGAGACCGCCCAACTAAAAAATTGCCTTAAAAAAGTGCAGAGAATGAGAAATAAAAACCGCTGCTAGTATAACCTTGATATTGGTCTTATTGACGATATTCTGCAATGTGATCATTTGATTCTTCATCAAGACATTTCGAACGGTTCCAATCCTCAAGCCTTGCGTGATCACACCAAAGTCGCGTTCGCACAACTTCAGAGCGGCTAAAAAAATGAGCACACACGCGTAATCGCGCCACAGCGAATACACGCATGTGTGTGTGATAGCAAAATATCGACAAATCCTTCACGCGTAGACAACATTGAAATTAAAAAAATGTGTACAGTCAAACCCACGTCTCTAATTGGGCACTCCCGACAAAATTCTTTCTTATATTGAACAATAAATTTTTGGCAAAGTTTGCAAGCCTAGGATAGTTATATTTTCGCTTCGGTTGATTGCAGACGGAACGGAGAGTTGATGGAATAAAGATTATTCGAGAAGTATTCGCTTTTGGTTCCCGATCGGAAAGTTATCTAGAGTATTTTCGCGAAACCTCTCTAATCGGGCCACTTTTCCGAGAGACGCCCAATTAGACAAGTTTGACTGACAAAATTCCGACCATGCATTTCGTCCGCGTTGTCCGGATGCGCGACCAAAACATATTCGACCGCATTCTGCGAAGCCAAATGCAGCTCGCTCTTCAACGCCTGCGGATCCGACTGCAGGTAGCGCACGTCGGCCGGATCGCTCATATTCATTCCGCAGCTGCGCGCTTCGGCCAAGAAACGCTCAACGAACTTTCTGAAAATTCGCGAAAAACATTGAAGCACACAAAAGCTGGCGCAAAAGAAGAAAGAGTACAAAAAGTCATGATCGCTAATGGAGTCGCGCGCACCGCCACGAAAAGCGTAGGCCGCCCAGACGCGACACGACGCCGGAACGATGAACTGACGTCCCTGCCATTGAAAATTGTCCGATCGCGCCTGTGCGACATTACCGCCTCCGAATTGAAAAGACGGTGGCGGCAAAATGCGAGCGTTCTAAAAGAGAGAAACAAACAACCTCAACGCGCTATTCACATCTGAAAAAGCGTTGGGATTTGGTCCTTAGTTGTATATTTTTGCCCTTCATTCGCTCTTTTAAATGTAATTTGGTTTTAGCGCCATATTTTCGTTATGGTCTTTATTTTTTGTTGTCTAAAAGAAAAATTTAGGTGATTTTGGAGTTGGTTAAAAATAAAATATTTGTTAATTAACGCAATCTACGCATTGAACCTAAAAAGTCTAGTGGTGCGTCTATATCACGTTAGTCATGGGGCGTAAACCATTTTTTCTCTTCGTTAAACGTCATTGAGAGACATAACAAAAAGTGTTTTAGTTTGATTGCGACTCGAATGGGTCCTGTTAAGGCGCATCGGCTAGGAATATAGGAAATTCGTCACCCAAAAGTTCAATGCTCCAGCTCAAAAAATCAGTGTGAAAAAACACCAATCGATATCATAAAAAAAAGTGAATAAGCTAAAAATAATTTAAGAGCACAAATTTTAGGCAGAATATATTTTATATGTTATATGATGCTAATGAAAAAATACCCACCACGTTCAGCGGATTGCCGAGAAAACGAATTTTGGCCGCATTCAAATACTCGTTGTCCACCAGCTTCATCGAGTTGGCAACCAACGCCGTCTGATCGCGCAAAACCGCCGGCGGAACCGCGCACGCCTTAATCATCTCTTGGGTTTGACGCGGCGTCTGCTGATGCGAACGAACGCGCTGATTGTCACTGACCAGGCACAATTCCATGGGATAGAAATTCGTGCCATTGCGACCACGCGCCTCCAACAACGGCAAATGCGGTTGACTGAAAAATGACAAATGTCAAAAAAGCGCACACACATATACCTCAATTTAGGACCGGATGTTTTGAGCCAAATTTAAATTCGCGCCAATGCGTTCATTTTGTTCGTATCGTCGGATCCGTTGGAGAGTCCAAATTTTGTGCCCGCCTTTGTCTCGGTTTCATAAAAGCGAGGCACAAAATTTGGACTCCCCAACGGATCCGACGATACGAACAGAATGGCGCCAATTTAAATTTGACTCAAAACATCCCCGGCCTTATACACGCGAAATTAGGGTAATAGCGTCGAGAAAAAAAGAAGAGCATACTTCAGAGAGATGTTGTACTTTGTGAAAAAGTATTCCGCGATAGAAACTTCGCACTTCTGCTCCTCCGAACCAATCACAATGCGCTTTTGCATAGCGGAGTCGGCGGAAATTCCGGTGATCAAAAACTTCTGCTTGCGGCCGTAGATAGTCTCGACTTGGAGGCCTATTAGGAAAAAAACGATAATCACTCTTTAAAAACGATAATATCGAGTAACGGCAACAAAAAACGCTTTCCTTTTCCCACAAAAATATTAGGCTCGAGTGAATAAGAAGCGGCCGTTCGAAGAATTTTCGAATTTTGACTTGGTCTTCATTCGGCTGCAAACAAAGTTGAGCTCATCATTTTTGAACTATAGATTGCTTTAATGAAGGTGTTCATTAAATTTTATGCTTAACCGACACAAAACGAAGGCCAAGTGAAAATTCGAAATGTCGTCGAACGGCCGCGTCTTATTCACCTGAACCTTTGGGAGTAATTAAATCATTCGAATCACCTTTCAGATAGCGAATAAGACGATCACGGTCGCCGTTATACAAATTGCCAAAATCGCTGATGAAACGAGTCGCCTTCGAAATAACCGGTTCAACATTATGAAATGGCGTTCGCTTCACCTCAACAACCACACCGGCGTTACGACCGCCGGCACGTGGGCCTTCGATGTAACGAATTCCCTTTTGGATTCCGAGACCAAGATAGGTTCCATTTTCGTGAAAGGACGGCGAATGCTCGGGACGAAAACCATAATTTTCCGGATTAATCATAAAAGCCTGAGCGCTCGAAAATGTGATAAATTCATTTCTAAAAGTGAGAAATTAGTCCATTAAAATATACAAAAAAGTCGGAATTAAGGTGATGGAAGAAAAAATTTTTGTAACCAATTCACTTACTTGTTGAACAATAACTCCTGGCTGGTGGCCAGATTGAGGAATTGTTCCATGGACTTGTCCAAAAGACCAACGTCGCTGGTCACAACGGAGAAATCGGCCAACGTCAGCTCGACATCCAATATCGGCTTGATATAAATTTCGATAATATTGAAGAAGATTCCCAAATTTTCGACCGGTACAGTGAATCGCCCACCATCCACCTATAAAAAAAATTGTGCATAATATAGTCGATGATATCGTATAACGCGGTTACAAATATAATCTAATTTTGAGCGTTTTTTTAAATTTATTAAAGAGTAAAGTAAATCTTTTTCACTTATATAATAAAAATTTAATTAAAATTGTAGTTTTTATTTTCAAATACAATTTACAAGCCAAAATAGCCAACCGGGTGCACGTCCAACGGAATAAGCGTATACATCAACGACTGAAGATCGTAGTAAACGGCATTTCCGCATGAAAACTTGAAAAAATCGGGGTTCTCCCTCTTAAGAGCCATCATAACATCGCGACAATTGGATCGACGATCGACTTGAAGAGCGCTAAACGAATTATTAGATTGGCGAGAAAGTTCTTTTATGGAACGACACTTATTATTAAAACAAAACTACAACATCCAATTAATCCAAGAGATTTTATCCATCATGATCTATGACTCATCGTCAACATTCATGGAAAGAATGAACGAGAAAAACTCGACCAGATTTGACTCAAAGAATTTGAACCCCCCAAATTTTTGGAATTTCGGAAGTTTTTGTCTCTATTTTAGCTATTGTTTATTATAATAGCTCGAAGTTATGGGGGATAAGAAGCCATTATTCTGGGCTATTTGGCGGTACCAAAACGACTCTCGCATCTGACATATTAACCGAGTTACATACAAATTTCCAACTTTAAACCCTTAAAATTTTTGAATACATCGACATATGGAAAAATTTAAAGCTTTTCAAAATCATTCTTTTTTCCCATTAATTAGGCCTAAAAAAAGGTAAAAAAATGATTTCAAAAAGGTTGCTTCAAAAAGCACGTTTTTATTGCAAATTCGGCACTTTTCAATTTTGGTAAAATATAAATTTTTGCTCCAAAAAAAGATTTATTGCAAATATTTTTGTATCATAATATTCCCAAGAAAACGCCCTTTCACATAGATAGACTTATTTTACAAAAACTTTTATTAAATCTAAGAAATAGTCGTTCCATAAAAAATGGAAAATACTTTTTTTCCGACCTGATAAAATAACTCTCAGTGTATAAAAGCAAAAAAAAAACATACTCGCCAGACACTTTCTTTGTTAACTCAACCGATCGTCCTGACTGTGTGATGCCATTAATCGCGATATCATAACGAAAAACCGGAACCGCCTTCAACAGCAATCCATAGACGTTGGTCTGAAGCATTTGTCGAGTCGTGTCGGCAGCCACGCCCAACGCCCTTTTGGGCGCCATTTCCGTCGTTCCGATTTGAATCTGAAAAAAAAAATTACTTTGGAAGATTAATTGCGTATATTTAAAATTAAAAATAAAGGATTACATTTTCGCTGGCAAGCAACTTCGCCGACTCCCTATCAATTTGTGTGGCTTTGCGCAACTCAACCTCTCTCTGCGCCATGATTTAATTTGAAAATTTACTAAAACATTAATTTTAATTAACTGTTTGCGTAAAGAGCATCATCTTCATCAAGATTTAGAATAGCAAAGAAATACTCATTCACCCAATTTTCATTTTAATTTTCAACCTATTCGAAACCACTGCAGATATATGTAATCATTTTAATTATTATTTATTTTGTTTTTAGTAAAGTAAAAATATTTATGGGACATAACCGAACGGAAATGGTTTGCTGAGAAGTTTGAACGCTTTTTAATAACAGCCTCAAAAAAAACATGAAAAAAAAATGAGTGTAAAATAAATTTCAACTCGCTTATAAAGGTGTTCTAGGGCGTTAAAAAATTAGTCATTTTTTGGGCGCAAAAAATGTGGCGCTATTTTAAAATATATTCGAGCAAATTTAAAATTAATTTAATTTCTCGGAATTTTTATGTTGTTGGGGCTTTATTCTTAAATTACATATTTTCTATGATAATTAGAATATGAAGGCAACAACAGTTTGTAGTGATCCGATTAGTTATAAAAGAATAAAGGCGAACACTAAATTCAAAAAAAAATATCAAACGGCCTCAGATTATACACGATAAATTAGGACACAATTTATGACTTTATTTACTATAAATAAAATAAAAATTTTTAAAATGTTGTTTTTATTTTGCAGGTATGTGAGCACCAGTGTTGTGACTTGGCTCCGAGTTGACTCCGGCAAACCCATGACAGACGAGCAGAGCACCATGATATATCGCCATTTTTAAGAAAAAATATAATGGGTTTGTCTGCTTGTCCGACAAAAATGTTGGAGTCAACTCGGAGCCAAGTCACAACATTGGTGAGCACCCTAATTTATCGTATATGAGGCGAGGCTGTTTGAGACTTTTTTTAATTTAGTGTTCACCTTCATTCTTTTATAATT
The DNA here is from genome assembly GCA_024678965.1 of Bradynema listronoti. Classification (NCBI taxonomy): domain Eukaryota; kingdom Metazoa; phylum Nematoda; class Chromadorea; order Rhabditida; family Allantonematidae; genus Bradynema; species Bradynema listronoti. Next base: position 6,784,097 of record JANLNO010000001.1, on the reverse strand, counting down.
TTATAATTAATCGGATCGTTACAAAATTTTGCATTTTTATTCTAAGTATCATATGTGAGTTTTTAGCATCCAGAATGAAGGCAAATACTAAATTCAAAAAAGTATCAAAAGGTCTCGGCTTATACACGATAAATTCGAATACAATTCATGACTTTATTTTCAATAAATAAAATAAAAAATTTTTTTTTAATGTTTTGTTTTATATATAAGTACTGATAAAATGTAATTCTCGCAAGTCCATAGTTCGAAAAAGCATGATGAATGGAGATTAGTTGACAAAAAATGCTTATGGGTTGCTCATCTTGTATATGTTTCAATTTTAATAATAATTTATAATATTTTGACTTAATCGATTTCTCAAATATTTTTACATTAATTAAATTTACAATGTAAAATATTTTTTAAAAAATGTATTTTTTATTTCATTTAATAATTTTATTGTTTTTATCGTTTTCTCACAACAAATATGCTGACGCGTCAGACCGGATAACCGTGTTCATCAATGAATTATATTGTCATCATCCAGATGATGAAAGTTTATATAATAAGAATAAGGCTATATCGGCAGGCAGTTTTGAAAGTAATAAAGTTGCACATGCTTTTGACAATTGTGTTTAGGTCAGTGGTATTGATGGAAGTGAAACGTGAATTGGCCTCAGAACTGTGCTCTAAGAACACCATTTGGCGCTGGTCTGCAACAGGAGGTGGAGGAAAGACCGCGGAATAACTTATGATCTTACCCATGCCTAGAAGCAAATCGTGTTTATGTTGGCAAAGTGTGGAGACAGGATTCCAGAAGATGTTCACAAAAATTACAACCGAAAAAGAGCTCACAGAGGCGACATTTTCAAAAAGGTCCATATTTTAATAAAGAATTTTGCATTATTAATAAGAAATTTTGCACCAGGTTATAGCTACTAATTCACAATACATAATCACTAATATGTTTCGTTGGAATTCGCATTCGAAAAGTTTCTCCAAATGCTGAATTCTTTTTGTGAGAAAAAAATGAATAAGATTAAAAACGTTTTTTTAGTTCTAACATGAAAAAAAAAATTAAAAAAAGGAACCGCAAAGAAAGAAAACAATGATGGAGTAAAAAATGATAAAGTTGTGTAGAAAAAAAGCGAGACAAAAAGAATATGATCATACTACTAAAAATATTTTATCTGATGAACATTCTACAAATACACAGCTAAATATTAAAAAACTACCTACAAGCAAAGATAAACCATTATTTACAACACCTGCAAATGGAATAAATGTCAACGGAAAAGCAATTCAAACGAAAGCAAATTTAAATAAATTTTGAAGAAAAATCGTCGACAACTAAATGGCTCATTGGACAATAACTTGGCTCAAAATAGGAATTTTTAAATTCTGAAAAAACTGTTATATTCAGTACATGTACCTCTATATACATATTAATTTTGGAGTAATTTTATTAAAAAATGATTGAGTTATAGACTTCATAAATCGAAAAGAAACTGTAAAAAATGCTATCTCGTCGAAAAGAAAATTTTTTTATTGAGAAATAGCGTACAAAAGGAAGAACTGCATTATACATAAGAAAACATTTGTATTCTTGAACTTTTCACTTTTCTTTTTAGCCGATTAATTTTATTTAAATATCATTTAAAAAATTCATGTTTTTATAAGAGATTCATGAAGAACAATGATGTTTAAATTTCTTAAAAAAATTGCCATTTTCTAGTGTGAAAATTCGATTTCCTCTTTGTGATCTATTGCTTTTTGCTCGAAAATTCACGCCAGGATCCTCATGTTCAATTGTGCCTATGCGAGGTCGTTCATCCACTGTATTTTCGATATTTTTGTTTTTTATGTTTGAATGAAGACATTTTTGTTCTCGATTCTCGACATTTTTTTCGTGAGATTCATCCAAATCAATATCGTAATCTAAGCTCAACAAACGGGGACCCAATCCTCGACTTAAAATTGAGCTCAAAGGTGAAGTTAGTATAATCGAAAGGGCTCCTGTAAGAGCGACGAATCGTGTGTGTGGTTCAATAGAACAGTAGCCAACCATAAACGGGAAAATAATTGCCTACAAAATACATAATGTATTTTAAAAGGAAAATTATTTTATGTATTCTAATGATAAATAATAGTTTGGGTAAATAAGACGCGGCCGTTCGAAGAATTTTTGAATATTGACTTGGCCTTCATTTTGTTATTTTGTGTCGGTTAAGCATAAAATTTAATGAATATCTTCATTGAAGCACGCACAAGCCGTAGTTCAAAAATTTTGAGCTCAACTTTGTTTATAACCGAATGAAGGCCAAGTCAAAATTCAAAAATTCTTTGAACGGCCTCGACTTATTTACCCGAACATAGGGTAATTTCATTTCTTTTTTATCAATACTTACATCTAAATGTATAGAGGTATGTTTTCTAAAATTAATCATTGCTTAACTAGTATCTAAATATTTTTCTAAAGCGATTCTAATTAAGTTTAAATTCCTTATTGGAAAGAATTACTATGCATCGTTACAATCTATCAGAGTTAAAATCTATCAGAGCTAAAATAAAAAAAATTATAAAATAATTTTTAATAATTCTTATTCTTCAACCTGGGCTGTTGCTTTTGGAGTAAATGAAAAGCCTATAAAAAGACGTTCCTTCACGACTAATAACTTCATTGCGATGAATGAAATCAAAAAGGTCGCTATTAAACGAACTGAGAAAGCCAAGAATAATGTCAACAGGGCCTCGATTAAAAGCCGACGATTTAACTACATGTAAAAATGTTATTAAAAAAATTAATTTCAACAATAAAATATTTACACTCATCTCTGAAAAATCTCTTTAAAAATTTTATGTACTTACACTGCGGCAATTTCGATTTTTTTTTTTTGATTTTGTTTTTGTTATAAGTATTTATTTTTGATTTTCAAAATTATTTTATTATTTGTTTATCGAGTTCTTGGGAAGTTCTTTGGTATCAAAATTGTCGATATTTTTTTGGTTTCCGAATTTTATAACCGTTTAAACTTTTTTTTACTTATTTAAAATATTTTAGCTAAAAGCATATTGAAAAGTTAATTTTTACTTATTTTTGCCTTTAGTAAATCAAAAATACATTTTGAAAGTAGCAAGTTCAAACGGATATAAAATTCGGAAATATTGACAAATTTGATATTATCTAGTAGTCTCAGCTACAGGAAAAAATATTACGAGATTTGATTATGAATAAAACAAGTATGCTTATTACATATGCAGTGTGCTCCAAAATGATAAAGACACTTGTATTTTTATCATAAAAATAAAATAGATGATCCAATCCGTCAGAATAATGCTCTTCTAAGTATCCGAGCAAGTAAAATTTCATATTGATTGATTCATTAGAAAATTTTTTATGATATTTTTACCTATTTTTTTGATTTTTAAAGTGCTTTTATCATTTGGAACACACTGTATGCATGACCTTAATTTATTGTGTATAATGCTTGCCTTATATATCTAAAAATGAATATTTTTGTCCCGACACGATTTTTCAAAAATTAATTTTTTATTAAAAAAATTATTTTTTCTCTACTTTTTTACATACATCATTTAATCTACATTTGAATCTTTATTTTTAAACAACTTTATTCAACAATGATTTAAAATACCAATATAAATATTCAACAAAACAAAAAAAAACATGAAAAATTATGAACAAAATTTTTTAAACTTATTCCGAATTTAACACATTGCCAAAATCCGCCGTATCTATGAAACGCCTTATACACCATAAATTAAGTAACAAACTGCATTCTATTGCCGAATTTTGTTTTTGTTTTTTTGAAAAGCCAAAGCTGTTTTAATGCAATCTATTAATTTTTCGTTTCAAAAAAGTTATTGACTATAACAAATTTTAAGCAATTATTCCAAAGTTTAGAAATCTATTAATATTAGATTACTACATATCATATGTAATGTAATACCGCATAAAAGTCGATTAAAATGCCAATAAGTGTGAGCGTTAGCGGTTGAATTAGCAACTCCCAGATAGATTTAATTGCCTGAGCCTCGATAATAATCGAAAATAAATGAAATGAGCTATTGTCTTAATTTTATTAGGAGTTTACAAACTCTTAACTAAACATTAAATATTCCAAAAATGCCTTTTTCGAATTGTCGTCACGCCATCCTCGCGCGGCCACTATGCTAACGGCCAATACTGCTGCTGGACCGGCAATTTTCCGCCGAATTGCCAATGATCCAAGCAAAAATGCTAAGGAAGTCATTAACAAAATTGCTGTTCGTGTGAAATGGGCTAAGGCAGCGTCACTGCGCGGCAAGACCCTCAAAATAATGCCTAAAAACTAGTTTTGCTAAAAATTTACAAATCCAATGACAAATTTAACAAATAAAAATATTTTGAAATTAATGAGAAATTTACTAATTTCTAAAATTTAATTTACTAATTTCTAAAATTTAAATTTAACTCGGTAAATTTAATTATCATGATTAAAAAATTTCTACCGGCTATAATGCCAAGTCCAATGCCCACGATGATATCAGCGATTATTTGAGCGGCTACCGAAACAGGATCCTCTAAAAATTTTAATCACTTTTTGTATGAAAACTGATACTTCTATAATAAAGATGTCTCGAGCCGGCTCGATTCGTTTAGGCTCGGCTCAGCTCGACTCCCAATTGATTTAGTAAAAATTAAGCTCTATGTGTGTAAATTTTAACAAATAAATTGTCGCGAATTGAAATTTTAGCAGATTGAATAAAGTAAATATATGTTTAAATACATAATTTACGTTTTGAAAATATATTTGATATAAATATAAATATGTTTCCAAATCATAATTTATGTATAAAGTAAGTAAGTTATCGGTTTAAAAATAACCTGCTTGGCTCATTTTTATTCTTTAAAACTATTCAAAAATTTACGAATTTCTCGACGAAAAATAAGCGTGGTAACAGCAATGAAACTCATTACGCAATATGTGTTATCGATGGCTAAAGCATTGCCAATAATTTGTGGCAAAGCACGTTGTGTGCCGAGCCTTTTCTGCTTTAGTAATACCATTTCCGTAATTGTTAATGGTGGTGAGTTAGAGCCCAGAACAAATCTATTATAATACACATTTATTATCTTATTATTTGCAAGCTCATTATTTTTTGATACTTTTCAAACTCACGCAAAAATAACGGCAATTTCAACAGGAATACCGAAGGCAAAAGTCAAGAGCAAAACGACAGCGAAAACTTCGCATGTGGCTGATGAAACAGCCAAAATGGCACTTATTTTCTGAAGAACATATTAATTTTACTGGCTCTATTTTTCCAATAATTTATTTTTTTTTAATAAGTAAAACATGAAAAGGAAATAAAAGTTTATTTTTACCCAAGACTTTTTTAATTGCTCATAATCTACGGCAATTCCGCAACGAATCAAACAAAGTGTAAAAGCCACTTGGCGCGTAACATCTGCCCATTTTTGATGGATCTCGAGAATGCCACGTAAAGTAGAAAAATTAGCAAACACGAATCCGGCCAAGCACATTCCTAAGCTGTCTTTTAGAAAAATGTTTAAATCAAAGATGAACTGGACTCTACCAAACAGAGGCGGAAGAACCAAATAGGCAGCTATACGACCCAATGCTAACGCTACCGTCCACAATAAGAAAAGCGAAAGTATAGTACGCACAATTCCATCCACATCGTCGTTGTGTAGCCATGTAACTCCACGCGCCTGCGTGGGAAATTTACTGTACGACATTAGCTCGCGGCCGTTTCTCATATGACGATTTATAACTTGTTCTCAAAGATATATGTATTTGTATTTTATGATAATTCATATAATGATGTATGTATACTCCTGATCCATAAATTTCTTTATGAATAAATAATAAATTTCTTTTTTTATTTATTGAATTTCTTATTTAACTTTTATAAAAAAATACCATCATCATCGTATTCGCTGAACAGAGACATGTATTCCTCATTGGAATCAAACGCCAGGGTCGGATTGCCATCACAACCCCCACCAAGTGTCCGTATTACCGTTGAATTTTTTGTTATAAGAGGATGTAAAAATTCACGGTGAAAAAGTGCCACCAAGACACAGTAGACAATGAAAATACAGTATGCACTAGTTAACAAAAAATTTATCTAAATAACAATCATGTGTATTTAATATAGATATGTATATTTTATATATCGAATTACTGTAATTAAAGATATTTTAAATTACTTCTCGTTGGTCGAGAATTTGATGTACGATGGATTTATGCGTTTTGTCTTGATTCATTTTTCGTTATAATCTCATTTTTTTATGATCCCCAATTCTATAATTTCATTTAAAAAATTATTACTCGATATCTTAAATAAAAATATTCATACATATATAGTATAAATATCAATCAAAAATTATCCATAAAAAATTTTTTGAAAATTTTGAAAACAAATTTTTATGTAATAAAATAACACTTTTTCAATATATGTTTTTAATGTGTTCGGCACGATTTTTTCAATGCGTTTTAAAAAGATCAAAAAACATTGAAAAAAATGAAAAACATTTTTTGAATATTTTCAAAAGAGAAAGATAAAAAATCGAACAGATTTTTGTAAGACATATACGTATTCAATTTTTTATATTTTTGTATAAACAATATTTTTTAATATCAGTTGTGAGTTGATCTACATATTACATCTTAAAATCAATACAAAAAAAAGAATTCGATAATACATTTATTTATATTATATTAAAATTAAAAGTATAATGAAGCTGTAAAAATAAGCAAAAATCTAAATCAAAGAGAAATAAACCTGCAGACTTATATAAGCACTTTTAAAAGCACCGAGCAATAAAAATTAGAATTTTTATTTATATGCTAAGAATTTCTACCGAGAATTAATTGACGACACGCACAAGTATTCTAAGCAAGTTTCAAAATTTTTTTTAGGAGTAAAAAAAATTTTTGAATCTTTTTGGCAAAAATTTAAAAATTTAATTAACAATTTTAAAATTAAAAAAAATGAAAAAAGAAATCTTAAGAAAAATATTTAAATATGACACAACGCCAATAGTTAAAACTACATTTATAAAACGTTTGGCGAATGATTCAATAAATGTTTACTTGCTCTTTTTTCTCATAAAACACCCGTTGACATTTTTTTAATAGTAGCGAAAATGATGTGTATAACAGAGGGTCTGATAGCTGGAACGAACTAGAACGTCCACCACTGGATACATTCGAAAAAGCCGTAAACCCTAATAATTATGTATATTATTATTATTTTAACTGTTTTGAAGTTCCGATTTTATTTTACTTCTGCTAGGTATATGAATACGGTACAAAAAACAAATGAAAAGCTCAAAAATGCTTTGTTTTTTTTGAAACTTTCATCATTGCGCTAGATTAACTAGATTTTGAAATTGAATTAATACGTATGATTCTACCAAATCGAATTTTGTCTTTACATGAACTGCGGAGTCTACGCGCGATGGGAATTCCATAAAGACTTGTGCAAGATGTTGCCTCGCGCACTCAAATCGAAAGTTCGATTCAAAGTCAGCAGTACACTCCTCTATAAGTATCTCAAAAAACTGGCACTCGGAAATATGCAGCCAATCCTAAAAAATAAGAAATATAAGCTACTTATGCAATATATCCCTCCCCTCCCTCATGTTATTTAATTGTCAAAATGTTGTTTTTTTGGGGTTTTTGAGTACGTTGAATTCAAAAATGATATTAGTTTTTGATTTTGTTGTGATTCAAATAGGTAACATTTAATCGGCTGAAAACAATAAAATATCATGAAGGATCAAATAACAATGTGATCCTTGTTCACACGCGTATTGAATGACAACTTCTAAAAAGCTTGCATTTAAAAAATTTGTTAGATATTGAGGCGAAATCCCGGGTGCGCAAATGAAATATGGTAGCGAGGGGTTTTGTATACTGTAACGCAACATGTGATTAAAAGCTCGTAAAAACTTGTTGGCTGAATTGTTATATCCATCATTATCATAATCATTAACAAATGTGCAGGATCGAGCAATATATTGACATACGGAAGACATACGGTCGATTTGCTCTTGTGAAAATCCACATATAAAATCGCAGTTTTCCAATAAAATTTTCTAAGATTGCTGATTTATTTTTCTATTCAAACTTTTTAACTTTTATTATATGCTTATCTTATATTTAACATCTTTATTCACTATTTCTAATTTTAAAAAAATTATAATTTAATATCATGTTTAATATCATTCAATATCATGTTTTAAAGTTACTTCGCAACGAGATTGAGCCGCATAATTGAATAATTTTTGACATAATTCTTGATTGATAATTCTTAAATTTTTAAGCACAAAATTGGTTACGTGAAATTGTTGTGTTGCGTTCAAAAGTGCGCAAATTTCGAGTAAAAATTTTTCTTCGTTACCATTCGAATTAATAAGATTTTTAATGTCTTTGTTCGATACTGACGCTGATATGGAAGGATTTGAATTTTGCAAAAAATTTTGACCAGATTTAAACTTTAATCCATATCTTGAAGATAATGATAATGAATGTGATGGCAACGATTCCGATAATGATTCCAAATCTGATCCAATAGATGATAGATTTAATAACCCAACTTTTCCACCATCAATTACAAGTGAGAAAATTTCAATTCCACTGAGTATTTGAAATATTTTCTTAGTTTCATTAAATTTCTAAAAAAGCACAAATAGAAACTTTTTTACATGAATTTTTATTATAAATTTTATAATTAAAAATTTATTTTCTATAAAGTTTATGATTTAAAAAATATTTATCCATAAAATAAGAAATTTTTATAAGAATTCCAAATAAATTGTATGCTTTGTGATAATTTTTATTTATCAAAAAAAATTTAAATTTAAATGTTGATAATTTTTACCAGAAAATCTTAATTTTTGTCCTTATTTTTAAAATAAAATATGCACACAAATTAAAATAAAAATATTAGGTAATAAATTAATTTTTTTAAAGCCAATTTTGTTTTTATTAAATTGGAAATTTAATTTTAAATTTCAATTTACTTACCACTTCCAAATTCGTTTTGGAATTCACCATTTCGACACGCAATAAACTTGTACAATAATCAAAGTAAGCAAAAACGCGCATACGTGCCAAAAGTATGTGATTTGCAGAAACTACTTTAGCGAGACGAGACGATGTAAGCGCGCAATGCGCGATGTCAAGCGGTGAATCCAACTTGATCAAAATTTTCAAAAGAATTTCGTTAGGAAGCTTATCCATTTCAAACCTTTCTTCAAGCAATTGATTTTAATTTACTTACCTAGTTTGTATTATTTTTTTTTGGTAAAAGCAAAAAAAAATTATTAATAAACTCGAAAATTGCAATAATAATAATTCTCGATTCAGGAGAGTTAAATGATATTTATTCTTTACCAAATTTTCATAAACATAAATGCTTTTCTCATTGTTCTAACTTAATTTCCATTATTTTTTGCATATTTTGTGTATTTTTTTTCACTCTAATTACTTTTTCACTCTTTTTTGCAATCTCCAATTTTTTTTATTTTCAATTTTTTTCTTTAACCTCCAATTCCTATATTTTGAAATGAAAACATTTGTATCGGCAAAAAAAATTTGCTACTTACTGTTTCGTTTCAAAATGTTAATTTTTGATAAGAATTTTCTGATTAAACATTTAAAATTAAAGGGATAGCATTATTCACCCCACATCAACTCAACCCAAATCAATTTATCTCACCATCAATTCATCTCAGAATCATTTCACCCCACACCAACTCAACCCATATCAATTTATCTCACCATCAATTCATCCCAGAATCATTTCACCCCACACCAACTCAACCCATATCAATTTATCTCACCATCAATTCATTCTAGAATCATTTCACCCCAGCTTCAATCCCCACATCACTTCACCCCACCATTAATTTACCCAATACCATTTCATCCCGTCAGAAATGCCTCATTTCACTCCAACTATTGTTTAAGCATAATATTTTAATTTTTCTAGCTTTGGTATACTTTTAGCTTGTAGTTTTATCTTTTTTGGGACTTAGCCGCTGTTGTCATACTGTAAGGCGTTTCTGCACCTTCGTTACTTTTAAGACGCCCAATATTGAAGGTGTTTGTTTACTTTATTGGTTGTAACTAATAATTTTGCAAAAATATTGAACAATGAACAAATAAATAATAGAATAGAATTTTGAAAAATAAGTTTGAAAGACAAAAAGTTAGAATAACTGCGCACATGCACTCATTATATTGCATTCTAATTATTTCCAATCTAGATTTTTAAATACATAAAATATAAAAATTTTTACTTGTATAATATGCAAATAATTGTGTAAGGCTGTATTTGCTTTCAAATAAATCCCTTTAATATATAAAAGTGAAATTGAACTTATAAAAATGGATTTCAAAATCTACCACGAGTCGCCTAAAATACCTGAGTTAAGATTGGGTTTTATGGGATGGTAATCAGTGAGAAGTTTCGTCTCATAGCTTGGATTGAATCGTTTCCAATCGCGAAGAATCCCGTCAAGTTCCGTCTGCATTACTTGATCGTTGTCGGCTAGAGATGCATAGGCGTCGTTAACCGCGTTCGAAATTCGACTTCGTTCGTCCACAATTTCTCCACGAATTTGACCGCCGCCGTTCGAACAGCCTAGAAAATATCAATCTTGCTCAGGTGTTCAAAAAGCTTCAAGAAATATTTTGGGAAAAAATTTATTATTAATTTAATGACAAAATATCTTTAAAAAGATTTAAAAAGAAAAAATAAGTGATAAGAATTTTCAGGTCGCATTAACTTAAGACCAATTATATATGCATCGAATTAATCTGCCACTCATGTGGAATGATTATTCCTAAGATGATTGAAAAAAATTGATCTACATTTTTTGTATTGTTCAAAATGAAGTTGTAAATTTTGTTAATTTTATTCGATTATTATTCCAAGATCATCTGAAAGCCTTAAAAGATCTTTAAAGATTATTATATAAAAAATATATCTAAAGTTATTGAAATAATAATATCAATAATCGCAACTTCATTTTGAACAACCTAATATTAAAGTATTAAATAAATCAATCAAATTAAAAATAAATTGACACCTGACGGGCAGGCCATCACTTCCACAAAGTCGATACGTAGTTTTCGTCTTTTGAGTTTTTGTACGGCATTCTGGATATTTCTGAATCCATACAATTTCGCGATCACAACGGGCTCAGACCCGAGCTCCGCAACGTAGACATGAAATTCCTCAAGATCCTTGTTTCTAATAACAAAAAAAAATATTTGTTAAAATAAATATATGTTACGGCCAATATTAGAAATCGGCCATTACTAATAATGGCCGGCCAAAATCAGGCCAAAATAATTATGATTAGCTAAATTTAATTTTTATCAATTTAATTTTGTTTTGCTTATATTATTCTTGGCATAAAGCACACTTAATTTTCGGTTAAAAATATTAAGAGGGGGGCTCTAATAGAGGGGGGGGGCTCCGTTTGGCAACGACTACATGAAAATTTTTAACCGAAAATTAAGTGTGCTTTATGCAAAATAATATAAGCAAAACAAAATTAAATTGATAAAAATTAAATTTAGCTAATCATAATTATTTTGGCCGGCCATTATTAGTTTTGACCGGCCATTATTAGTTTTGACCGGCCATTATTAGTTTTGGCCGGCCATTATTAGTTTTGGCCAGCCATTATTAGTTTTGGCCGGCCATTACTAATAATGGCCGATTTCTAATATTGGCCGTAACATATATAATAAATAAAAGCATTACTTATATGCAAACGCATATAAATAATTAAATTCTCTATTTGAAAATGCACCGTTGTATACGCTCCACCGTTGCGCCGTGAAAGTCGTGCAGCATACGCTGCACCACATAAGCCGCGTAGCCGCCAGACGATTCCCGATTCGCATCACCGATTAGGCATCCTGATGCAAAACGTCGCAACCAATCTGGAAGATCCGTCTCCGTTGAATCGGAGGTGGATGGCACGGACGAATCGAACAAATCCGCATACTCCGTCGACGACGAAATCAGTGTAATGAGTTCGGCTGAATAAAAGTTAAAAATGTAAAATTAAATACTCTGAGTTTCAAAAATTTAGATCCGAAAAACCCACAAGCTGTTACAACACAGTCGACCTCGTAGACGCCATCGTTCGAAACAAACTCGCCGCGAGAGGCCTCTAGTTTCTTGTCGTAGCAGGGCATCACGCAGACGTGAAAAATATCAGCTGGGTTCATTAAACTCCTCCATGCAATTTCGTTAAGATTTAATCTCAGATAGTCTTTAACGAAAAGAGCGCTAAGCGCTTGCGGCGAGCGAACGCGCGAAATATGCGGCACAAGAAGATCGCCATGTGTTTTTTCCGCATAGCAGACAAAACCTGGACAAACACCGGTCCAGGTAGTGCGATTTTCGGCTAAAATCATGAAATTTAATTTTTTTTAAACGATGAGATAAATAGAAATAATTTAAAAAGTAAAAAAAGTTATTAAGACAGAAATTGACAATTAGAAATTTATAAATAGAAATACTAGTAATTTTTGATCAATATTTTCAATTTACTTTCTATTGATATTGCCCTTATAATGCCGAGTTCTTATTGGTCCTAGAGACACGGGAGTAGGACCAAATAAAAGCTCTCGTCGAGTAACAATTGAAATAAAAGGTGTTTGGGTCCAAAAAAACAAAAGTACCCAAACTCTGAGCACGACAGGAAAGATGTCTCTCGCGGAACTCCGCATAGATCATTCGGTGTGCGAGAATACGCGCAAAACTGGAATCGATAACATAATGGGCGCCTAGCGATTGGAAAAAATGCGCCAAACGAACGGCCGTTTCTGACGGCGAAAGCCCGAAGTGAACGGCCAATGAGCAAACACTCTGTGGAGAAATCGTCACCACGGAAATTGAATGTGTATAAAAACCTATGCACATTAACTTAAATAAAAAAATGTACAATTTTTATATGAGTCAATATCACAGAGAAGTTCACATACCTTTTAGCATTTGTTCAATGGTTTGACTTTCGACAAGCATCGTCTCGGCGGTAGTTATACAACCGCTGCATGCCAAACAATCGCTCAACGTTACTCGAATTTTCTCGCCAACAGTAGTTGTTCGTTTCGGTTGAGAATTGGTTAAAGTTTTTGCATGAATACCCACTAAATTAGAAGGCTTTTGTTGAGCCCCGCCGTCCGCATTCGCTAGCGGAAGAACGCATTTCTATAATAAACATTTCTTTTAAATATTTTAACATAAAATAATTATTTATTCATTAGAAGGACCTACAGAGTAGAAGGCATGCTGTATATGTAATAATCGTTTAAAAAAATCCACTATTACAATAATTAAACCTTACCTGACTGGGCTCAATAAAGTCGCTCACATTTGAAATTCTCACAACTCCGCTGAACCCTTGCATCAATCAATTAGTGCTAAAAATAAATGCGTAAAGCGAGAAATATATAAATAAAGTATTACTTATATGAAATTACGTTAAGCAATAAAACGGTAAATTTGGACTAAAATAATGGTAAAAGCATTTCAATTTGACTAATATTATCAATAGAAATTTGTAGCGCAATGTAAATAAATTTATTTTCTTAAACACAGACAAAAATTTGTTCAAATTTTTTCTAAAATATTTCTTTAAAATGTTAAAAACAAAGGAAAATATGGGAAATATTGAAATAAATGTTATTTTCTTATATGTTTTTAATGTGTTCGGCACGATTTTTTCAATGCGTTTTAAAAAAATCAAAAAACGTTGAAAAAAAATGAATTAAAAACATTTTTTGAATATTTTCAAAAGAGAAAGTTGAAAAAATCGAACAGATTTTCGTAAGGCGTATGCGTATTTGTTCAAATTTTCTCTAAAATATTTCTTTAAAACGTTAAAAACAAAGGAAAATGTGGGAAATATTAAAATAAATGTTATTTTCTTATTTTTTGTTCTTAGTCGATCACCTGCATGTGAGCAGCGTCGTTCCCGCCGAGAGTACCCCTAGAAATCGAAGTCGGCGCCTTTTCCCCTTTCAATTTGGATTTTTTCAAATTTTATGAAATTTTTGCGAACAATTCGTTATAAAACAAAGCATTTTCGAGCCTTTATTCAAATAAATTGTCTCCGAATCTGTAGATTTTGTATTATTTGCCTTTTTTTTTGAAGTTGAAGTTTGGAAGTTAAATTTTCAAACTTTTTGCTTTCAAATTACGGGTTGGAAACTGTAGTAATAAGTATTAAATTTTTAGCAAAAAAAAATGACTGTTAAAAAACTGTAAAAACGTACAAATTTGATTTTTTGACGTTTTGGTCAGACTCAGGCTCGACTTACAAGGCAACTTCATTTCGGCAATTCGCAATTTCCTCACATTCCATATACCAACCGAATGAGCTCATTGTTCTCTATAAAATGAGCTAAACAAAACTGCGAAAATTTTTTCTTTTTTAATTTTAGACGCGAAAGCTTTATATCAAACTTCAAATATGGATTTGGCAAAGTTCGACTCACAATTGCAGTCGGCTATTCTTGAGCAGGTCGCCATGTCTTGTGAGGTAAGAACAAAAGAATAATTTTCATACATTAAAAAATTACCTTTGTAGATAGAAGTGTTCAGTATAAAAAACGATTTATCAATTTTTAAACCCTGCATATTAAATTACATTAAATTAAATTTATTACGATAAAATCGCGACTAAACAATAAACGAATAATTATGGCGATTATTCAATGGATCATAACAAAGATAAAATTAAATGAAAATGAAATAACATGTAAATAGAATTAAATTTATAATTTACGTTAGTTTTTATAGGATTTGTGAAGATTTTGTGAAGATGAAACGTGAATTTTTTTCCAAACGTTTAGGCAGTGCGAAATGATTATTTTTCGCGCTTGAAACACATGGTAGAAATGAAAGTGAAGGCTTTTGAAACCGAATACAGTAATATTGCGGCAAACGAGATGACCGAAAAGGCGCAGAATTTATGCAGCGAGTAAGAAGTCATTTTATAAAAAGTTGATCAATTTTTTACTATAATGTATTTTAAAATATATTCGTTGTTGGTAGTTTTAAAAAGCTCGAGAAAAACTACAGCGGTGCGATTGAAGGTCGTCATTTTCTCGAGATCACCGCGAAATCCGCTCAGATGCGCTACGACAAGCTGAACGTTCGCCTCATGAACTGCGGTCTTCGACTTCAACATCTTTTACAAAAAGTGGAACAAATGGACTTTCATTCCATTTATGAACAAGCAATTCAAAGTTTAAACTCTTTTATAAGTTGTCTAATTTTTTCCATTTTTGTCTTTATTTTAGGTCGAAATAAGCATCAATCGGTTACCTCGGAAATTGGTGAGAAAGTCTCTCAAATCAAAAGACTTCGTGGAGAGGTAATTTTCTAATAGAAATTTTATGAATCAAATTACGCATATTTTTCTTATTTAATTATTTAGCTCGACGAATTGAAGGCCAAGGTCGATTTGGCTCACGCCGATCATGCGGAACTGGGACCAACCTTCGACGCAACAAAGCATAAAATTCAGCGCGAAATGGAGTTGATTGGTGTGTCGGTTGTTGTCTCTTCTACACTTTTTGCAAAATTCTTTCTTGTAAAGGGGAGCAGTGGCCTAGTGGTTGTGCGATAGATTTCACTTTGCTTGGGACGAAGTTCAGTTCCACCCACGACCCCACCTAGGTATTTCCATGCAATAGGTACCACATTGCACAGTGTGGGTGATACGGCGGTCTTGCAAACCGTATTAGCTCCATACCGCATGTTTATGCAGTAAATCAGCCGATATTTTGGTGGCTGGATGGCCCTCATCCAAAACCCGCGAAATGATTCCTTCCAAGGTCATTTCCAACGGGGGAGGATTGATCCCAGGGCCTTCACGTATCACGTATCTTTCTTGTAAACATAGATATTTTAGGTTATGACTTAAATAGCAATCTCACAATGAAACTATTTTAATGCTTGAAAAATAAATGCTATTTTTACGTGGATTTGTCTAAAGAATAGAAAATTGACAAATTATCTTTCTTTAGAAACAGGAGAAACGCGCATTAATGAGGTACGCGTTGCAATCGCCGAAAAGTCGAGCGAAACCGCCGATTATCGGAAGCAACTCGAAGCTGTGATGCAAGAGGAGGAAAATCTTCGCATAGAAATTGCCAAGTTGGGCATAGACATTCGCATTTCGTCCATCGAGATGGAAGAGCCCACTGATGATGGTATTTTTTTTTTGTAATCTTATTCAAATTTTTTATAAAAATATTAGGTTGATTAAAAAGTTTTTTGATAATATAGTTTTCTAATCATTAAATTCAACACAACAAATTCGTTGATTATTTTAGAAGCATCACAGCAGGAAATGCAAGATAAAGCGCTGACACAGCCTCCTAGCAAAATGGCAAAGTTGTCTCTGCAAAGTTCGATTTAAGATGACGAATGATACATTTAATAATGGATCATATGCACATGTAAAATTTTAATTTATTTTTCGCGTTATAAGATTATGAGCTAAAAATAATAGTAATTTTTTTTTGCGTTTACACTTGTATATGTTCAATAGTGTTTTCCGCTTATCTATAGTTGATGTTTTATGAAAAGAAAAAATCATATCTATATTATTTTTTGATAAGCCACTTGCAATTAGCAAAAAAAAAGATTTCTTTAGAAAAATTTAAAATCTAAAGTTTTACGTTAATGATGTTATTAAAATTAATAAAACGTTTATTATTAACCTTTCTGCCTTTCTATAATGATGTAGCTACTAATCATATAATTTAAGCATAAATCTTTTACATCATAATTAATTAACCTAATTTCGCGTATATAAGGCCGGGTGTTTTGAGCCAAATTTAAAGTTCATTCTGGTGTATTGGATTCAAGCGATACAACAGAATGTGCCCCGCTTTTATGAAACCGAGACAAAGGCGGGCACAAAATTTGGACTCCAACGGATCCGATACAACAGAATGAACTCATTGGCACGAATTTAAATTTGGCTCAAAACACCCGCCCATATACACGCGAAATTAGGGTAAGTTTTACGCAATCTCCGTATATTTAAGAAATTCGACGCACATACATGTGCGAGTGTGAGTCTGCTAAAATTTTTAAAATTGTTATTAATCCCAACTGGTGATGCGCCTACTCAACTTGCTCGATATGATGGACGCGTATCGTCTTGCACTCTCACGCGATTTACGCAATCGACGATCTTCTGCTGTTTCACTCAACATAGGAGGCACCCTCCTTCGTGACGGTAAAGGTGGTAGATTAGGTGATTGTGGTGTAATCGATGGTGCTGATGAAGATGCTTCAATCTCATTATCAACATTATTGATCTCATCCTCTTCATTGTTATAAATTTTCGCCGTTTCTCGATTGTCACTAACACGTTTTGATCGAAATGACGAACGTCAATTTCGCTTAGAAATTTTTTTGGGCTTGATGTCTTCATTGTTATTCACTATTCTCGTCAATAAAAACTTCATTTTTGTTGGAAGAAGTTTGCGATCTTCTGTCGCTATGCCTACGTTTATTTTTTCGACCTTCTTTTTGTTTTTTCGGACTCGAATCTTTTTTCTCTTCAGTATTATTCTTTTCGCTTTTTCGGCGTATCGGAAGTGATAAATTTTCTAATTTTTTTCTTCTTTTTAGATTTTTTTTCGCTTTTTGGAATTTCGTTTTTAGAAATTTGTTCTTTAAAAATTTCATTTTTTAAGCTATCTTTCCATTTTTTGTATTTTCAGAGCCTTCGGTAGGTTTGTTTTTAGAATTGCCATTTTCTTTTGTAGGCGTCAGTGAAGTCCCACGTAATGTTTTGTTATTTTTGTTCGACTTGGATGCTTTGCCACCACTACTTCGTTGACAATGTGCCGATGAGCGTCCACTCAATACTTTTAATGTAAAATACGCAGAAAAATAATATAAATAAATGAAGCATTATCTCCAATTATCTTCAAATTTTTTCTCGAACAGTCTTGTTATTTTCACTGTCCGTTAAAATTTTTCACCGCTAGTTAAAAGTATCTTTAAATTTATAATTTTATACATACTAAAAAAAAGATTTACTTTTTTTATTTTCATAATTTACCTGTTAATCACAATTCTATAAAATTAACATTTATGTGTTTATATACCAAATTTTCTACCTACAATCGAATTTATGATTTATTACTCATTATAATAACGACAATTTTTTTCACTTCTTCGAATTTTTAAATTATGAATATTTTTCTTAAATGAAACATTAAGTTGGTCAGAAAGTTTTGATACACTTCAACAATTTTATAAAAACTTAAATTTTCTACAACAACAATGGATCGTTTTCATCAATATATTCGTCATTCTTTTGCTTCACTCTTCGCCAACGAGGGCGCAACATCAGGATTCCGTGCCGGTAAAAGACTTCTGAGCGAAAAAGTCCGCCAGAGCCCGTTCGACTTTGTTATCTTGCGTGAAGTGGCGTCCGCGTAGAAATTGCTCCAGAGATCTGAATAGGTGATAATGGCGCGATGTCTGGGTTATATGGCAGGTGCTTGAGAACTTTCCAGCCCAATTTCTCGCAAAGTAGTTTTGCGTTATCCTGCTGTTAACAATCTCGACGCAAAAAATTAAATCATTAAACATACAATTTGTATAGTTCAATGATTTAATAATTTTTTGAATTTGTAATACAAATTTCCATAAAAATAATTTTGAATATTTTAAAAATGAATATTAAAGAAATTTTAAATTTAAAAAATTTGATTAAAGGAGATTTTTTACATATCTGTTTTAAATTTTTTTATTTTTTCTTGCTGAAATGTGTATTAGATCAAGTTATACTATCTTCTTTATTTTATATAAATAATTAATTCTTCTGTGATATCGGATCCCAAAAAAAAATTTTTTAGTTGCATTTTTAGCTAACCTTAAAAATCATCAAAAAAATTTTTTTGGGGTCCGATATCACGGAAGAACCAAATAATTTTTACAATCTTAACAACCAAAAATTATAAATTAGACAAAATGCAAAATTTTTATTTACAAAAGGCGGACATAAGAAAGAAATTACCCGATTTGTGATATTAATGAGAATGTTATGGAAAATATTATAAGGAGTGTTGGTTTTATTACTTGAAAAATCAATATAAAAAAGTGCTTGGGGAATAAAAGATAGAATTTTTTTATAATTCCATCTTAAGTTGAGGTTTGTATGATAAAAATTAGAAGGAAATACTTGTTAAATTAGGTTTCAGCCCTCTTCAAAATTATAAAAATTATGCGTAGAAGCAAAAACACAATTAAATCTCGAGTAGAGATTTACGAAAGCAAAACAGTAATTGAAGTGTGTGCAGCACAGTGCCAGTGCGTTCTCTGCTCCACTATTGTGTGCTTTATAAATTACAATCGAAACGAGTACTCGTAGGGTTTTTAGTTCTACGCAAACCTTTTTATTAGGTCCCAGACAAACTTATCGCGCTCTCCCATTTAATAATACTTTATCTCATATATCTCAGCGTTAGTACACTAATATTATTATTTTCGAAAGAAGTGTAATTTAGATACTTAACTAATCCTTTTTAAGTAGATATATACATAAAACAAAATGATTCAACAATGAAACAACATTAAATTACAGACATGAGATCAATAGTTAAAAGCAATTTTTTGAAAAATTTTCAACTTACTATCTATCTATAATTAAAATATGCATATATCAATTAAAATATGATATTAAAAAACTGCTATATAAGTAAGATACACACAAATTAAGACTAATTTTTAATAGCATTCTATTATTTGTTATAACACTACTTATTATTGTAAAGTCTCGAAGAAAATAAAATAAAAACGAATCGTTTTCAATATTTTGATAACAATATTTTGGTACGAGTTGCAAAAAGAATGTGATAAGTTCAATCTAATAATAAATTAATATATCAACAAAGATAATACATATTGTAATTTTAATTTTAAAAATTTACTAATTTAAATTAAAACAAAATTGTTTAATTGCTATTAATTTTCAGCTATCAGTATTGCTAATATTGTCGTTATGTGCGCTAGAAGAATCGATAAATGGTGGATCGCTGCGATGTGCCGGCGGAATAGGTGGATTTTCTAAAATTCAACAAACTTTTTTCTTTGTTTGAAAAAAAAATTCAAAAAACAAAAAATAGAAATAAAGAATACAAAAAATAAAAATATGTATTTTTCAATTTAGTTATACACACCAGAATTATCGCTGTCATCGTTGTGGTCATCATCAGCGCTGTCATTTTCGATATCACTCAATTGCGAAAGGGATGGTGCATTCGCGTTGAAAAAAGGTTTTGCACGGTGAATGGGTTTCATTGTCAAGTAATCTCCGTTTGATTTCAATGCGCCATTCGATACGCGAGACGAACGCGCTATTTTCTCACTGGTTGAACCGTTGCGTGAAAGCGCTGCCAAAGGCAAATCATTTATTTTATTGGATTCATTTACTTGATCGTATAGCTGCAATGGGACTGCTTTATTATCAGCGCTGAAACGCTGGCTTGCACGAGCATCAGGATGACAAGATCCTTGAAATTGCAGAGCAATTTGTTCACGACTGCTTCCAATATTGCTATTATTGCTGTTTCGTTGAACAAAATTATGATGATGATGAATGCAACTATTTTCATTTTGAGTATGCGGATAATGGTGAAGATGGGATTGTGAATGATTAGCACATTGACGATGCTGTGGCTGTTGTTGATTTTGATTCGCATGATAACGCTGATGTATCGGCAGTGGCGGTGGCACTTCATTAGTGGATTGTTGTAATTGCCCTTGTTGATGATGATGGCAATGCTGTGTATGTGGCGGCGGTTTCGGAGCACTGTTTCCGTCTGTTGATATACATGTTTTTCCACTCTTTATGCTATTCGTTGTATTATTATTACCAATGTCATCGGCATTGTTTGGCTTAATAAGTAATGGAGAATGACATGAAGTTGCTGCGGCTCGAGTTGAACCACAAACCGATTGCATCGGCCGTACCTTAATTTCGAAATTATTAAAATACTTACATATGCAATATGCATATAATTCCATCGTTTTTTTACCTCAACTGTCGGTAGTCCATTAATGTGATGTTGCGCGTGAGTAAAGCCGGTATTGGCGGATGTCGAGCCATTTAGATTTTGGTATAGCTGCGCGCTTCGCGATAATTTTGGTGGTAGAGGTGGTGGTGGACGTTCTATCACTCCGTGACATGGCGCAGTAGTTTGACGTACCGGCACTAATAACGCGCCACCATCGTCGTCCTCACTTTTACGATGATGATTGGAAAGAAGTGAAGTAGCACCACTGCCTAAACTTTTTGCTGCTTCTTTCTTTGAGGTTTTGCGCTTATCTTTGTTGCGCTTGTAAGCTTTGCGAGACTCTCTCAATGTAGCAGAGTCATCGGAAGATAAATGTCGGGCGGATTTCGTACGTCGGAAAATACAAGCGACGAGCACTGAGAGAAAAATTGTTATCGCTAATAGAATCACGATTATGTAGAATTCGATTGAACGAAGGAGTAGAGCGCCGCTCCAGTTTATTGTTGGAGCAACATCTGTAAATTTTATTGATTGTAATTCAATGGATGAAAATAAATCCGTTGCAATAGTATAATGGTATAAAATTTCCACACAAACCTGTGCAAAATTGGCCTCGAAAACCGTGTTTACATTGGCAAGTGAAAGAAGCGCCGTGTCGGATGCATGTGCCTTGTGGTGAACAAGGTTTTGTTACACAGGGATCCCAGTCGCCGCGCAATTGGCATGTCTTACCAGTAAAACCACTCGGACATGAACAATGAAAGTCGTTATAAAGATTGTGACAAGCGACTCCATTAGGACAAGGTGACGCTGCACAGGCATTCAAATCAATTTCACAGTTTGAGCCTATGAAGCGTGATGGACAAATGCAACTAAATTTTAAAAAATTATAGTAATCATATGCATATTAGTAAGTTAATCGACTTATTAAATTTAAATAATCCTAGAAATATCTATTAAAATAAGTACCTATAAGTATTGTGTGTCCTATTTGGAACGCATTGACCAGTGTTTTTACATGGAACACTTAAACAAGGTCCCATACTTGAGGTATCACAACCCACCGCGGCATTGTGCATTCTTAGACCCTGTTCAGTTTTCGATAAATCAAAGCCATCAATGGAAATACGCCCAAAGCAACCGATCATGCCGGCCTGAACCTGTGTACGCAATTCCGCTGCCGTCTCGCGAGTTGCACCTGAAGGTAGACGTTGAGAATATGGCCTGGAACCGGAAAGTCCGACTCCAAAATAATCTTGCGTGTCACGTCGGAAACGTAATTCGGCAACACTTTCATTTGCATATCGATGTCGATGATGTCGGCGATGTCGTAAACGTCTCGACAATTCGCTGGTTACGTCTGTTTCGCTCAATGGTACGTTATAAACTTCATTGTCAGCAGCTTTGACTGGAGCCGACTCGTAAATTCCAATTACCTTTGCGCCAAAAGTTAAACTATAATCAATTTAATTAATTTTATATAGTGGTCATAAATTAAATATTTAAAACTAACATTGTAGATTGCCGATATAAATTTATGACGTCACTGCCGGGTGGGCTTGCACCTTCGGCAATATGCTTATTGTCCAAAAGAAGCCGCGTTTGTCGTCCGCGTCGTGAGACTTTAAGCTCATGCCATAATCCATCGTCTACACGTTGAGATTCGGTGAATCGTGCTTCACCCACACCGCTGCCGCATGCCCAACGATATTTGAGTACACCGTTGCGAATGCTCAATTCATGAAAATCACCGTCCGTTATACCGGCCCCATATATAAGTGTTGCATCTCGACTGACGGTTTTGAACGTAATGCCTAGCTCAAGACGAGCATCGATGGAATTGCTCAACATTAACTGAAAATATCCGCTTCCCAAAAGACTAATTGTCTCCCGTTGCGAACAAGTATTCGCAGAAGCATCCTCGCACGTCGGCTGGCTACAGCGTTCACCATTCAGCCCTGGTGAACAAGTGCATACAAAGCCCGCAGCATTTTCAATTGATGGAATACACATCTTAATTTTTATACAAATTGTAATTTATTTTCAATGTACATATTATAGGGTACGATAAAGTAGATTTTTATGTTTAACTTTAAATCAATTTTTCTCGCTTCACAGAAAACTCTCAAAAATTTTGCAAAAAGATTGAAAAGCTTTAGAAAATCAAACAGGTTGATTAAAATTTTTGCTAACTGTCAGCTCCTTGAAAGTCGACATTTAAAACATCATCTAGGTAAAAAACAACTTTTATGCTCGCGACTAATTATTTATTTAAAAATGCATAGATTTGTAGAATGGAAATATTTTTGATATGAAAGCCCATGAACGCTCTCTATGTATAAAAATCATTAAATCGATTTTAACTTCTGAAAACAGTGTAAAGCAAGCTATTAATTGCAAGTATTGAATTGGCATTTACCAGTTTTAGCAGTTTTTGAGAAACTAATCTCTTTTCATTGGCTAGCTTAAAAACATCTAACAGATTTCAGTAAAAATGAATTAATGGGTCTTGTAGAGAATCTTTCAGATGCTTTCTTTAAATTGTTGAGAAGCTAATTATTAAAGAAGTTATGATAATTCAAAGAATGGTATTTTTCAGTGAGCATAATAAAAGAATATTTACTCGATAAATGTTTTAAATGTCGAGCTGATACATATGTAATTAGCAAAAATTTTAATCAACCTGTTTGGTTTTGTAGAGCTCTTCAAGGGCTTTTCTAATTTTTTTGCAAAATTTTTGGGAATTTTCTGTGAAGCGAGAAAAATTGATTTAAAGTTAAACATAAAAATCTAAGAACTTTTATCGCACACTGTATAAAATAAAAAATGATTAATTTATACCTCTGTCTGAAGACATAATTCTTTGCTACAATGATTAATGGGCACGTCACAAAAACGTCCGCTAAAGCCTTGCTGACATATGCATTCAAATGTTCTCTCATGAGTTGGCGCAACGAATACGATGTTTAAACCGCTTTCAATCACGTGCATCTGACGATTGTCAAGCCATAATCGATCACGACATTCTCCTTTTACGCATAAATCACGGCGGCACACTTCCGAAGCAAGACGTACGATTTCAAGTCCAGCGTCATTATAGAGCTCATTGACAGCGCTCTCAACGCGTTGTTTTATATACGAAGGACGATAATAGCCACGGGAAGAGGTTGAAAGAAGTTCTCCACGCATTACCGTAAAAAGAACATCTAGTTCAACATTGTTGTCACGTGTAAAGGAATTGTTAGGGCTTGTTATTTGAATATTATTGTAATTTGGTGCACTTGTTTGATGATTTTCCAGAGTATGTTGTATTGTCTCAGCATTATCAACCGTTTCTTGCAGCGA
The DNA here is from genome assembly GCA_024678965.1 of Bradynema listronoti. Classification (NCBI taxonomy): domain Eukaryota; kingdom Metazoa; phylum Nematoda; class Chromadorea; order Rhabditida; family Allantonematidae; genus Bradynema; species Bradynema listronoti. Next base: position 6,759,660 of record JANLNO010000001.1, on the reverse strand, counting down.
TAAAATGCGTATCGATGTTGATGATACGCCAATGGCACGGGCCACTCGCTCATAAAATAAGTTAAGTTTATCACGAACAAATCTGGGTCCATCGATTCCTCGAAGACGAACACTAAGCGAATGGTCGAGTGCATCCTGATCCACGTCTGTCACATCAACTCTAATAGCTGTCACTACTACAAATTTTCCGTCAGTAACACTGACATTGAAACGATAAAGTCCAGGAAGCAAATCTCCCGATGCACTTAGCGAACCGCTCTCAGCATCAATAAAGAAACGCGATCCCACATCAACAATGGAATAACGAAGCATATCTGATGCATCCTAAACAAATTAATTACACAAACTAATCAAATAAAAATTTTATTATGGGTAAATTAAATCAAGGCTGAATTATATTTAAATTATAAAATATAAAATAATCAAATTTTATTGGATGAAAATGAATAAAATTACAATAGAAAATATAATTAACCTTATCGGTGGCAATGACACGTCCAATATAGCCACCAAGAAATTCTCCCATTAGTGTGTTCAAAGTAACAAATAATGGCTGAACTTCTGGTGGATATTTGCTTTGTGGCTTAACAAATATCCGCAAAGGACAAGACGTAGTTAAGCCACCGGCATCAAACACTCGTACCTTTAAAAATAATAATATAGAATTTGATAAGATAAATTTTACTTTTAAGTTATTACGGTTAGCATAAATTGTTGATGGCGTGCATATGAGATTTGTTGTGTCGTAATGAGGTTGTGTAATGGATCAATAGCGAAAATAGATGCGCCTTCTCCTTCTAATTCTAAACGAAACGGCGGTCCATTGACCGGCGAATCAGCATCCGTAAGCGTAACACCGAGAAGCGCATGGCCGGGCGGAATACCTTCCTGCACTACGGTTGTCATGTTACAGACGGCAAATTGAGGTGCATTATCGTTTTCGTCTAACACAGTAATATGCACTATGGCATCATCGGAAAGAGGAGGCGTGCCACCATCAAGGGCATGCACGTTGATTCGCAGTGATCGTATTGTTTCATAGTCAAGTGAATGCTTTAATACTATCCAACCGTTCGAATCGATGTGAAAATTATCGCTGGCGACCGTACTCGAAACAATCGTTTCGTTTTCATTTTTTCTATTTTCCGGCCAGTTGGATGGAGACTGGAGAGTCTTTGCAGAACTCAGCGTATATGAAACTCGTCCAAAATGTTCGCTATCATTGTCCTCTGCCAAAATCTGAATTAGGTTCTGATATAAATAATATATGTACGTAATTGGCAAGATTAAAATTATCAATTTCTGTAATACTATATATTGTGCATATAATATTTAAAAATTTTCTTCATTTCACGCTAAATCCCAGACCCCATAATTTCCAGAAAATCTTTTATATATAATGATGTAATACCTGTAGCACGCGAGTACCAATAGGAGCATTTTCGCTAATTTCCGCTTCATAAAACTCCTTTGTGAAACGTGGCGCGTTATCGTTAACGTCAAGTACTTCGATTTCAATGATTGCGCTCGCGTTAAGCGGCGGACGGCCGTTGTCGCTGGCCACAATGCGCAGTGATAAATTTCGAATGCTTTCAAAGTCCAGTGTGTTAATTAGGCGGAGTACACCGCTAATTGCATCAACGGCGACAAACTTTGACGCATTTACTACAGATGATTCGTCTGACTCAATTGAGTAGCGTACTTGTCCATGCAAATCACTATCATGGGCGTGAATAATAAGGAGTTCATGACCAATGGGTTCGTTTTCCAAAACTTTCAGTTTATAAATCGATTGTTTAAAGGTTGGCGCATTGTCATTAATATCTTCAACAAACACCACGACTTTGGCTGAAAACATAAATATTATGTATGATTTAAATGCAGGCTGGCCCGAATTTAATATGAGAATTAAAGCTAACTCAAAGATATTTAAGCTTATTTTTGCTCTTAGAAAGTGCATAAAATTTTCAAATGTCTTAAATAAAAACAAATGCAAGTTGGTTGAAAAAGCAAAATTTATGTGTAATAATAGGGTGACCAGAAAGTCAAAATATATTAATTCAAATCTCTAAATGAATTTAGACCATCTTGTATTTTTATATGCAATTCAAATAAATGTTTAACGTTTTAGGATGGAACAAGAAATATAAAATGCACTAACCATATGCTTTTAAGCCACCGCCATCCACAACCCGTATAGGAATTTCAAATTTTGCATGAATCTCACGATCCAATGCTTTATGTAGTGTTAGTGCACCTGTTTCGGAGTTAAGCACAAAATATTTTGAAATCTCTCGTATGTCACTTTGTATGCCGTATAAACTATTATCATGTGCTGCTCCGCTTTTGTTGTTAATAAAATTTTGCGACAATTCGCTGGTATCAACTATCGCATATCGTAGAATACCAAATATTCCTAAATCGTCATCACGCGCTTCTGCTCGCAAAACATAATATCCTTGAGTGCTGGTTACGTTTAAATTCTCTGGGATAGTAACCGAAAACACATTCTGCACAAATATAGGAGCCATTCGATTTGTGTTCTGAATAGATATATGAAGCGTCTGGATACAGGACATGTTATTTTCCGCGGTCTCCACATATGGGCGAATACGAGCTCGTAAAATATACTAAAAATATTTTTAAATGATAATTCATTCAAATAAATACATATTTCATTCAATTGACTTTAATTAAACCAACCGTGGGTTTCTTGTAAAACTCGTCATTTTCCATTAATATAAGTGAGTTATTGTACATTTGAAAGCTATTCGTTTGTGGATCAATTAACTGCACATCAATGTTTTTATAATACATTAGTGAAGGTATTTTAAATGAATAAATTATTTGATTTTTTGATGCATTCGCTGTCAGTGTAATTAATTGCTCGTTTTGGAAAGCCTCGCAAAACAATTGACGCACTTTGGGCCCTAGCGCATTCTTCGTCGGATGGAAACGCAAATGTACTATAGTACGGCCGTTGTTTAGGGCATCATTTGCGATGAGGCATATTTTTAATTCTGTTTGTAATTTTGCATATTCAAGCAACTTTCGAGAAGACAAATCATTAATCATTAGCGCTGATTTATTTGTTGAAATCGAAAATAAGTCAATTAATTCTTTTGAATTTTCACTCGCAGTTTCGTCACATTCTGTAATAAACACCTTTTGACGATCCATTGATGGCCATTTATCGGCGTCCTAAAAAAAGAACATTATATACGGGTATGTCTTACATTCGTTGTAGGTAATATGCATACTTATATTTTTTATAAAAATTTCTGACTTTTATAAAATAATTTATACTGTAATATTAAAATGGAGAATTGCCGTTGATAAATTTGGCGGAGGTAAAAATTTTATGCAAGATAATGAATCATTCTGAAGATAGTCTGGAAGTGAAATGTCCTCGAAGTATTCATTTTTATCGAATTTCGGAGGTGAATCGTTGACATCAAGAACACGAACTAACAGATTTTGACTTGTCTGAAGATTACCTTCATCGCTTACAATCACTCGAAGCCGGTAACTGTCTCGCTGTTCACGATCCAATCCGTTTGTGCCTACCATTAGCAAACCATTTTCAGCATCGATATTAAAAGATTCGTCGATGGACTCTGAAGGATTTGCGTTCTCGATACTGTATAAAAGATGCGCATTTGATGCGTATCGGTCCGCATCACGTGCCGAAAATACCGCAATTACGGTTGATGGAGACACGTCTTCAGGCACTTCGATTCTATTAAAAAAACAAATTTTATTTCGTAATTATAAAAATAATCTAAAAAGATAGCTCACTTTTCGTATATGGTGTTGAATACAGGCGGATTATCGTTAACGTCAATAATTGAAATATTGATCATTGTATAGGAATAAAAAATGTCATCATTTTTCCATAAATTGCTGTAATCGTCATTTTCCACTGCAAAAACGTCATCCTTGTTATTTTTGGAAGTGATTGCAGCGACTATAAAATTATAGCTAGCATGAAGCAGAACGTTCAACGATTTTGACAGTGTTATTTCTCCATTACGTCGATTGACGGTAAATGGCAAAAACGAAGAATTCGTTGAGACAATAATATAACTCACAGCTGTAATAAGGTGAACATTTGCGAATTTGACATTTATGCATTTTCAAATTTAATTAATTTTTTGAGGTCCATAATTCTACTTTACAGAAAAGTGTTGGATTCAGAATTTAATTTTTTACCTGACACGTTTTAAATTTTTTTTAAATTTAATTTATAAAAAAAAGTTACAGCTAAAAAAGTAAAATCTCTCAAAAAAGTTTAAAAAAAATAAAAATTGACTTTACTTTTTCAACTTTAACTTTATTTCCAAATTAGTTAGAAATTTGATTCAAAAAGTATTGGATAAAGAACTAAATTCTAAATCTAATAGCCTAAAATTAATTTTCAAAAAATATTTTTATGCTTCTCAAAAAATTAGAGAAAGTTGAAAAATGCGCATGTGTCGAATGCGCAAAAGTTGGTGTGCCAATAAAATGTTGTAAAATAAAATGTAAAAGATTCAGCCAATTTGAACCTTGTCAAGTTTTAAATTCTCTAATTTTTTATTACCCTAATTTCGTGTGTATAGGGCCGGGTGTTTTGAGCCAAATTTAAATTCGCGCCAATGAGTTCATTCCGTTGTATCGGATCCGTTGGAGTCCAAATTTTGCGCCCGCCTTTGTCTTTCTCGGTTTCATAAAAGTGGGCACAAAATTTGGACTCGCTTGGATCCAATACAACAGAATGAACTCATTGGCGCCAATTTAAATTTGGTTCAAAACACCCGGCTTTATACACGCAAAATTAGGGTATTATTTTTTGTTTGATTTACGTAAAAACAATTTACAGATTGTCTATTAAGTATTATAATAAAAAAAACTGTAAGAAATTGTATTTAAAAAAATAATTTTACAGTAAGTTTTAGTTTTGATCAGCTTAAGTATTTAGAATACTATTCAAATTCTTATTTGGCCTTAATAAGTTAATTTTCTTTGTTAATTCTCTTATGTCATTTACCAGAAGAAAGCGAATTGATAGTGACGGTGCCGATGGACTGTCCGATGGGCGCGTTCTCGCTGACAACAAAGAAAAATCGAGGTTGAGTAAAATGTGGCAATGCAGCTGCGTTTTCATCGGCACGCACGAAGCGAATGTGTAGTGGAATCTCGGATTGATGCGGTGGATTACCGGCATCGGACACGCGTATTGCCACCGTTATACGACGATGCAAGATTGTTGAATCATTTAGCGGACGCAAGCTTACATGACCGCTAGTCGGATGTACATCAATAAAACGATAGGCATTGTCCGCGCTAAAGTCAGCCGATGGCAAAGAATATTCTAATCGATCATCCGTATCGAGATCGATGGCCATAACCTTAATTTAATTATATATATATATATATATATATATATATATATATATATATATATATATATATATATATATATATATATATATATATATATATATATATATATATATATATATATATATATATATATATATATATATATATATATATATATATATATATATATATATATATATATATATATATATATATATAAAATATATATATATATATATATATATATATATATATATATATATATATATATATATATATATATATATATATATATATATATATATATATATATATACATTATATTTGTAATATATTTTAAAATTAGGAATTAATAAATTTATTATAAAAATAAATGGAAAATGTTAATATTAATATATTAAACATGATTATAATACTGATCAGAATTTCAATTACAGCAAATTGGCGCTGCGATTTGTTTTTGCTTTTTTACTTTTTAGCCAAATTGTAAAATTCTTTTATCATTCGATTCCCAAGATTTTATTCATTTTGTTTGACACAAAACTTGTCGATATTGGTTTCGAATTACGAATTTGCTAATTATTTAAACTTTCTTGTTCTATAAGGCATTATTTAAGCTATTAACACGTTGACGACAATGCGTGTTTTGTACCCGAAATTGCGCGCCCATTGGCAGACGTCTTCATTCCGTTCTTTATTTAGATAAAACTCTGGAATTATATTTTAAATATGTATCTAGCAGGTTTCTTTCGTTGTAATTTTTTAAAACTTTATCAATCCATAGAGAACAGAATGAAAGCGTTTGCCAATGAGCGCGCAATTTTGAATGCGTGCATGAAAAATCATGCAAATTATTGTCAACTTATTAAACAAAAAAATTAGCGAAAATCAATTCAAAAAAAATTAGGTCAATTTAATGACACATTTTTGACCTTTTGGAAAAGTAACAAAAAAAAGTTTAAATAATTAGTAAATTTATAATTCGAACCCAATATCAACAATTTTAGTGTCAAATGTAAATTGAATGCAAAAGGAATGTTACAATTTGGTTAAAAAGTAAAAAAAGTTATAAAAAACAAATCCCTTTTTTGTACAAATTTTATTTTTTACAAATTCTCACTGTTGCAATGTGCTCGCCGATGCTGATCGAATTTGTCACGTCGACGCACGTGAAATAACCACCATGCGGCACTATCCACTTCGGCGCGTTGTCATTATCGTCATTGACATGAATGTCCACACGTGCAAACGCTCGCCGTCCCGTCATGTCATTCACCATTAGCGGTACGCTAATTAGTGAACCGACGCGTTCTCGATCAACTCGTTCGCGCAGCAAAACTCTACCACTATTAGGCTCTACGATAATCGGCCATACAGTAGAATTGGGAATTGAATTATCACCGGCAATTGCATATCGTAGCGGAGCTTTTCCTCCAACTGCTTTTACTGTCACTATAGCACTTTTATTGGTCGAAGCTCTAAAAATTTTTTTGTTTTACCTCTTATCATCTATAAATGTATTTATTTTACATATTCAAAATGCCTAATTTTTACTAAGTAATTGATTGAGTTGATTATTTATTATTAATTATAAGATCATACACAATGAGTCAAAAAAATTACCCTAATTTCGCGTGTATAAGGCCGGGTGTTTTGAACCAAATTTAAATTGGCGCCAATGAGTTCATTTTATTGTATCCGAATCCGTTGAAGTTCAAATTTTGTGCCCACTTTTATGAAACCAAAACAAAATCAGGCGCAAAATTTAGACTCGCTTAAATCCGATACAACAGAATGAACTCATTAGCGCCAATTTAAATTTGGCTCAAAACACCCGGCCTTATACATGCAAAATTAGGGTACTTTTTTTCAAATTTTCTTTTGCTTTTTCTTCCAATTTTCTTTGATTTCTAATAGTAATAAGGTCGAAACCACGCATTTTCAAGTTTCATTTTTCTCATAATGCGTGAAAATTACAAGATAAATCAAAGAAAATTAAAAGAAAAAGCGAAATAAAAGTTTTTTTTGGCTTACCCTGTATGTTTTTATTACACTGAATTTCTTAAACTTATACCGTGTTTCACTGATGACCGTAGTGTAAACGATTTGTTGAAAGCGAAGTGTTGAGCTTAGTTGCTTGGATAAGGTTGAAAATTCAACAATTACCGGCAGATACAAAACGAACACGCCATCACTTATTGACACGTTAAGTAAATGTACATTTTCTATATTTGTTATTGATGACGTGTCTAGCGTCGTTAGAGTGCCCGTAATTTTGTCAATGCGGAAAATGGTTTCATCGCCTTGTACAATTTCGAAGTGAAATTTTGATGTACACCTGTCGTTTTCCGTATCATCCGTCGGACCAAATACAGTATCCTCATCATATAATTCCGGTTCTGTGAAACGATAGACGAACGGAGTGTTTTCATTAATGGCATGCGTGATACGAAGAGGCATGGGACCGCGCCACTTTGGTTCGCTATCATTTATGTCTTCGACGTTAATACGAACGATTGCATGCGAGGCAAGTCCATTTACATTTCGGGCAGAAATCGTATACTCGTAATAGTTGCGCTCCTCAAAATCAACTTGTAAACTTAGAAAGATTTGTCCGGTCGACGCGTCCAACGAAATAACTAAAATTGATTTTAAAAATTAATTTAAAAGCCATTCTCTATTTTTTAAATTTAACTAAAATTGAGTACTTCGGGAGAAAAAAATTACCCTAAGTTCGGGTAAATAAGACGCGGCCGTTCGAAGAATTTTCAAATTTTGACTTGGCCTTCATTCTATTATAAACAATGTTGAGCTCATCATTTTTAAACTATAGATTGCTTTAATGAAGGTGTTCATTAAATTTTATATTTAACCGACACAAAAAAAGACCAAGTCTATATTCAAAAATTCTTCAAATGGCCGCTTCTTACTTGCCCGAACTCAGGGTAAATTTGTTCATACATATTATAGAAAATTTATTTCTCAACTTACCAGACTTATTTCCATCAACAATTGCATATAGGATCTCGTTTTTTAAATTATCTTCAAAAATGTCTGCAATTTCTTTATCAGCAATTACTGTATGATTTCTGTCATGTTCCTTGTATTCATCGCTATTATCGTTCATTTTTGATATTCCGGAAATGTTTATTGTTAGTAGTGCTCTAACCGTTCCAATAAGTGTGCCAATTGGAGCAATTTCTTTCACATTCATAGAGTATTCAATGCGCTCAAATTGCGGTGGCACATCACGTGCAGGATCAACATAAATTGTAACTAGAGCTGATGATATAGTATCGTTCATATTACGCGTTACATCAAATGCAATGACAGCCAATGAGTATTTTGAAATGTAACGTGCATCCAATAGCGCCCGCAGGGAAATTTCTCCTATAATATATATTAGTAGGTTTATTTTTTAGATATTTTGAATATCTTACATTTTTTATTTTAATTTAAGACGTATAATTAGCGGAATTCAATTTTTTTTAAAAGTTAAGGCCTTTTGTTTTTATATACCCTAATTTCGCGTGTATAAGGCCGGATGCTTTAAGCCAAATTTAAATTGGTTCCATGTTCATTCTGTTGTATAGGGTCCGTTGGGATCCAATTTTGTGCCCACTTTTATGAAAATGAAACGAAGGCGAGCACAAAATTTGAACTCGCTTGGATCCAATACAACAGGATGAACTCATTGGCGCCAATTTAAATTTGGCTCAAAATACTCGACACACGAAATTATAATAATATCAAATTTAAGTTTCTTTTTTAAACTTACAACATTTTATTATTATCTGTGCCTATTATCTTTTATAATAAAGAACTTTTAGGAACGATTGCAACAAAATGGCACAAATGCAAATTTTTAGAAATACGCATTAGTGTCATAGGTTTTATACAAGAAACTAAGGTATTTTTATATAATAGATTTGTACCTTTCGTAAAGTCAATATTGAAATGACGAAATACATCGCCACTATGAATCGCATAACCGACCATTCCATTCGTATTGCTAAACGCACGCACGCTAATAACATGTGTTCCTATAGCTGCTGCTTCCGATACGCGAGCAGTATAGTGCGAATGAGTGAAAATTGGTTGGTAGCGATTGGTGACGCGAAGGCGAACCTCGGCTTTTGATTCCATTGGCGGATTACCTAATATGTATGCAAAAAATGTTTACAGCTGTGAATTGTCTCTATAAATGACTCTAGTTCTATAAATGGTTCCGAGTCATTTGGAGCCATATGGCTTTGCTGCGGAGCCAATTGGTCGGAGTCATCTATCAGCCATTTGGATCCATTTATGTCTTAATAGCTTGCAATTATTGTTTATGGAGTCATCTGACTTTTCGTGGCTCCGTTTATTTTTAAAAAGAGCTAAAAGAGTCGCTGGCAACTAGCGGCTCCGAAGTCAACCCGGAGCCAAGTCACAACACTTCATCCCATTAACACAAGCAGTTGATGTTATCTTCATATTTTTTTACTGTTTTTCATAGATATACTTATGTAAATAGAGTTTTAATATTGAATTTTTAAGGTTAGAGTTGTTATAATGAATTGGAAATAAATTTTTATTTAACCATTGGATGATATGTTGAAAATCATTTTTTCTTATTATTGCGTGAAATTTTAAAATAATTTACCTCGGTCGGCAGCGATAACGTAAAAACGAAACTCCGCACCCAGTTGCATCGGGATTTGGGGCCGATGCGCTATCGTAATCCGACCATCGTATTTGTTAATGTCAAAAAAGGATGGCGCATTTTCAGCCAGTCGATACCGTACCACACCGTTCATTCCTAAATCGGCGTCCGTCGCTTTAACAACGACCACGCGAGTGTTTTCTCCGGCATCGTCAGCTATATTGGCTGTATAATGATGTTGCGTAAACTGTGGTGCGCAGTCATTCACATCCTCGACATCAACGTTTACAATTGTGTATGCTGTATTCTCATCCGTTTCATAACCCAGTGCTTCGATCGATTGTGCTCGAATCGACAATCGTAATTTGGGCGTATTTTCACGATCTAGCGTTGTGGAATAATTCAAATACAATAGACCTGTCTGTGAATCCAAAGAAAATGATGGATGTGGATTGACAATACGAAATTCAAATGCTTTGCCAACAATATTCGATGACATAGGCCACAAAGAGAGCAATGGTTCAATTGATGCTGGAGCCGTTGAAATGGTTTGATTTTCGCGGACACTAATTGAATACAATTCGCGTGAAAATTTCAATGAGTTTTCCTTATTAGTGGCATTTTTCGCGAGAATATGGACAATAGTTGAATTTGTATGAAGACCGTCGGATGCAATTACTTTTAACTAGAATTATGAAAAAAATAATACTAATACCCAAATTTCGCGTGTATAAGGCCGTTTTGAATCAAAATTTAAATTGGCGCCAATGAGTTCATTCTGTTCGTATCGAACCCAAGCGAGTCCAAATTTTACGCCCGCCTTTGTCTAGGCTTGATAAAAGTGGGCACAAAATTTGGATACAACAGAATGAACTCATTGGCGCCAATTTAAATTTGGTTCAAAACAATTGGCCTTATACACGCGAAATTAGGGTATTTGTAAAAATTCATTTTACAGTGTGTCCAATAAATTTATATTCACCCACGTTTTTGATGTTTGTGTTGTCAATTTACAATATAAAATTTTAATCAAAAAATGTTTTTAAAACTTGATAAATTCTTTATAAATTTATAGTGAACGTATCATTTTTGGACAGCGAATTTTGTAAAAAATGGCATAAAATGAAGAATTTTTTTTCAACTGCTACAAAATTGCACAAACATGTTAATAAAGTTATATCGTATGATATCCTGAAATTAAAAGGGTATTTTGCTGTAAATTGACTCACAAACAGTCAAAAGCGCGAGTGAACGTAAATTTATTGGAAACATTGTATGTGTATTTTTGCATACCCAATAGTCGGATGCACTATATTTTGAAGGATCATCTGAAGCTACGGTTATTATACCGGTATTGCTATTTACATGAAAGAGGCGATGGGAAACGCTGACGCGTTTGTTGTTACGTTCTTCTTCCACTTGTCTTATTGCATATCGTAATCTTCCAATGGTGTCTGCATCATTTCCAACGACCGAACACAAAATAGCGCCTAAAAAAGTATAGAAATGTTACACAGCTTGCTACATTGTAATTCACAGATAATTACCGTTAACTGGCGGTAAATGCAACAAAGATTCGTGAGAATATGGGAAATAAGGTGTCTCATCGTTAACATCTTTTACAATTACATTAATTGGGATGGGTTGTGTTATATGACGAGAGAATGGGAACCGGTCCCCCATTTGAACGGCCGTAACATAAAATCGCCACGTTTTAGTCTAAAAAGTAAATAAATTATCGTTAATAAAATGTTTTTTTATTAGAATTAACAAGTAGATACAGAACACTGAGTTCTTATGTATAAGAATTGTTAGCGATTTTTGAATTTTGACTTGACTTTCATTATATAATTATTTTTACGGGGTTGTGAGTCTGTTCGAAAAAAAATTTCAAAATTAACACATAAGTAAAGAGAGCTTTTTTATTAAAAAAAAATTTAAATGACCGAAAGTTTTTTTTTCAAATTTTTTAAAATTCTTATTTATTGTTAGTGAGAAATGAAAATTGTTAAATTTTACTAGTAGAGAGTAGTTAGGGTTTTTTTAAAAACCATTTAAATTTCAATTCGTGTACACAAAAGTGTACATGTTGTCACCACCGATGTGTAAGTGACTCGCGACCAGACGAACCAAATGTAAAATGTCCTATTTTTAGCTCGTTATTTTTAGCAATTTTTTTTTGAAAAATTTGGCTCAATTTTGTTGAATTCGGCTCAAAATTCAGCCATTTGGCTCATTTTGGCTCACAAACCAAACCACGAGCCACTAGCCACTATTGAGCCACTTACTCATCACTGGTCGTCACTTATGCTTTAAAAAATGAATCCATTTTCGAACAAAAAAATGTGTGTATTTTCAAAAATATCAATTCTCAATCGTCCGCCATTTTCGAACAAACGTGATATATAGCATATTATTGTAACAGTGATTAATAACCTTTTCAAAGTCAAATGCGTTTGAGGTTGTGCGAAATGAAACAATTTCTGTGCTTCCGTTCACCTTTGAAGAAGAAGATGACATTGAATTGTCAATAGTAAAATGCGCATCACCATTTCCACCATCATTGAGAATTTGATATTTTATTGTTTTACCTTTAGAGCTGACTGCGAATGTGCCAATTGTTGTCGGCAAATACAATGCTTTAGCATTTGTATTGCGATTTTGTGTATTAAATAGAAGCGAACGTAAGGCCGGCGTATTCTCTTCAATTATGCCAACGTATTCATTGTGAGCAAAACGCAAATCGTTCCATGACTTTGGTAGAATCTATAAATGAAATGATGAAAAAATTTATAATTGTGCAAATGATAGTGCATCTGTACCTTGTAATGTATAGCAATTTCAGTGGCGTTAAAATTGTCTTCAAATACGGGTATGGCAGTTACAGTACAATTTATCAACGATATTTTATCTGCGGGCCATAAGTTACGTAGACGTAGAACGCCATTCGCAAAGTCCAAATCAAAGCGTTCGTCACAATACGATTTTTTGTTATTATTCTCACCAAGTGAAAAAGTCACAAATCCATCGGCTTCCTTTACATTGAAAAGCGTCAAAACGCTACCAACAGGCGTTGTATCGTCGATTAGCGAATGAAAATGTTCACTTAAAATATAAATAAATTTTTTCTATAATAATTTTTCAAATTTTCGATGCATTTTTAATATGCATCTCTAGCATAGAGAAATGAAGTCAGACACAATACTATTTTTATTTTCGAAATACAATAATGACTGTATTTCCATTGCATCCCTAATACATAAAATATTTTTGCGCGCTCGATAAGTTATATTTCGTTGGACGCGCAACTTTATTCCGAGTCGATTGCAGAAAACAGAGTGTCAGTTAATTAAGTTAAAAAAAAGTTATAACCAAAAAACAAACGCATATTTTTCAAAATTTTTACGAAATTTTTTTAGTGTTCCTGTAAATTTGCTATTAAATTCTGAAAAATTGATGTTACACTTTTGTTAACTTAATCATTTGTCATTTTCGGCAATCGACTCGGAATAAATTTACGAGTCAAACGACATATAACTTGTCGAGCGCGCAAAATTTGCCCCGTGACATTTAAGCGAACAAAAAAAAATTTTTTCGGTAAAAAAAATCTCATAAAAAAGTATGTCTATTCCTGAAATTTTAACAAAATTGCAAAAGTTATTCAACTTTAAAAAAAGAACTTCTTAGTTAGTAGAACACTTTATCTATCTAAGCGGAGTGAATATGTAATTTTAAAGAACGAATTTACGTTTCAATGACAATAGGATTGTTGTTTAGGCCAATTGACCAAACCGACAAGTCGTATATTCGTACGGCAGTTGTTGTTGATCTCATGTGCTGCATTTTGGCTGTATTGTCAGACGCTCGGATGGTTAATTTTGTAAAATAGCGGGAACGCCGGCGGCCTGATTTAACGAATAAATCACCAGTTTTGGCATTAATCAAAAATTCGCCATTAACGTTTCCTATAAATTTTGCATTATGATTTTTAAAAAAAATTTTGTAAAAATAATTTTCCAAAAACCTGATATGATTTCGTATGAAATGTGATCCGATCCATTCGAATCCACATCGAATACTTCAACATGACCCACATATATGTATGTTTCATTACTCTTCGTATTTTCAATGTTCTCGTCAATAAAAAATTCGTAGTCATTAAAGAGAAATACGGGCGAATGTTTATTGCTCAATTGGATGCGGAATTCCAGACGTGCAAAATTAATGCGTCCATTTGCAGATGCCGAGATAACGACGGTAAAATTAGGAAATATACGATTCACATTCAGCGTATTTTGCAGAAATATATTACCGGATCTGAAAATATAAAGTTGTAAAAAAGTCCTACATTCAGTTATTTTCTAATTATCCTAATTTCTTAAGGCCGGGTGTTTTGAGCCAAATTTAAATTGGCGCCAATGAGTTCATTCTATTGTATCGGATCCAAGTGAGTCCAAATTTTGTGTCCACTTTTATGAAAGTGAAACGAAGACAAGCATAAAATTTAGACCCCAACGGATCTGATAAAATGAATTCATTGGCGCCAATTTAAATTTGGCCCAAAACACCCGGCCTTATACACACAAAATTAGCGTAATAAAATATGTTCACTAACCGAGAGTCGATGCGTAAAACATTGCCGGCAGAAATGTCATCCACTGAGTGAATACCATATACAATACGAGCCTCATTTTGTGTCAAACCGTTCATCTGCGCATGCACTGTATATACTACGTATCCGGCGAGTGTACCTTCTTTTAAAATGATGCTTTCATTCGATGCTAGGAATTGCGGTCTTTCATTTAAGGATCGTGAAATTCGGATGTTTATCTACATAATAACGGCCAAAATTGTATTTTTTTTATTAAAAAAATATTTAAAATGTAAGCGTATAATACCGTATCTTCAGTATAATCGACACCATCGCTTACGGTAAAATGCAACCTTATTTCACTTAATTCCACATCCATCGCACTTACTCGACGAGCCAAAATCTAAAAGTAAACAAAGAATACACTCAATTGAAAATAATATTTTTTATAAACTACAATACAGTGCGTTCCAAAAAGATAGGTTTTATATAATTTATGCATAGAACATCGCTTCGGGCTAATTTTTTATTAGTGTGTACCAGAGATTGTTTCTAATATGTTTACGCCTTTTCTTAACAACAGTTATACTGAAATTTTCACTTTTTAATGCGTTCCAAAATGATAGGTTCACTTTAATAAAACTATGTATATTAATTGTATATATGATATTTTTATTAAAATGTAATAATTATGACCAAAATAAGTAATTTAAGTTATAAAAACAGTTGTGGCATTCGTATAAGTCGCACTTTAAAAAGTCGATTTTGCACTAAAAATCGACCCTAATACGGTAAAAATTGCTTTCTGGTCCGAATATGGATTTTTTAGAAAAATGGATGATAGCATCTTAAAAAGCATTTTTGCATAATATATTGTGAAATTAGTAAAATTGCTATAAAAATTTTTAATTATAAAAGTTTCTATTTAAAAGTGCAAAAAGGGCTATTTTTAAGGAAAAAAACAACTTTTTTTTGGTAAACATATTAGAAACAATCCCTGGTACACACTAGTACTGGTAAAAAAATTAGCCCATGCATAAATTATATAAAAAAATTTATGTGAACCTATCTTTTTGGAACGCATTGTATAAAAAATATTACGAGCAATAACAATAAGCAAACATTGTTTACCCTAATTTCGTGTGTATAAGGCCGGGTAATTTAAATTTGCGCCAATGAGTTCATTCTATTGTATCGGGGTTCAACTTTTGTGCCCGTCTTCTTTTCAGTTTCATAAAAGTGGGCACAAAATTTGGACTCGCCTCAAAACACCCGGCCTTATGCATGCGAAAATAAGGTAATTTAAAAATCAAAAATTTTAAAGTATCGTTAATTGGGTTTTGAGTTGTGATATAAATGGTTTTACACGGTATTAAAACCTAATAACAAGGATTTCGTTAAGTAAATTTCTGATTTAAAAAAAATACCAATTCCCCATCTGATCCTCTAAAAGCGAAACTGCAGTTCGGATTCGAAATGTGGTCATGAATCTCCCACCATAACGGATCGCCGTCATCGTCGACAGCATTCACTTTACCCACCACCGTACCAACCACATCGCTATCGCTTACATACAATTCACGCCATGTGTCGTATGCGATAAGACGAGGCTTTCGATTTGATACGGTGAATTTGTTTGCTCGACCTGTAAACACACATGTATTGGGTCTGTGTTTATTGTGTATGCATTTATTTGTTAAATATAAGATAAACAAATGTGCTACCCGTTACAATAAGCGTCACTGTTGCATTTCCTTCAAGAGGTGGAATACCGGCATCACGGGCGACAATACGCAATTGATGCTGAGTGCCGGCTTTCAAGGGCTCCCTTGAAAACAACCGTCCAAATCGATCAATTTTAAAGCGTTCATTGACGCCTTTGGCTTCAAGTCGGTAATCAAGTTCCGAGTTTCGTCCTTCGCCATCCGCGTCAGTTGCAAACACTCGTCCCAAAAAAGAACCAACTGGCCTCTCGGCCGGTACCGGTATTGTGAGTGTGTCGGCACCAAAATTCGGCGCACAATCATTTACATCTTCAACGCTCACTACGACGAGAGCTGTGGTACAAAGTGAAGGCACACCAAAATCACAACTCTTGACGACGAGCTCGTGCTCAGATTGCGTCTCATAATCCAAGCGTCTTCGTCCCGTAACAATATAACCTAAAAATGTACGGTTTATGCTTATATTATAGTTTATATATTTATAGTGGTGGCCTTTGAACCTAACAGAGTTGTTAAAGTTTCATGTTCATTATCTTACCCGTATTTTCATCAATGGCAAAATTGCTTTGCGGATTACCACTCATAATTGAATATTTAACGCCTTTGTTGCTTTGTTCCGCCTTTGAGCTGCTTCCGTCTAATTTAATACCATTATAGTCCGGATCGACGGCCTCAACTTTTTGTACTACCCTATTTTCGGCCGAATTTTCGGTAATTTTAGCGAAAAAAATCGGTTGTGTAAACACAGGAGCACGATCGTTTCGATTAAGCACTCGAACGAGAATATGAATGTGTGAGGAAAGCGATGTTGACAACGAATCTTTTGGCACATCCGTTGCGCATACGGTCAACCAATAATATGAACCTTGCTCAAAGTCAAGCTCACGCGTCGTGCGTATCATACCGCTAAACTCATCGATTTCAAACAATCCAAGACCAGAGCCACCAACTATGTGATATATGACGACCGCATTTTCCGGGTCAATTGCTCCAACGCGTAATACCTCCGTTTTCTCCGGAAGATTCTCTAAAAATTTTTGCTATCTAATTATAAATTTTAAATATGTACATATTTCTTTATGCAAAAAAAAAATTATTTATTTTTGTACCCTCCACACTGGCTTCGAACGCCACATCAGAAAATTTTGGCGGAAAATTGTTTCTATCTACATTGATAAGAGAAATCTCCACTGCACAGTTCGTATTTAAGCGTACCGGTTGACCTTTATCCCACACTGTGACATTGAATTTATAGACAGGAACTTTTTCAAAATCAAGTGACGTTTCAGTTTTTAGAAATATACAACCGGACTCGCGATCGATGCGAAATGGTACTGTTTTTGTGGGTTTGCCGTCATTATAAGTTAGCTCAAATTCAAGTTTAGCGTTATCACCCACATCGGCGTCTTCTGCCGCAATACATAAGACTAGTGAATTATTGGGTGAGTCTTCAAATAAATTTGCCTAAAATTTGCATTTGAAAATATTGTATATGTAATTTTTTCTAATAATGTTTTATTCAATCTACCCGGTGCACGTCGCGTAAGCAATACGGCGCATTGTCGTTAACATCTTTTACGTGGATTGTAACATTGGCAAAAGCAATATTCGGTGGCATTCCATTATCATAAGCCATCACGAGCAATTGAATCTCGTCTGCGAATCGCGGCAAACGTTTTAAAATTCCTTCGCGTTGCATGTCAAAATATTCACGCCCAAGAGGCTTTTTAAGTCGTAATATGCCACTTATTGGATTGATTGTGAAAAATTCATCAACATCGACCATTGCGATATCATATTTTATGCGACCATTTTTGCCAATATCAGCATCATGTGCTCTTAACTGCAGCAATTCAATTTCGGATTGATCTTCATTCACAATGATCGAGTAAGAAATCTAAAAGACATATTAAAAACATATTAAAAGACATATTAACGAAATTTTCTAGAAAAATACCAACTTTTTCGAATTTAGGAGTGTGTATATTAGCACCAGTAATGCGAATTATAAATATAGATTTCGCAGATTTCGACTCGGAAAATCGTATGGGGGAATCGCGAACAATAACTTCTACGGCGTGATCAATGTATTCGACATTATTGGCATCAATTTTAGGTTTTGCCGCTTGCACAAGTGATGTTAAATTGGTTCTTACAAAAATCTCTCCTGACATTGAGTCGATGCGAAAAAAGATGTCATCGAGCGAATAACGCAACCATCCGTTATATGCCACATCAAGATCTCGAGCTACTATTACGCCAATTTTCTATAATAATAAACAACAATTAACCCATAACTGACGACGTGTACACTTTTGTGTACACGAATTTAAATTTGTGCAATTATTGGCAAATGTGTTCATTCTGTTCTGTATGGATTTATAAACATAAAAAGAATTTGTCGTATAAGAAACCTCCTAAGCACATATTTTGAGTGTGGTTCCAAAGCTTTACTCAATTAAAGAACAGAATGAAGGCAAACGCCAATTTGCGCGCAAATTTGAACTCAAAACATTCATTGTCACTTATGGGTTAAATTAGTTAAGGGGAGCAGTGGCCTAGTGGTTGTGCGATAGCTTGGGACGAAGTTCAGTTCCACCTCCGACCCCACCTAGGTGTTTCCATATTTGGAAGATAATAGGTACCACATTGCACAGTGTGGGTGATACGGCGGTGCTGACCAGGCCTTGTAAGCCGCATCAGCGATACCGCATGTTTATGCAGCAAACCAGCCGAGATTTCTCCGGCTTGATGGCCCTCATCCAAAAACCAGCGAAATGATTAGTTCCAAGGTCATTTCCAACGGGGGAGGATTCATTTGGGGCCTTCACGTATCACGTAATTAAATTAGTTGTTTAAAAGGCTAGAGTTGAAATTCAATTACCTCGCCAATTTTTGCGTCTTCACTGATGTCAAAGATTTTGCGCGACTCTGTTTTAATAACCGGAGGAAATTGATTAGGCAGCGTGCACGAATCTACAATTCCGAGAACATCGGTAAGTGTACCTGATACATTCACACGTTGCACTTCTATTGTGAATTGTGTAAATTGCGAGATTGGCAGGCCTAAATCCATTACCAAAACACGCAAAAGCCAAGCATTTTCGTTTAGCGGTAAATCGTTTGTGATGCGTATCTTAAACATTAAAATATAATTAAAATATTTATGCATATACATATGTGCTTTAATTTTATATTTTATAGGCTTAATAAGATTAATTTTTATTTTTTTAAGCAAAACAAATTATTTTAGAAATTATAATATTTTTATAATGAATTTAATACCTCTCCCGAGAGTGCGTTTATGCGAAAGTAATTTTCAGATCCATTCACTCCCAGCAATTTATAAACTATTTTGGCATTACTGCCAGAATCTGCGTCTTTAACTTTTGGTTGTAAGATCACCAAGTCGGATGGTGTGTTTGAATGCTTTCCTGATGTTACCTGTACCCGAAAGTCATGCGGCACCGATTCCGATATGAATTTTGGACAGTTGTCGTTAGAATCCGTAAGTTCAATTATGAGTCGAGTTTCAACGGACGCAATGGGCGCATCATCTTTTATGTCTCGTTCAATGAGTGCAATTAGGCGATAAATGTATGTTCGCTGTTGCGTGGGGTCGTCATAGTCGAGCGCCGTTTTTAGACGGAGTTGTCCCTTTCTCCAATTCAAATCAAAAGGCTCCACCACAAATCCGCCATGTATTTGAACAGAAGTTCTCGAATGATTCTCTGATGGGATCGCTTGCATTTTATATCTAAAAAACTAATTTTGAAAAATTTATTTTTTATTTTTAATTACCCTAAGTTCGAGTAAATAAGACGCGGCAGTTCGAAGAATTTTTGAATTTTGACTTGGCCTTCATTCTATTATAAACAAAGTTGATAAACAAAATTTTTAAACTATAGCTTGAGCCTGCTTTAATGAAGACGTTCATTAAATTTTATGCTTAAACGACATAAAATAACAGAATGAAGGCCAAGTCAATATTCAAAAATTATTCGAACGGCCGCGTCTTATTGACTCGAACTGAGGATACTTACCTTATCTTATGCTGATCTTGCTGATAAAATGATTTCGCAGAAAATTGCTCAATAATTTCGCCAACAAATGTCGATTCCGCTACCGTAATTCGAATCAATTTCTCGTTACTATCTGCTATTTCAATACCATTCATTATATTGAAGTCAAATGATAATGTACGACGTGAGTTATTTGGCATAATAGCGAAATTTTCTGTATGAATAACAACTTGACGACTTTGCGTATTGCGAAATGACAAGTGTTCGATAACAGAAACATTAAACATTACGATATCGGTACTAGTATTTGCGACTGTAAGCAAAAATTCGTCGGCGGAGGTGCGCTCAAGTCGCAAATAATTTGGCGCTTGATCAATGTTTTCAACTCGCAATTCTAGCTGATGCATTTTGGAAATCGCATCTTCAACACGAAGCACTGCTGCTGCTTGCACGCCGTTACAATATGGTTCTAATTCTAGAGCCGATATATAAATCTAAAACATTTTTAAATTAAAATTTATGCAGAAATTAATGCAAAAACAATTTTAATTAAGTAAATTATAATTTTATAAATGCATAAAAAATAAATTAGTGTATAAAGTTTGATTCTTAATAATTTATCCATCTTACTTTTGGTTTTGGAGTATCGTTGTTACGTCGTGGAGTGATCAAAATTTTTACAATAGCTCGATTGCGTATAAAACTAGACGCGAACGATGCTACATTACTTGAGCTTTTAGAGTCATCATTGTGGTAAAGTCGCGAAGCTCGATCTTCTATTCTGCATTCAATTGTATAAGTTCCTGGCAAAAGAGGCGCATAATTACGGATCCAGCCGCTATGCGATTCTACATACAAAGGTATTTGTGCATTCGAATCGGTGACGTTGCTTATTGAATACCATAGAGCACCATTCAAACCATCATCCGCGTCAAATCCATCCAATTGTATCAGCCGCGAATTGATAGGTGTCTGTAAGGTTGTAATGTTTTATCAAGTATCTACATAATTTTCTTAAACAATGAGGAAATGTTAATAAATATGTAGAGAAATTAATTTATCAAAAAAACGAACATAATCATCTGCCTCAAGTTCATAATCAACACGTCTAAACATCGGCGAATTATCATTTTCATCAAGAACTCGTAAATTCACAACAGCGGATGCTTCTAATGCATTCGCCTTCCGACGTTTTGCTACAGCTTTCACAAGTAAACGGTATTCTGACTGCATTTCTCGATTAAGAATATCATCATGCCTGAATTCAATTAAAAGAAAAGCAAAATTTCCTAGCTTTTTTGTGGTCGCGTTGAAGCGTTGATTATGATCGCCCTAAATTAATAATTTTATTACATTTTTTGAACATTTTTTGTTTTTAATTCATATTTCACGCATAAAACCAACATCAACGATTTTAAAGCTGATTTGATTATAGCCTCTAGGCAGATAAGCGCCGATTTTTACCGCACCAAACGCGCAACTATTATAAATAATTGATGCATTTTTATCCTCATTGTTTGTTTGATCGTCAACATCCTTTGGTAACTTCGACAATAATTTGCGTATTCTTTGTAGTCGACCATCACCACAATTATCGTTTATGGCCAGTGCGCCGATTTCGACATTTTCGTAAATGGATAAATTATATTCGGGCGCAGTAAATTGAAATTCGCCTCGATCGAGCGCCCGCGATATTTGACTGGGAAAGAATTCGGCTGCTGTGTAAATGAAACTTTCCAGAAATAATAACAAAAATAAAAATAATCGATTGGTTGACATTTCGATGGCAAAGACCCGAAAAAGTCTATGGCCGATCTTCATTGAAGAAGCCAAAAAATATAGAAAATCGTAAGTAAAGTAATGATTCAGTTAACATTTGAAAGAGCGACAAATAAAGACAACCCGTATGTTCATGAGTTGAGGAATAGATAATCACCTTCTAAATTCTAAAATACAAAAAATGAAAAAACTTAATAAAAGTAAACAATATAAACAATCTTTTTTATAACAATATTCCTCTTGTAACAATAATAAATTTTTAATAAATTATTTTATTTTGTGCATTATTGGCATTATTTAGAAGCTTCATTTTTGCTAATTAAGGTTAAAAACGAAATGTAGAAAATTGAATAAGAAATTTTTCAGAAAGAAAAATAATTTTGAAAAAAATGAATTTATTAAATATTTTCGTAATGAGAAACAAAAATATAGCAAATACTCAAAGCTATAAATGAATGGTTAAAAAAATAAATTGAACATTAATTTTTATGTTTTTATAATTATTCTAAACACTTTTAATTAATAGTAGTTTCTATATATATGTAATTTTCATTCAAAGCAGTATGATTTTTTACATTTTATTATTTGAATAGAAATACACATTATCAAAACAGACTAACATAAAAAAAACATCAACAACAAAATAACATAAACATCATTAGCAACAAACTAAAACAATCACAACAACAAAATGCACATTTGTAAAAGAAAAGTTCAATGCCAAAAGTTTGTAAAAAATTCGATTCCAGAAAATTCGCGCCAATTTTAATTTTCCCATAAAAACAGACAAAAATAACCTCAAAGCTAACTTTTTTCTTCCTTTTTTTATTAAGAGCTGAAGGCCACCCTCAGCATTGAAAAAATATGCTTTGACAATATGCTTTGACAAAGATGTTGGTAATTTATATATGCCTATTAAAAAATATGAAATCTGATTCCAAATTTAAGTTTATATTCATAAAAAACAATATTTTATTTAAAAATAAAAAAAGATTAATATCCTTAATATAAAAACAACAATTTTATAATTTAAATTAATAAATAATTTCCAGATCGAATGTTTATTTTCTTTTATTTTTTTACTTAAAATAATTGTAAAAACATAAACACAGAAGAACAGGTGCGATGGCATAAAAAAAAGAAGAAAAGTGAAAGTGTATTCTCGAGCAATTTCGAAGATTTGAATGAAAGAGAAAAGAATAAAGTAAAGCTGGACAAGCTAGTCACGAAATAGAGAGAAGTGAACGGCAGCTTATGTAAATCTCAAAACATTATTTTTTCATTTTATTAAAAATATAAGAAGAATGCCGATTTTGACTAAGAGCTAACACTATAATAAAATATCAAAGGCTAAGGCTTGAAAATTTAGTAAAATAGATCAAATAACTAATAAATATAAATATGTACCTAAAATATAGAAATATAAATTCATTAAAAACAAAATTCCTTCTACGAAAAAGATTCATTGTATTTGAAAAATTGGGAATAATGGAAAAGTTGTCTAAATTCATTTTTTTTGATATTAAAATATAAATTTAGAAAAAAAAATGCAAAATGGTGCCTAAATTCTTTGATGAATTCTAAAGAAAACAACAATTAAAAATTTGCATGCTTCAATTTCTCGCATTTGCAGGAGAAGGAAATGAATTTTTCACAATAATTGGCCTCGTGAAGAGCACTTGAAGCTGGATTTATCACTTTATAAGAGTAAAAACTAACAGTTGAACAATAACGAAATGGAAATCAATGGAAAATTTATAAAAAAGTTTAATATATATTACATTTTTTCAGTAAAAAATAGTAAATTAAGGCACAGATAGAAAACCTATTTACCTAAATATGTGCGACATATGAATCTAAATAAAATTGGAATTATTTTAAGAAAATTTTCTAAATTGATTTTCCTTTCATTGATTAGTGTCTTTCATGTTTGTCTGCAATAATAGCAAAAAAATACAACTTTGAAAACAATGAAAAAAAAGCTGAGAACGCATTTCATCGGCAACAAATTTCAAAACGATTTTCAATTTTCTAATCGTTGCCATTCCATTATGACATTTATATATTCAAAAAACGTATTAAATGAAGAAAATACATAAAAAAATAAAGAAAAAAAAACAAAAAATGAAATGTGCAAAAACAATTGCAAGGAAATTACCTCGAGCAATTTTTTAGCACTTTTCAAAAAAAAAAACTTTAATATTAACAATAATGCCAACCAAAAACAATGATGTGGCTCGCAATATGGCAAAAAAAGATACCGATATAATGTTTGTCGAGGCATAAAACAGATAATTGAATAGAAAAAATTTTGCTTAATTTATTGCTTTACACTGATATTTTTAAGTTATTTTTTATTATTTTTACAATCAGATTATGTAGATAAGTAGATAAAAGAATATTGTAAAGAAGAAAAAAAAGTACATATTTGTTGAATACAACGAAAGTGATTCAAATGCATAGATTTGTGCAGTTAATATTTTAAAAATTAATGCGATTTGGCGATTAAAATTTAAATTTGTCAGTTTTTATTAAATCAAATTTTTTCTAATCTTTTGTTCAAAAATGTAATGCAAAAAATAAAAAAAATAAGAATGAATCAATGGAAAGACAACTTATTGTTTTAAAATTTTAACATTAGCCAAAAACATCGATACCAAAAAAAAGTTTCCAATACAAAAAAAATTCCTTTCATTGTTTTACGAGAATATATGCAAAATACTTTTTTGAAATACATACACAACTCTGATTCGAAAAAAATAAAACATAAAAATATAATTTTTTAATGAAACTTTTAAATTTTAAGTTCAAAAATAATCAAAATTAATTTTTCAATTTGAACTAAAATTGAATGCAAAAAGAATGCCAAAATATTAGGTTGGGGAATAAGTTCGTAGCGTTTTAAATTTTATTTTATTTTACAACGATTTATTCTGTATTTGGTAATATATTTATATGTATTTGAAAGCGCTTTTTCTCCTCTACAAAACTGTGTTATTTGTTTTTTCTGAAAATTTAATTTTTTATTATTTTTCATGCTTAGAAATGGAGTACCCAGGAGGCAAAAATCAGCATTTTCGACATCTGCTCTTCTTCGCTTTTCATCGAGGGCAAAAAGCGGCCGAAGCCGCTCGGGACGTATGCAACGTGTATGGAGAAGGTGTCATAGGCGAATCTACAGCAAGAAAATGGTTTGCAAAGTTCAAAAACGGCGACTTTGACCTCGACGATACGCCTCGCAGCGGTCGACCTGTCGAATTCGACGAAGAGCATCTGAAGGGACTTTTGAAGGAAGACGGTCGTCAAACAAGCCGTGAATTAGCCGAAAAATGAACTGCGATCATAAGACGATCCTGAATCATCTTCATTCGATGGGATTTGTCGAAAAATTCGGAGCTTGGTTGCCTCACGAGCTTAGCGAAATCAACAAAGAAAATCGCCTTCAAATCGCGGCTCAACACCTCGCCCGCCATCGAGCAACACGCGGTCATAAACAGCGTTTTTTGTACCGAATCGTCACAGGAGATGAGAAATGGTGCCTGTACGTCAATATGAAACAAAGAAAAGAATGGGTGGCCCCTGGAGACACGCCGAAGCCGAGAATCAAGCAGGATCTCCACCCAAAAAAGGCTATGATCTGCGTTTGGTGGGACTGGGAGGGCATGGTGCACTGGGAAATGCTCGAACGAAACGCTACGGTCAACAAAGAGCTCTACATTGCCCAGTTGCGCCGTGTAAACGAGGCTATTCGACTGAAAAGACCCGATCGACAAGGCCAAGTCATCTTGCTTCACGACAACGCCAGGCCCCATGTTGCACAAGTCGTCAAAGCCGCCCTCCAAGAGCTCGAATGGGAGGTTCTTCAGCATCCACCGTACTCTCCGGACCTTGCGCCAAGCGATTACCACCTTTTCCGCTCCTTGTCAAACCAAATGAGGGGTGTTACCTTCGACGGCGAAGAGGACCTCAAAAACTGGCTCAACAACTTCTTCGATACCAGACCGGGCGATTTTTGGCGAAACGGCATCAACAAATTGGTCGAGAAGTGGGAGGAGGTCGTAAACAGTAACGGAGAATACATCATTGATTAATTTGTTGTAATAATTATTGTTTTTTGTTTAAATAAATCTTTGTAAAAAAAACGCTACGAACTTATTCCCCAACCCCAATAGATGAAAAAGTCTCGCAAATTCGAATTCACAAATAAATTAGTAATGTCAAATTGAAATTTTTCATACGAAATAAAATAAAATATATACATAAATTGCATATGTAAATGTATAAGGAAGCGAAAAAACACTACAATTCGGGGGATCGAAATAAAAAAATACGTTGAAAAAAAAACTATCGGACAATGGTCGAACAG
Organism: Bradynema listronoti; assembly: GCA_024678965.1. Lineage (NCBI taxonomy): Eukaryota > Metazoa > Nematoda > Chromadorea > Rhabditida > Allantonematidae > Bradynema > Bradynema listronoti. The sequence goes on along the minus strand of JANLNO010000001.1, from coordinate 6,733,169 downwards.
TAAAAAAAACGCACAAAACTGATGGAACAAAGTTTCGTTCTTTTTCTTTTTTTTTCTTTTGGGTTGTAAATTAAAAAAAGTATAACATATAAAAAAAAAGCAAAAGAGAAAAAACAATTCTTTTTTCATTTGTTCTCTTCGATCTATGTTTGTTTTTATTGTCTGTATATTTCATTGCTATCGTTTTGTGTTTAATGTGTCCTTGATTAGAAAAAATGCCATTTCGGTCATAGGAAATTATTCATACAATTTGTGAGTTGAGAAACAATAAATTCGCCTAATTTTTTTATGAAAATCTTTCGAGTTTTTCTCTAAATTATGATTTTTAATAAATTTTAAAAATAAAAATACTTGCTCATTATTATTCTATAAAAGTAGGAAATTATAATAATTAATTTTAATTTATTTTAATTGTTTAAGGATTTTAATCATTTAAAAATTACAAATTAAAAATTTTAAATATTCAATTCGTTAGGATTAAAATTTCTCATCAAAACGCAATAGCGGCGATGTTTTGTGGGTGAAAGTGTTGAATTGCGTATGTAAATTGAAACTTTTTTCTTATGCTGATGTGACAATTTCCATTTTTGTTCACACAAATTATTACAATTTCGCGAAAAATTATTACTTAGACATTCACACATGCATGCATCTCTCTATACATATGATGTTAAACTGAAATAAATCAAAAAGTCGAAAAATATCAAAAAAATTTGAAAAATATGCACCTGCAAAGTATTCAAACCTATAATTTCACCACATTGAAATAGAGAAATTACAACCAGAAATATATGCATAAGAAGCATTGAGATCTGTAAAGAGTAATGCAAAATTTGTTATTTTATAAAAAAATTTAGTGATTAATAATCATTTTTTTAAGATAGTTTTTTCTTTAAAATCAGTAATCTCGTATGGTATTAAAAATAGATATTTTTAATATGATTTTTTAATTCATAAATTTCAAAAAAATTTACGCACTTTTTCAGGACATGTAAAAAAAATATAATGATTTTACGAAATTTTTAATTTAATCAAGAAAAATAAAAATATCAAAATAATGAATAAGAATATAAAAAATACTCAATTAAAAACAATGGTCGAACGGATTATCTATTTATGTAAAAAAAGGAATAGCCAAAAAAAATTAAACGTCAAAAGTTTTGAGAAAATTCACTGATAATGGTAAGAAATTTTTTCTTTATTTGTTTTGCACAAAAATGAAACACAAACGAAAACAGCCGAAGAATTTATGAGAAACGCTAAAATTTATTTTTAAAAAATTCGTACAGAAAACTTTAAGAAAAAAAAGAAATAATTTTATAAAGTTCGACGAAAAGGAGGGACATTTTTGCCTTAATCGGGAAAAAGAGCAAAACATCTCCGACAAATTGCCGAAAAATTTGTGTTGGTATAATTTCCTTATTCGCAGGACAATATTGTTGTTTTATAAAAAGAGGTCCAAAAAAGCGTTGGCTATGAGATAACGGATTAAAAGAAAATTATCGGATCTCACGATGTGGACAGTGGGCTTGGTAAATTTCGTCACCCAAAACCCATTTGAATGGGTTGTAATTTTTTATGTTATAAAAGCGCATGCCAACGGGAAAATATAATTATAACAAGAGAGATAAATACCTTTTTTAGAGACAATAATTTAATACTCACGGATTTTCCATTTATTATTACAATTAAAATTGATTAATTTTTCATACTTTTGATTACTGGAATGCTTGTGCTAACTTTAAAATTAGAAATCTTTCATAAGAAAACATTACATAATTAGGTACTCGTTGCTTTGCATATGTTGCAAAAAAGTTGGAGATGAATATAAAATGCCGCAGCAATATTTCAATATAAAAAATAGCATTGTCACGTAGCTACGTGCAAACGACATGCAAAAGATTTCAAAGGGAATTTTAAAAGCAAAATTTTCGTTTAAATAAAATTTTTTTCACCAAAACATGAAATTCCAAAAAAGTGAGAAATGAATATGCGCAAAAATGTGACAATAGTGAATACGCATATACAGAAATGGATAAGTGTATAGGAAGCAAAAAAAAGACAAGAAAACCACAACAAAATGGCCAACGAATAAAGAACAAAAGTGAAAAGAAAAAGGACGCAAAGTGTACACAGGAATCGACTGCGAAGAAGTTATGCTTTCCAAGAAATAGAAAGGGAATGAGAATATTTGGACGGAAAGGAGCGGAAAAGAAATGAAAAAACGCCATAACACAACTGAATGATGGTGGTTGCGGTTGGGTCGCCGGATTGATGTGAAAGTTTAAAAACAAAATGGACAGTTATTGCTGCGTGATGGCGCCTTTGCCATCCATCCGTCCCGAATATCATCGCAAATAATCTCAACACAACACAAATAAATAAGAAAGCATTAAAAGCAGAAAATGGCGATGACGAATTTTGTACATTTATTCTTGGTTATGTACACAAATACATATGCGCATTGTACGGCATTTGGATAGATGAATATAATTTTTTAAGGTTTATGTATGAGCATTGAAAAAAAGATGCCAATAATTTCCTCTTCCATAAAACCAAAAGGAACGCATGCTCGCGAGAGGAGATGGAGGAAAAGGTACATAAGATATGATGATCAACGATGGAAATCTCATAAAACTAAATGCATTGCGAGAAAATATAGATTGAAATATAAATAAAACACATTTCTTTCAGCACAAAAAAGTGACAAAAAATAATAATAAAAGTTGCCACACACATTCCGAAAAGTTTTAAATTAAAGAAAAATTAATTTGAAATAAAAAAGAATAAACTTTTAAATTACAATGAACAAATTCAGAAAATCTAAATATTTACAAGGCGACCCTTTATTAATACAGTCAAACCTATCTAATTGGGCACCCCTGTAATTGAGCACCCTCTCTAATTGGGCACCCTCTCTAATTGGACACCCTCTCTAATTGGGCATCCTCTCTAATTGGGCACTCCCGACAAAATTTCAAATAAATTCTTTTTTATATTGAACAATAAATTTTTGGCAAAGTTTGCAAGCTAGGATAGTTATTGTCGCTTCAGTTGACTACAGGCAGAATAAAGAGTTGATGGAATAAAGATTATTAGAGAAGTATTCGTTTTTGGTGATCAACGTTTTCACCGGAAAGTTATCTAGAGTATTTTCGCAAAACCTCTGTAATCGGGCACCCCCGAGAGGTGCCCAATTAGACAAGTTTAACTGTGTACACTGCTGCAAAAAAATTTAAAGGTTTTTCGACCCCTATTTTATCTAGAATCGTCTGCATGGCTTCAGAAACTTGATGGTTTTTTATATGCCCTAATAAACTAGATGAGCAACCAGCTGTATCTAGTTTTCACAAAAAAAAATCAAGAAAAAAGTCAAAATTCAGCGGATGCTACATATATTGTCCAATATAACCGAAATATGTTTTTATACTTATTCAGATAATTGTCTTCAAATTATCTTTTTTTTAATTAATCAATTTATTTTTTTAAAGTCTTCTTCTTTTCTTTGAAAATTCATAAATTAGTAAACAACAAATAAAACAAATAAATTATTACCAGATATGAAAAGATGATAGTAAAGAATTATATTATAATTTTCATGTGATAAACTTGCGCACTCCTAGCTTGACGCAAATTACTATAATATGACATTATAAACGATTCTGTAAAAAAAATCCGGAAAAACTCATATTCGGAGGGATTGTAATTCTTTATTATAGTCTATAGTTAGGGCATATAAAAAACCAATATTTCACTGTGACAAACATGATCCTGTTTGATGTGCTCGTTGATTTCATCACGTATCACTAGTTATAATTGCTAAACCTTATTTTTGTATAATCAAAACATTCGATTTGTTTCTCATTCCCGTAAACACTCCAAAAATTAGGCACTAAATATAGTTATGCAAAAAATAATTACCCTAAGTTCGGGATGATAAGCCGCCCCCATGCATAAGCCGCTGCTTGGCGAAGTGTAAAAAATTGAATTCACTTTTTTTTCAATTTTGTTGAAATTGATGAAATTTTTTGTTTGTTAGATATTTTTTCGTTTATGTTATTAAGTTTTCATTTTTAGCGTATTTTTTATGTATCAACATCGAAAATCATACACTGCAGAATTCAAATTGCGTGCGGTTTCTTTCGCCGAGAAAAATGGAAATCGAGCAGCAGAGAATTTTTTCAACGTTGACGAATCGATGGTGAGGAGATGGCGAAAGATGAGTCACGTCTTAAGTGCGACTAAACGAAATAGGAGAGCATTCCGAACAAAAAAACCCTATTGGCCGGATTTGGAGGAGAGCATCAAGGAGTGGGTATTGCAACAACGAAGAACAACAACGAACAAGAGCACTCTAAGATCGCAATTATTCCAGGCGGGCTGACGAAAATACTCCAACCTTTAGACGTTGCAATAAACAAGTCATTTAAAAATCGACTTCATCGCAAATGGGAAAAATGGATAGTCCACACATACTTACACGGCCGGCGGGCGTATGCGTCGAGCATCTTATTATCGAATCTGCTCATGGATTCTCGACAGTTTCAATGAAGTGCCTCAAGAATGCGTGCAAAATGGATTTCGACGCGCCTTGGAAGAAGGCGCGCCGATTTTACAAGAACCAGATCACGAAGAAACTGTGGAACTAGAGCAAGAAGAGCAAGAAATCTTGGAGGAGGAGGAGGAGGCTGAAATTGTAGCTGAAGCTCTGCCCGAGGAATTTTATAATTTGTTTGAAAGTTTTCATTTTGTTTCTGATGAAAATTTTAATGGATTTTAATTCTATTATAACAACAAGTTATTTGTTCTTTAAATAAATTATTTTTGCTTTTGAAACACAAAAAATAAAAATAAAACTCGAAAATGTTTGATAAATTTTAGAAAATATTGCAAAAAAATTCAAATTTATTAAGAAGTGAAATTCGCTTCGGGACGAGTTTGTTCTATAAGCCGCGGCTTATCATCCCGAACTTAGGGTATTCAGTATTAAATAAATAATAAATTCTGGTCGAGCTCGTTCGAATAAAAGCGCAATTTTATAATCTTCACGAACAAAAATGTCTCAATGAAAAAAGAAAAAGCACATTGCAAAGTTGCAATTTGCGGCCAACTCGTCCAAAATAGATTATTTTTTTCATTTCTTCCAAAGTTTGGAATCCTAGTCACTATAAAAAAATATGCGGAATGGTCAGCATACAGTTTTGTACAGTCTCTTGCATAAATTCATTTTTGTTTTTTAACCCAAAGATTTCAGCCAAATGCTTCCTAACGATGAATTGGCTTTGGTCTGACGAAAAACGTTTGGGGCGGTGCGCAGAGAAGGGACGTTCGCGATTAGTTGACTTTTTGTGGTACAGGTAAACGCGAAATACGAAAATATTCTTCGATATTTTGAAATTTTTGTAATTTTGCGAGTTGCATAACTTTGATTGAAAACTCAAGTTTTATTCCCTCATTCTCTATATAAATTTCAATTCCCCCATTCTCCATACAAATTAGGCAGATTAATTCTTTAGTTCAATTCAAATGCAATACGAGCATAATCTCCTTTTAAGCATTTCAGCGATGTGGAGCATTACGTTAGGCTTCGATGGATAGTAAATTTATCGGTGGGCGTTCTCGTTTGTACGGCTGTCTATTATATGGCCTGGAAAAGGCTGAACTTTTTGGAATTCAACTTCTACGCATCGCTCGCATTTCAATTAGTTTTTATTGCCGGAACAGCCTACGCATTTGCCAAAAACCCAGTGAGCTAACGAATTGTTTTATTATGAAATTTAGCTTTGAATGAAATTGATTGATGAGATAATATGTATGTATATTGTATAGTATTTTTCTCAAGATTTTTCGCTGTGCAATATTTTGTGTTTGCCTGGGAGCGATGGGCCGTACCGGACAGGGACTCTTTTCGCTCTTTATTATCGAGCGCTTGAGCGATGGTCCTGTGGAAAACATTGTCCATAACTTTCAGCTTACTTCCTCCATTGTCATCTGCCATTTGGAAATACAATCGAAAGTCACTGCGAAGCGAATTTCTCTAGCCGCCGGGCCGATTGAAGCGCTTCTCGAAAAGCATTTGGGTTTGCTTTTAAGCAGACTTCTACCAAAATAATGTATTTTATAATTCTTCTATTTTGTGGACCTAAAAAGAAACTTAGCTTTAAATAAATTTCTTTGCTTATTTCAATAGAAAAATTTTTTAGGCAACAGCGTGACAATTGGCAAGAAGATTATTCACTCGTTGAAGGCATTAATTGGCTCATTTGGTGGGGATTTGAAAATGACGAGCGACGAGGACGATACAATGGCTACCGTAATCGACAACGCACAAGTATGTAATAATTATGCATAAGATGATTTTTTTCTTATAATCAAATTGGAAAAGTAGCGACTAGGCGCTTTATCGCAAAAATACAAATGTAAAAGTTATTCTTCTTTTTATTACGGGAACAAAGTGAATACGAAGGTTGCCGAAAACTTGCGCACTTTTGACTTTTTTGTCACTATAAAAAAGTTTTCAAAAAAATTCATTTAAGCTATTGGATTCAAAATTTAATTCTCAATCGAATGCTTTTTAAAAAATGTTGTGACGGAGTTATAAGAAGAAATTCTAAGCATGTGACCCCCCTCTTTAGTGATCGAGATCCATGTAGCTTAGCCGGTAGAGCAGCGTTCCGGTTAAGCGTTGGTCGCAGGTTCAAGTCCTGCCGCGGAAGTCACCTTTTTCACATACACAACAAAAAACAAGCCTAAGCCTAAGCTATTGGATTCAGAATTTAATTCTCAATCGAATGCTTTTTAAAAAACAACTTGGAAAAAAAGTTATTATTGAAGGAGTAACTTTAATTTTGATTTTTCCAAATTTGTGAAATAATTTTACATTTTTAATTAGAACTTTTTTTTAAATTTAGCTAGAAATTTGATTCGAATAGCGTTCGATAGAGAATTAGATTCTAAATTCAACACTATAAATTAATTTTTTAAAAACTAATTTTATATGAACGAAATGCTTGCTCAAAGTCCAAAGTGCGCGAATTTCCGGCAATCGCATTTGTCCTCTTTTCGCAAAAAAAAATATAATTTTTTATACCAAAAAAATGATGTGCTTGAACAATTTTATTTTTACATTTTTATACGCTGTCAAAGACTTTAAATATAGTCATGATTTTATTTACAATATGTATTAGTCTTGGTTTAGGCGTTGGCTGATCGAGAATTTCTCGTAGAAGGCGGCGGTGTGTTAACAGAAGGCAACCTAACCGCTTCATCAAACGAAACAACTTTCACCAATGAAACCGCTGCTTTTGAAGGGGACGAAATGAACGCCTTTTTGCTGGAGACCGCAAATACGACAATGGAGTCGGCCAATGCGACAATCACCGCTGCGCCACAAATGGTGGCGCTTAATGAGACGCAACGACCGATATGGACGCGTTTCAAGTCCGCGTTAGCGCGTGCCGTCACGCATCGTTTCGTACGACGCTGCGAGGAAATGTTTTCGGGCGCGGTGAAAAGTTGCCACGAGAATTTTGAGAACTTTCAGGTATTGTTTGATTACCAAAACTCTTTTTATACAACAATTTTTTAGTATTCTTAGATTCTTTTTGAAAATTCTATTATTTCTGAAAAATTTTAAATTATTAAAACAACTTTTTCAGAGATAAAAATTCTGCGAATGTTTTTTTTTTAATTTGGTATTTGATTCTACTAATGTTATACATTATTACGAGATTTGATTTATCTCTATTTTGATTTATCATTTACAGAGTATATGTTACGAAAAAATGCCCTTTCTGTTGAAATATTTTGTCTGCGGTCGATTGAATGCGCTATCACTTTGTCAGGTAAAATTATTATTTACCCTAATTTCGCGCAGACCGGGGGTGTTTTGAACCGAATTTAAATTCGCGCCAATGAGTTCATTCTGTTCGTATCGTCGGATCCGTTGGGGAGTCCAAATGTTGTGCCCACTTTTATGAAACCGAGACAAAGGCTGGTACAAAATTTGGATTTGCCTGGACCTAATACAACAAAATTGGCGCCAATGAGTTCATTCTGTTCGTATCGGATCCGTTGGGGTTCAAATTTTGTGCCCGTCTTTGTCTCGGTTTCATAAAAGTGGGCGCAAAATTTGGACCCCAACGGATTTGATACGAACAGAATGAACTCATTGGCGCCAATTTAAATTTGACTCAAAACATCCCCGGCCTTATAAACACGCGAAATTAGGGTAGTTAAGAAAAAAAATTTTCTTTGTGTATATTTGTGTGTGTAGCCGGGCGAAATGACATCCATGGCGGATAGATACTGCGAGCGTGGTCTCGAAATGGAGAACAATGCCACTGGCAACGGAAGCGTTCCATTCACCGCCGATTTGGACGCTCAACTGGAAAGCGTTCAAAACGTCAGCCGCGAAATCAGCGATCAGCTAAAACTAAATGTAATATTATAAATTTTTTTGTATTCTATTATAATCTGCTATTATAATAATACATTCATTTAATAATTCGCCAAGTAATCACGTTTATAATAAAAAAAGCAACTTCTTGCAGCTTCACTTTCAAGCGATCGAGGAGCCGGCGCTTGAGCACATTCGTGCGCTCGATGAAATTAAAGCTGAAATCCAGGCCGATGTCGATATTTTTCGCGTAAGTTACTTAAAGATTTTTCGACATGTCACTTATACGCAGTTGATTTGCCAAATTATAGCTCACATACATATAGTTTACAAAAAAAATCAATATATATGAAATGCTTTTATGCTAATGAGATTTCAGGTAATTTTGGACACGCTTAAGGATGTTCTCAGCGCCTGTTTTGTGTTGCTTTTGTATTCGATTTTTAGCGATGCCGTGAAAACGATAAACAATTATTTGAATGACCTTGACTTTTCCAATCATTTCCTCACAAACGACTTTTGGTACATTGACGCGAGGCGACGCGCCCTCAAAAAGCCCAACTTTACCGATGAACCGCTAAACGACGAGGAAATAGAACACCACAAACTCATTCATCCGATGGGGTAAGCGGAAAAAATATTACATTTAAACTTTACGTACCTAATTATTCTATTTTCTCCTTATTCTTAAATGATATGTCAATTTCTTCACCAAAATCATTTTTAATATATCTAATTGAGAGGTGAATTTTTATGGGACCTAATTGGTTTAGCGAAATTGCGGCTAAGCTTTAAAAGTAAATTAAACCACCCTGCTTTTAAAAACAAGCATATTGTGGGTTGTAACGTTTGTTTTTTTTTATATGCTTTTTTATCTTCACATATTATTTGAGGATTTTCAACAATATGTATGCGATATTGTTTTTATTAGAATGTAAGCTAGCATAATAAATATTTACTTCGTACTACGTGGGTATTGCGTAGGTAATTTTACATTCTACCTATTGAAATTAAATGAATGTTTTCAATAATGAATGACTTTTTTTAGTGCGCCAAAAATTGGTGAAGTGATCACGAGTTGGACACCAGTTTTGCGATGGATTGTTCTCTTGTTGGTGGTCTTTATTATCATAATGTTTGACTACTACCTTTATCGAGTCATAATGTTGGTACGCATTCTAGTATGTATATATATATATATATATATATATATATATATATATATATATATATATATATATATATATATATATATATATATATATATATATATATATATATATATATATATATATATATATATATATATATATATATATATATATATATATATATATATATATATATATATATATATATATATATATATATATATATATATATATATATATATATATATATATATATATATATATATATATATATATATATATATATATATTATAAGTTTATTCCACTTTTTTCTAAATTATAAAAAAGAAAACATTGTCTTCGTGTTAAATTGTCGCTTTATATGTACTTTTTTTCAAGGTAGTGCGTTTCGGTGGTCAGTCATCGAGCGCTGCCGGTGGACGCACGTCTTTTGTAGGCGAGCATACATTACAAATCAATGTACAAGGCGATGGACCAATTGCCGAGATAATAAAGGATATACTCGACTTTAAGTTTGTAAAGTCGGTGCGCGAGGACATTACAAATGAGATGTGTTTGACGAGACCACGCTCTCCCGACTGGGGGGCAAATATTATTTGGCTAGCTATTCCGCTAGTAGTTATGTTGCTTTTACAGGTTTTAAACTTTTAAAGAATTAACTAAAATTCAATTTTTTCTTATTTTTCAATTTTTTTTTCTAAATGACATTTTTCGCCTAAGAATTTTTTTGTACTTTCAGCTGGTATTTAGCTTCGTGATCAATCGCATTATGATACTCTACATTCTCGGTTTTGTGTTTCGACGTCGTGCAAAGGAGCGCACCAAATACTTGTATCGTAAGCTTTTAGCTTCTCGCCAAGGTATAGGCATTCGTGCCAAAAAGCTCGGCCTTGTGACGTGGAAGCCGACGAATGCGGAAACCTCGCAATCAAATTCATTGCACGTCGTTAAGGTGTTATAAAAAGCATTCGGCATTTCTTGATTATATATTCTCCATTATATACAAATGTATAAATGTAATATTCATTTCATTATTATAAATTTGCTTGTAAATACGAGCACTCCAAATACCTAATAAAATTTTAAAATTTTTTGAACCTTTTGTCTAATGTTTTAGTTCAATGTCGTTCTTTTTTTTTAACTAACCCTAATCGTAGCCAACATTTACATTAATAAGATTTAAAAATCTCACCATTTCATCATTTAGATAGCGGGACGGGGAGAAGCATGGATTGAGCCAAACAATAATAATTTTTATTTTTCCATCTGAATAATTTAAAAGTTTGAATTTATTGTGAAAAATAAAGTCATTGCTCCATAGTCATGGATACGATTTTTTTCTCTACTGAATTTTAAACAGGATACGGTCGAAAAGCATTTATATATATTTTTTCCTAGCATTTATATATTTTCAGTTTATTTTTATTTCATAAAACAAAGAAGGCTTGTTTTATCAACAGTATCCACATGTTTATTCTTATTTTTTATACGTATCAGGTTTGAATTGAACGTTTTTAAAATACACTATTTTTTGCACTAGTCGAATACCTCGCATTTATTGGAAATGTTTTAGTGTTTTTGATATATATTTTTATTTATTTTCAGTTTTGGAAAGGAGTCAACAGTTTTGCAGAGGTAAGAGAGAAATGATGTCCAAATTTTTTGTGCTTGAATAATGTGTGCTGTGATGTACATGAAATTGAGAAATGATACGGGAAAATAATAGAATAATCGTAGCAGTATAATTGTGATGACGATGACAACAATGATGTTGGTGATAACGATATTGCGCCGCGTAAATGAGCGGAATAGTCGGACTAAATAGAAAGAAGAGGCTCATGAATTATTCATTGACGCCGTTTTGCGGCATTTTTGTTTTCACTTTTTTTGCGAGAATTTTTACTCTCGTCTAACAAAAAGTCATTTTTCTTCTGTTTCTCTGTTTTTTCTCTCGTTTAACTGTTGATGCTCCGTGGTTTTGTGCAATTACTCGAACAAAATAATAAAAAACGGTAAATGAGAAAGATTGTTCACGGCAATTTGATTCGTACTCTCGATATTTACCGTAATCCACCAAAGTAATAAAATTACTGAAAGTTATAAACTTGAGTAATTTGTCGGAAAAAATATTAAAGTATGTTTTTTGTGTAAAAAGTATCTTTGAAAAATAAAAAAATTTAGCTGATCACTAAATAACTAATGTTTTAGACAAAAATTAGTATTTCTTGTAACTCAATATTTTTCTCTTTATATTATTTTATGACACTGTAGCAGTTAACAACTGTAGTTGATACAGTTGATATGAATCAGCAATCATATCATTGTTATGACTTTTCGGCGTTTTTCCAATGTTTTTTTTTTTGATTGCGGACCACACAAAAATTCGCTTTTAAGGAATAAATTTTTTCTTCTTTACTTAGAAAAACTTAGGAAAAAATTAAAAATTTCGAATACAAAATTATGATACTGTCAAAATTTATATTTTTTAAGTAGGAATTAAAATTATTCAGATCGACATATGCATTTGTAAAAGAAAGAAAAAAATAGAAACTACTCGAACAAAATAATAATAATAAAAACTAAAAATAATAAAAACTATTAGGTTGTAAAAAATTTGTTCTTTTTCCTACTATAGATATGTAGAAACGTGGAGTTTTTTGCATTTTGTAGAACGTACCCGATTTGTAAGGACTGTGTTTCAACGATTTTTAAAATTTTTATTTCTAGCAGTTTTTCGTCATCTTTGATGTTTTTTAAAGTTTCACAACTCGGTCCTGCCAACCAATTAGGTTCAAATTTATAGGGTATAATAGTGCATTTAAGAGGAGCGCATAGCAAAAATTTCAAGTCTATTTGATCACTCTCCAAAAAAAATGCTCGGCTACATGCACTTTTTTCGTTGCATTTTCGTCTATAAAAATGCTAGAAATGAAAATTTTAAAAATCGATGAAACACGTCCTTCACAAATAGATACGCTCTAAAATTACTAATACGCTCTACAGGATGCAAAAAATTTTACAAAACCACGAACTTTTTTTACAACCAAATAAAATATAAAGAAGCATAATAAAAATTATAAATGCTAGCAGAATATTATTTTAAATACATATTTTAAAAACATAATTCGCATTTTCGCACTTTCGACTACATACATTATAATAGACTGTCAAATTATATAAATTTCTGTATTGGACAATTTTCATGGAAATTTAAACTGTTTATTTAAAAATTATCATAATTTATGTTTCAACAGTTAGGCCAGATGCTAACTCATTTAATTGTTGCTTTTGACTGTATGAAAAGAATGCAGGATTTTTAAGCCAACATTTTTTATAAGTCGTATTAATAATTTTGCACGATTTTATTATAACTTCATTCATTCAAATTCAATTATTAACGATTTTTGTGATTTTCAATGAGGTTTACTGAATCTTTTTTAAAATTTTAATTTTATAGCAAGTTATAAAAGAATTTTAAAAAATATTGCTAAAATATACTTTCAAATCTCTATTAAAATTTGTTTTAAAATTTATTTTTAGTGAACGCTTCAATTGTTTATTAATAAACCTTAAAATGAAAAAAAGATAAGCTTAAAAAATTGTATTTGAAAGAAGTATCGTTATAAAAAAATTTTACTGAACCGAAAAAAAAAATTTGAAAGCAAATTTTATTTCATTTTCCATTTCTGGTTCACTCATCGAGGTCCCATCACAGAAATTCGAAAGGTAAAAGCGTTTGAAAAAGAAGGGAATTTCTTTCATTTTTTGTCGAACTAATTTGCATAATCGCTTTTTTTTCTTTAGTTTTCTTTGCTTTTCTTTGCCTTTCTATCTTTCTTTTTTTTCATTTTTCTTCAATGTCGCTTTTCGTATTTTTTGCATAAAATTTTGAAATGTGTAAGTATTCGGTCAAAAAATGCCAAAACATCGATTCTTTCCAATTTTCAAATCTTTCTATTCATGCACACGATGATGAACTGGCAACGACCAAAAATTCGAATAGTCAATTATTGAAACAACAAATCTTTTATATATCATAGATGGGATAACAATAAAATATTATCTATAAAAAATTTCGTAAACTTTTTGTTAAATCTTATTAATCGCATTAGAAATGCTAGCATTCTACCTAAATTTGATAATTTACTATTAAATTGATAAAAAAGAAACCTGGAAAATATTTATTAATTTATTTTTAAAAGCCGGCAGAGTTTTTTCAGAAGTTCTTAGTGTGAACGTTGGAGCCTGATGGAGAATATCTTTTGAATTAGTATATTGTAATATTCTTTTTATAATAAATTTTGTTTTACGTAAAAATCTGGTTTCTTTCTTACCTAATAATTATAGTAGCTGAGAATAGGATGAATTTGCACAATAAATAAATGTTTAACATTAAAATAAAAGTGTTTGCTTGTTATTTTGAATTGAATTATCACTCGTACGGTCAATGTGGCGACAAGCGTCACTCAATTATGTAAATTCAGCGTTGCGAGCGGCAAATTCACTCTCGAGATTTATTTTTTTTCCTGTAACAATCATTTTTCCAATTGATCGACAATTTTCGAAAGTTTTTATTTTAAATTAAATTCAAATTTTCATTGAAAATTTTACATAAACGCAAATTATATGTTTGATATATTCAAATGCTTATTATAATTTTAATTTAAATTGTTAATACCTTTAGATTTATTGAATTCTTAATTTACTAATTAACATTTTTTACAACTGTATAATTGTTTTTTTTATTAGTATTATATGCTTTAAAATATATGTACGTAAAAACTTGTATTAATATATATAATTGTAAATATTGTGTAAACTAATATTTTTATTTTTAAGTCTTGTTTTTCTTGTTCCTTTTTATCTCATTTTCTTAAATTTCGTCAAGGCAAAAAAAAATGTCAAAATCAACGCCCATTTTTTTCTTCAAACGTTTTTATTTCTTCACATTCAAAAGCCAATTTTTTCTTTCCTCTCTTCATCATAATCCAATAATGAAGATGGCACCAAAGTGACATGAAATGACGAGGAAGTGGAAGAATTTTACCCAAAACAGGCAGAAATCCCATCTCGTCAAACAAAACATTAGTGAATAAAAGTTATGAAGCAAATCCTTAAAAAATAAAATTTAAATTACTTAATTTTTTGCATGATTACTTTCTTTTTATAAATTTTGATTTTATTTTAAACACCTTTTTTATTAAAGTTGAAAAATTTATACAAAATGTACATATATTTTCAAAAATGTACATAAAATTTCGGTAACGGTTAGTTTGCTGCGTAATGAAAATTGAAAGAAAACGAAAAATAAATCGTATATCATAGATGGGCAGAAATTTTGGCCACGCCCATTATATTATCTCTTTTTTAACCACGATGCCATGCTATTTTGTCGTTTTAAGATGAAAATAATAGCAAGAAAAATGGAATATCGCAAGGTTTTTCACTGTCGGCGCTAAGACAACCAACCAGCAAGCAAAAAGTAGCAAAAAGTGGAGAGAAAAATAAAAGAGAAATGAAAACATTCCATATTCTCTCTTTACAGTTTTATCCTATTTGCTTTCAAATGTTTACTATTTTTTAAATTTTATTTATTTTTTTATAATATATTTTTTAAATATTTTATAAACTGTTTTTTAGCATTCATATAAAATCGTAATTTATTATTTTTGAAAGCATATAAATGCAAAAACTCCATAATTGATCTACTAAACATTTAAATTATTATCTAATTAATTATTAATATCGATACTTACTACAAATTATTTTCAATTTACCACGTGAATGCTTTGCGACCCGTCGATGTTAATACCACCGACGGCGAACACATCTACAGCTTCGCTCAGCACTGCTAGTGTTTCATCGTTATCGCCAGCAGCTTCTTCAACGCATGTGTCGACCAATTTGCCAATTTCAAATCGATCCACTTTTTCTGAAACTCATTTCCCGAATCCTTTTTTCGCCAATTTAGCAGCTGCGGCCGGGGGCGCCACAGCATCATTTCCTTTTAATGTCATTACGACATGCTCCTCGCATTTCGACTTTAATGGCTTTGAAAATTTCTCAACATTAAAGCCAACCACATCAGCAATAATTAAAGTTAGCGCTTCGTCTTCAATTAATACGACAACATCATCCTCATCGGTCGGTTCGTCTAAATCGCATGATTCTAACGGAATGATAGGCAATTTTCCGCCATCGGAAACGACTAATGACGAGCAAATAGCTGTGAAAGAAAACTTAAAAAATGTCCACCAATATCTTAATGTCTCTCCTTCGGAAAAAGATGAAGACAATAAAGAAAAAAATTTTGAAAATTCGCTTAATCAAAATTCTTACTTTGCAAGTCAAATAATTAAGCCATTACCTGGACCACCGAACGGCTGTTCCATTGATGCAAACAATCCACAAATTAACTCATCATGTGCTTTGTCGATTGGTTCGTCGGCTTCGTCATCTTTCTATTCCAACAATGTGGGAAACGGATTACCTGTATCGGAAAAGTGTGGTAATTCATCTGTAACGATAAATGCCAGTGCGGCATCCGCAATGATAGCAGCGGCAGCAGCCGAAGACGCGCCTTATTGGTTTAGCAATACGTCAGGCCAACAGCTTATGGCGTCAAATATGTTAAACGCTGTTGCCTCATCCACACAACTCCAAATGCATAATTCTCACCAACAACAACAACAAGAGCAGCATCAACAACAACAACAATCATTTTCATGTGCCAACGGCGGATACGGTGCTATTGTAGGTCCACATCAACAACAATTCCCATCGTTTCTTTTCGGGACTGGTGGCACTGATTGGGGCGTAATGAACATGGCTAGCGGCTATCCAACACAGATGCATTTTGCTGATATTACACCATCCGGTTATTTGTTCAATAATACGGAAGGAACGGCCGAACAGCTTCAACGTCATCAACGTGAACAAGAAATGATTCTCCAACAGCAACAATTAGCTCAAGAACAACTTTTACAGGCAGGTTCGTTTAATGATTAGAAATGAAAAATGACTTATTTATATGTTGCATAAATATGTAAATTTATGTTAAATTTATTTAAATGATTCAATCAATTACATTTGTTAAAATGCATTAAAATGTAAATGTACGGAACATGAATATTGATAAGCTATATTAGGAGGAAAATTTTTTTTCATAATTTATAAAGTGCGGGAATTTCGTGAACACGTGAAATGATTTTAGTATCATCAACAACAATTAAACCAACAGTGCCTACAGAATAAGGATCACATCCAACAAGCATATTCAAATGCAGAAAGCACATATGCGCTTTACATTCAGCAACAACAACAACGAAGACAACAAACCCTTAAATCGACAAAAGATGCACATTCTCCCGATCATGATTCTCTTGGGGAAATGGAAACTGCTTTACTGCAACAGGTTTCTATTTAAGTTCCAAGTCAAAAAATAATTCAATTTACCTAATTTTATTGTTATAATTATTATTAGCAAATAATTAACTGTGTTGTTCGCAAAAAAATTTATATACATATTTATAAATATGATTATTATATTATAACAAGATCATAATTTGTTCGATATTTGATTTTTCCTGTAAGTTGAATTTATCTTTGCGCGTTCGTTTCGATTGATTTTACTCAAATAGAAAAATGGCCGATAAATATGCAAATGAGCCAAACAAATTTCTAAAGCACAAAAAAGCGAACACCTCAATAAGAACAGTAATATCAACCAAACATTACGGACGCCTGTAATAATAACAAGAAACAATCAATCAATAAAAATATTTTCACAACTAAATTTTTTTATTAGTATTCAGTTAGGTTCAAGATTTATTTACAATGTAAATAATTTCCAACAATTTAATTTTTTTAATTTGTTGTGTGTTGTTATCTAGCTTTATTACATATTTGTTTGTTGTTAACAATAGCTTCATAGATAATAACAAATAGATATTTTCAATTTGATTAAATTTGAAAATTAAGTAAATTCCGTTGCAAAAAACCACAAAGAAAAAGCGAAAGGAAATTTGTTTTTTTTTCGTTTATCCTTTTCATTTTTTGTCAGAACCGAAAAGAAAACTTTTTTGTAGTTTTTTTGTAGTTAATGTTTGGAATAATGAATAAATTAGTGGGTAAATTTGCATTTTTTTCATCCTTAACAGCTCCTCATTTCGGTTTATTTTTGATTAAAAAAAAATTTAATTAATGACATTTTAACTTACTTAAATTTATGTACATAAGCATATACATTGTGTTATTTTTATAAGACACTGTACAAATTTAAAACTTTTCAGGAAGTGAAAGATGAAGCTGATAGGCCGAATATCATTCAACGTCTTCATTCCAGCGTAATAAAAAATGCACCGCACACATCAACAGCTCCGATTACTAATGATGCCACTGCGCTTGCTGTTGCGGCTACCGTAAATGGATGGTCAGCGCAACATTTTTACGGTAATTCCATATACCCTAATTTCGCGTGTATAAGGCCGGGTGTTTTGAGCAAATTTAAATTTGCGCCAATGAGTTCATTTTGTTCATATCGGATCCGTTGTGTCATCCTTTGTCTTGGTTTCATAAAAGTGGGCACAAAATTTGGACTCCAACGGATCCGATACGAACAAAATGAACGCATTGGCGCCAATTTAAATTTGGTTCAAAACATCTCCGGCCAATTATTCACGCGAATACTTTTAAAATTGTTGAATAAAAACAAATAAATATTTTTAGCGAATAATTCTGATGGTGATAACGGTTGCGCAGAGACTGCCGCAGCAGCTGTCGCCGCTGCAGCAGTAAGCAATACCGCAACAAATGGATCATCATCCGGAATTGTTATGAATAGTGGCTTAAGCGCTCTCACATTTAACGATGATGCTATAGATGATTCAATTTGTTCAGAAGACTTGGAGGCATTTGCTAAAACATTTAAGCAGCGGCGTATTAAACTCGGCTATACGCAAGCTGATGTTGGTGTCGCGATTGGAAATCTTTACGGCAATGTTTTTTCACAAACAACCATTTGCAGATTCGAAGCGTTACAACTTTCATTTAAGGTTCATTTTTAAAAATAATTTTTCTTCACTTTTTTTTTGAAATCTACTCTTTGCAGAACATGTGCAAGTTGAAACCGCTACTTTTTAAATGGCTCGAAGATGCTGACTCGTCAAGTGGCACGCCAAATGGTTGTGGAGGCGGTGGTTTCGGCGATAAATCGTGTGGTAATGGAGGAAATAGTAACGCGGGACGAAAACGCAAAAAGCGCACGTCGATCGAAATGAATATTAAACATCGACTTGAATATCATTTTAACAAAAATAGTAAGCCGAATGCTCAGGAAATTACGCACGTCGCCGACGAATTGCAGCTGGAAAAAGAAGTGGTGCGCGTCTGGTTCTGGTGTGTTTATAAATAAAAAATATTATGTGCATACAAACAGATATGTAATTTTTTTAAAAAGATACACCACTTTGTAGAAATACGTACATATTGTTGTTATATTTATGAATTTAGCAATCGTCGACAAAAGGAAAAGCGCATGACTCCTCAGCAATACGGTGCAGAAATTTTGGACATTCAGCAACAACAACAACAGCAACAACAACACTTCTCGCAACAACAACAACTTCTTGTTCTAAATAATGGCACAAACGCCTGTAACGGTGCTAGTGCCTACACTACCGTAATCACCGATCATCACAGTGCAAATGCCGCCGCCGCCACTCTTTTTTATTAGGCAAGACAATAAATTTAAATTTTAATGCTCTATTCATATTTCATAAGATCAGCAAAAAAAAGTATAAAAAAGGTCTATTGGCATTAAAATTTTATTTTTTAAGAGATTAAAAATAATTAACAAAGATACATAAAAGAGTAAATAATTTTTTATGATAATAGAATTTGATAGATAGAGCTTAATTAATTATTATCATCACAATTAATATGATCGGTAAAAAATAAGTTTGATGCGAAACGACTCATATATTCGTCATACCTTCTTTAATTTTGATTCAAATTATAATTATTAATCAATCCGGTTCGCGTGTTCCTTTTCCCATCATTTCATTTAATTTTTCACTGGCTTTGCTCATTCCAGATTTTTAAAGTTGCAATGCAAATTATAAAGCTTTTGAATTGTAATTTATTTGTAAAATAATTTGATTTTTTTTATTGTTTGGGAAATTTTATTTTTATTTTTTGAATTGTTTAAAAATATAAATTTATTCAATTTTTAAAATGTATGTAAGTAATAAAGAAAGAAAAAAACGAAAATTAAGTGAAAAGAAGTTTACGATTTTTAATTTTTAATTTAATAATTTAATATTTTTGGAAATTTGCATTTCCAAGTGTGAAATGTCCGCAGCAATTCACTCCACCAATGGCAAATTTTATGTGAGAGAATATATAACCGGTGCCTTTTTTTCCATTCTTAAATGACTTTAGACGTAAAAAATAAGAAAACCAATAGAAAAGATATTACATTTGAAATTTGAAAAGATTTATGCTATTTTGTTAATATTCGATAGAGGCTTTTAGATTAATTATTGAAAATATTACTTAAAAAATAAATTTTAACTTAAGAACATGTGTAATTTAATAATCTAATGTATATGTATAATAATAATTTTTTATTTAGTTAGGAAATAAAGCTAATTTTCTATAAATTTTTCTACTTCACCTTCTATTATGTTTCATTATTTTATTCATACAAATTGGGAGAAAACGGAAAAAAAGACAATTCTATTTTAGCTGAGACGACAATATTTAACTCTGGTATAATGCCAAGAAAATAAAGAATGTGCAAAACTAAATGAGAATGCTGGCAATAAAACCAGCAATAGGCAGCACGTGGTTTACAATGCAAAAACAACAACAAAATCAACAATAAAATAAATACAATAAGTGCCAATTTCCGAATTAAGCGAAAATTATTCGTTTCGTTCGCAAATTGCAGGGATGCATTTTTAAACGTTTTGAATTTAAATTTCACAATGGAAATCAAAAATAAAGACTTTGAAACAGAATAGCTTATATTCGCAGAGCATAATTAGTCATTGTATTTTTCATATCAGTCTTGGAGAAAGGAAAAAAAGTATTTAAATTTCTAAAGAAAACCAAAACTTATAAAATAATACAAATGTTCTTAAAGAACAATATATCATTATTAACGTATGAACAAAATATAAAAATGATAAATACAAAAAGATTTGTTTCATAAATGATTGATCATAAAAACTGAGAAGTGAGCAATGATGAGTGCACAAATGAAAATATGACTGTAAAATATTTAAAAATTATTTTATGAATCTGCGGATTTATACAGCAAAGTCCTGGAAATAAACAAGATGTTTTCAACCTTTTCGCTAATTCTCGACCGTATAACTGATTGTATAAAAAATTAACATAATTGTTTTTATAAGTTAGAAAATTTTTCTATAATAGAACATTGAAATGAACGCGAATAAAATCATGCAATACTATAAAAATACAATAAAAAGAATAAAAAGAGAAAAACATATAAATAAACGAAGATAAGAACAAAAAATGAAAATGAAAGTGACAAAAAAAGACTAAACGGATTGATGTCAAGTGTGGATTATTGGGGCAAAAAGGCCAGCGCTCAAAAAGTAAAATGGCGAGCAAGTGAATAAAAAAAATTCCGAAGAGAAATCCATTCAAGAAAATAATACTCTTTCTCTTCTTATTCTATACTTCTCGTTTTTATAATTTTTTTTATTGTAAAGGATTTTAAATGGATATTTTTAAGTTGAAATTTTATCAAATAATAAACCAAAAAAGATGTCGCCATGGCGAATATAAATCAAAATAAATCAAGCATATTTATATCAATCATACATATCTTAAACATTTGTTTTACGATCTACAACGTAGATTTTAAGTACTGTATCCGGATTTCAATTAGATATGTCTATATGTATAAGAAGTTTTGCAACTCAAAACCAGTTGGAGTCAAACAGTTTTAATTTTTCGCGGAAATCCCACATAAACAAATCATCGCCGTAAGCAGTTCAATAAACTACCATCGCAAATCGTTTCAATTTAAGCAATGCTTTTTTCCACTTTTTTTTTAAATTTCCGTTCAAAATTCTAAATAAATTTTAAAGATTTGTCGACAAATTTGTGGGAACATTTCAAGAGAATATATTTAGACAAATTTTTTTATTCGCTTAAAAACAAATACATAATTTAATGGTAAAAAAGCGAATAAAACAATCAAACATTCAACGAGTAATAATATTCATAAATAATTGTTTAATTCTTTTTTTCATCGATATCTTTAGCGTAAACAACTGGCGCCGAGGAAGTTGTCGCCTGTTCGCGTGCCTCCAATTGCTGTAACTCCCAGCGTCGATGTTGAACCTGATCGTAGCGTTTTTGCAATTCCTTTTCGCGTTCAGTTTGGACTTTCAACTAAAAAAAAACAACTATCACACAAAATGTTTTTTTTACTTAAACATATTGAGAAAATTAATTTATGCAAAAAATTTCTATATAATAAAATTATATAATTTCTACAAAAAAAAATTCTACAAATGAATGGATTGCTTAACAACGGAATTGTGTAATCAACTTAAAAAAATGTTTTTAAAAAATGTAAATTAATTAAATTCTTCAATTTCCCACGCCCTTATTAAAAAAACAATGATAGCACGATACATTAAAAATTTGCGGTCAATCGTAAGAAAAATGTACATACAATGATGTTACTTTCATCTTCCGATTTTTCCTCTCAACTTCCGGAAAAGTGTTTATAAATCAAATAAAACAGTATACGGTAGAAAACTGTGCAAAGTGAAAAAGAAAGCAAATGCCGCCCCACAAATTGGATCAATGTTGTCGTGGGAAATTTTAAAAAGGTTTAAAAATTCTAATACGCACTTCAACGAGATTTTCCAAACTTGAGGACCAAAATTGCAAAATAATTGCAGTTTTATAATAACCTGTATCCGTTAAAAGAATGGATGGATCATGATAAAAAATAATACATTTTTCATTCATAAAAAAACAAAAGGAAAAAACAATATAAAAAAGAATTTTTCTATCTTATTAAATAATGAACATTAATCCTAAAAAGTAGTAAATTAAAAAAATGATTAAAAAATAGATACATACAAATAAATACATACATTAATAGTTAAATGTACCAACACGTGTTTTTCTCCTCATTTCCTCCAAAAAAGCTTTTTTGCAAATAAAAAATAAGATAAAATAAAAAGACCGACAAACATTTTTTGCGGCAAAATCTCCGAAAATCCAATTAAAAACTTTTTTTAAATCTCATGCAGATTTCAAAAGTAAACAGAACCTGATTATCGGCGTGGGAAATTCAGAAATATGTGTTATGCAAAAAGTGAAAAATACGTGTAAAACGAAATAGTAATTTACCTCTCCTTTAATTGTATCCAGCCGCTTTAGAATAACTTTCTCTTCGTTTTCTTCAAGCCGCTGAAAGGTTTTCAATTCGATAAGCAATCGATCTGTGTCCCGACGTAATTCTTGTATCTTCTCCAAAAGACCGGTTTGAATGCCCTTTAAAATTTTTTAGTTATATTAAAAAAGTAAATAATCAAGGGAGTATAAAAAACAACATACCAAATATCCACCAAGCTTAACCTTTAGTTTATTCTCTAATTTTGCGCATCGCTTCGCCTGTTGACACATCCAGTTGTAATGCATCTAAAAAACTCGTGCATAAATTATTATTTTTTTAAAATAAAATTACTTCACAAAAATGACATTAAAGCGATCCTCAAGAGAGACACAAAAACGAGAAAGCCAAAAAAGGAATAAAACGTAATTATTTATGCTAAAACAATTCCAAGTAATTTGAAATGTATGTATAAAATGTACTCAATTTAATCACTTTTTTGCCGATGTTTCCACAACTAATTCGATTCTTATTGTTTTTCTTGCAGCGTTTTTGGATCAAATTTCAAAATAATTTTAACTCAATTATTAGCAAAGAATTTCTAAATTATTTTCTTTCATTTTAAAGCATCAAATTTAGAGGCGGTTTATAAAAAATATCCTTTAAACAAATAATAAAAATAATAAGCTCAAAACAAATATGACCAAAATAGTAAGCATAACTTAATGCTCAAATATTCACATTAAATTGTGCCGTAAGCGCTTCCAGCTGGTCTTTTCGATTCAAATTGCTAAGACGCGTGAAGCGATTCTGATAGCGAATCAATTCACTAGCACAATTTGCAATAACGTGCCACATATTCGTGTCAAGTTTGGGTCTTTCATTAAGCGCGTCGAGCTCCGCGTCAATAAGCGCCTTAGCGGCGGCCATTTCCTCAGGCGTATACTCGTCGGAGGGGCGTCGACCTTGCACATCCCATTCAACAAGTACGTAGACCTCGGATTTAATCGTATCATCAGCCTGTATAAACAATGAGATAAATATTTTTAAAATAAATACTTTAAATTCCCCATCTACAAATTCAATATTTTATGATTTGTATAAGAATAATAAAAAAAATTGGTTTTTATGACTATAAAAGTTCAACTAAAAACGGAACAATAATTTTTTTTCTCAATTTTTCCCCATTCAATATCTATCAAAATTTTATTTGCCACCAATCAAAAACAATAGCGTGTCTCGCGCCATTCAAATTTCATAAATGATGAGAAATAGAAACAAAACATTTTTTTATTTATATTTTTTCGATTCAATTTTTGGCAGAAAAATTCCTTCGCTGATTTATACTATTCTAACTCGAAAAAATGCATCAATAACGCATCCGTAATGTGTCATTTTGTTTAAAATCTTTTTTACGTCTAACAAAAGTAAAAAAATAAATAAAGATTGAAAGATAAAGTTATTTTTATAAACTATTGTATTAGTTAAATTTAAAAAAAAGTGTTGATATTTCATAATATTGTATTTTCATAAACTGTCAGGAAGAAAATAAAAGATTAAAACATAAATTTTTCTTCATCTTAATGTATTTAATTGTGTCACAATAAATTACGTGTTGTTGTACATTAATTTTATTCCTCTTTTTGTTATTAACACATTTGCCTTATTTGAACGATGGAAAAATAACCGCAGATGTGTTTAATTCTCACACATTTTATCTACTAGCACTACCAACTATGCTTTTAAGGCACTCAACAGATTTATCTTTCTTTTAAATTACATTTCCAAAAAACACTCTAAACAAGAAAAGTCATTTATTTCCCTTTTAATGCTAATGTTTTGCCCCTCCCCCCCCTCCCTGCCGTCATTTCTTTTAAAGTGTATGAAATAGCTTATCATTCAAGTTAAACAATTAAATTACAAAAGTGCCAAAAAAAATTGGAATACCTTAAAATAAATTAAATTATTTGTTTGTTTTGTTATTTTAAAGCGCTTTTTGTGCTTTTAAAAGTCGAGAAGATTTTAGAAAACGATTACGGTAATGGAAAAAAATTTGCATTGAAAAGAGCGAAAGTTCCTTTCGCTGAAAAAAAAAGATTTAAGATTTCCGCACACATTCTCATTGGTTTTGTTTGTTAGAAATGAGAAGAAATTCAATGTGCACATATCACAAGTCATAGTAGTTTTTTTTTAAGCTGGCTCAATTTCTCAAAATAAATATAAAGATTGAATTAAATATCAAGAATGTTATTTTAAAAAACAATTCTAATATGTAAGTTGTAAAATAGTACTATTTTTAATTCAAAAATTTTTTAAATTAAAAAAAAATACCAGCAATAGAATTTAAAAAGTACCTACCTTTGTAAAATCGCCACGAGCGGCAGCCAGTTTCTTATAGAGATCATTTAATTTAGAGGGCACCGGAAGATTGCGCTGAATAACTTGCGTGCGTTGTTTCAGCTCCGCAATACGTTGCTTCTCGGCCTCTTCCGCGCGTCGCTTTTGCAACTCTTCGGCATCCTCTATCCAATCCTAAAATCATAATATGACAAATAAGATCGGACAAAAAATATTTATCTCAATCACTTAGTTGTTAAATAGGAAATAATATTTAGAAAGTTTAGCAAAAATAAATTTTATTCAAAAATAGTATTGAAAAATGTATTTAAAAGTAACCTTTTGTTGTTCTTCCTCTTCGGGCTCATCTTCAGGCGCCATCAATTCAAAATCATTCTTCGGTTTAGGCAAAGCACGAAATTGCTTACGCAATTTATCCTTCGCAAATGCAGCTCCGCTATTATTACGATTGATGTTGAGCTGATCGCGAAAAGGTGTTGAACCAGGCGTTGCAAAAAACTGTGACGCTGGTGTTTCTAAAGGATAATTATTTGTATATGAATTTAATAAAAAGTTATGCCAAGGTGCATACGGCCATCAGTAATCGTAAGCGGAGTAGCAGCGACTGCCGAGAGCACGGTATTTGGCGTGGCGATAGGCTGTCGAGTACCGTTCGGACCTACAAAATCGAGTGAATGCAATGGCGTGTTTAGACCGCCCTTCAACGGAGTCTCGGCATTTGTCAGCGCCAGAAGATCATCAGCAGCCTGAAAAAGAAAAACATTTTTTAATTCAATAAATATTATTTGAAA
Organism: Bradynema listronoti; assembly: GCA_024678965.1. Classification (NCBI taxonomy): domain Eukaryota; kingdom Metazoa; phylum Nematoda; class Chromadorea; order Rhabditida; family Allantonematidae; genus Bradynema; species Bradynema listronoti. Next base: position 6,707,083 of record JANLNO010000001.1, on the reverse strand, counting down.
AGTATTATTAAAAAAAAACAATTTTTCGATTTTTTTTCTTGCGTTTTATAACATATTAAACCAAAAATCATGTAAAAAGATAGCCAAGAGGAAGGAGGAAACAAACATGTAGTAAATAGTAAATTAAAAAAATTTAAAAAACATACATACAAAAAAATTTAACATAAAAAATTTCTACAAGAAAGTAAAAAATCTTTTATTTATAAAGACAAATCACTTCTTAATTTAAAAACTCATAATTGTCAGCAATTAAGTTTAATAATATGCCTATATTATATGCATTTAAAAAATAGCCGAAAATTAAAAAATACAAAAACACTTCCCATTTTCTTAAGTCTAAGCCTATCCGAAAGGAAAAATCGCAGTCAATCTTGCGGTTCAAAAAAAAAATAGGATTATTTTTGCGCGTCACTAAAAATGTCCCACTCCAAAATAGATTCCAAATTATTTTCTCTCTTGTGTCGGCATATTGATAAGTAATAATTATTAAAAGAAAAGCAGCAAAAAATAGTTTAAAAATAAGAAAATAAGGTATAAAAACAAAATTTAAAATATCCAAATATATTTTTTAAATCTAAATAACATAAACATATTGTAAAATTAAAAAAAAAGTAAAAAATGTTTCACACAAAAAGTCTGTCAAACAAAACTCTTAAAACGAAAAAAAATTTCTTTAAATAGTGGAAAAATTCAGGTTAGGTCCTCCTTTGCATTACTAATTTTTTTTTGAATATTCATCAAGTGAATTACAAATGAATTCTCTCAGGAACTTGGAATAATTTTGCATAAACCAAATTCGCCCTTCCATTCGTCACGTTACGTTATTATGCATAATCACACACTAAATTTTATACTGAAATCGTTTTAATAAGAAACCACACTCTACAATTAATAAGAACATAAAATGTAAGTTTAAAATCTTAAATTTCGTAGAGCATAAATTCCTGTTTAAATAAATTTTTAGGAAGTTTAAAACAAAATCATGTAATCCTGTGCATAAATATAAAAATATCCACATTCATACAAAACAAAATATAAAAAAACAATTTAAAAACAAAAACATAAAAGCAATAAAAAAAATTGGGACCGAACTTTGGGGATCGCGTTTTGCAGACTTGGAATTTTTGAATTTTTAAAAATTTTTTAATTAGTATTTTGTTTGCCTAAAATGGACTTAGATTTAGGCCAAGCTTAAAGTTATTCAAATATGTGTTACAAAAATAATTTTAAAGAATTAAAAAATTTCAGGTTCGCAAAAGGCGGTTTTTAATGGAGTCCCCAAAAGTTGGGTCCGCGAGGCGCGATCCGCTAAATAAAATAGAACATCACCAACCCTAGCAACACTGTCAAAGCTGGCGGCCGGCGTGCGCAATGTTCGCGCGGCAGCCGCAACGCTGCGCGCCGACTCGTTGTAGTCGTGCAGCAGCGTGCTCGTTGCACTCTCGTCCACCAATTCGCGTACCGTGTCCGACGCGTGCCCGATTTTCACAATCTGTTCGAGTTCTCGATCGGAAATTTGCGGCTCGGGTAGAATCAACTTGCTGCGTTTCTTCTCATGCTTCTCCGAAAAAATCGTCTCCGGATTATCCTCCGCGCTAGAATAAAGTTAATTAAATAAAATTGCGTTTCCTTCGTTAAATCAAAAACAAAACAAAAAATAAAAAATTTTAAAAATTGCATTCGCTTTTTTAATTATTCAATCGAATCAAGTCAAATATGTTTTTTAAACCCTAAAAAATCAATTAATTAAAAACAAATAAGTAAATTTTTAATATTATTAGGTTTTGGCGTTTTTTTCTTTATTAAAAATGTTTTTGTGTCAACAAAAATTAGAGCATGTTAAAAAATGATGACGACAGAGCAGAAAAAGGGCTTTCGAATGGCCAAATGTAAACTCTTGAAATGGACTTCCTCGTTGATAAAAAAATTTCATTTTTAATAAAGAAATAAACGCCAAAAAATTATCGCTCAACCCAATATAAATTTCTTCGCATTTATAAAGAAAATGTAAAAATTTTCCTGAAAAAAAATTAAATGTTAAAAAACCAACTTTTTGCGCTTTAGCTTCTCGCGATCCTTCTTGCGTTCTTCGTTTTCCTTAACGTCACGCGGTCGATCGTCCAATTTCACTTGTTTGCCCTTTTCAAAAGTGTCCTCCGATGGGTCGTAGAAACCAGCCGGAATCGGCTTCTCGAATGGAATCTAAAAATATAATATCTTGTATTATTTTTATTCCAAGAGTTTGAAATAAAAAAAAAATTTCTATACAACTAAGCCAAAGAAAAAAACATCGATTTAAATTGGCTATTTTTTAATCTAAATTTTTATTAAAAAGACATAATCAAAGTATTTTAACTGATCTAAAATTGAATATTAAATTATTAAAAAAAGTAAGAGAGAATTTTTTAGACAAAATAAATAAATGTATTTTTATATTCGCAAAATAACTATTTAAAAACCAACCTCCGCATTGTAGTCGATCATGTTGCGCTTGTGAAAGCGCCAACTGCCATTTCCGCCACCGCCAATGCCGGCGGCGCGCAATTCGCGACGCTTTTGTAGCGATGCTAGTCGACGCGCCTCGGCCAATTGCTTCTCGCGTGCCTTACGTTTCGCCTTTTTGCCTTGCGTATTGGCGAGACGCGCGCGCGCCTCTGACAACATTTCCAATTCTGGAAAAGAAAAACATTCTAGAATTTTAAAAAATTATAAAAAAATATTTTTTATTCTGTTTTCTATCCAACGCAAAAACCTAAAAATGAGCTATAACACCACATAAATGAACGCTCGCTTTGAAAGAATGACGCAATCCGAATTTGTTTTTGCCATATTTTTTTTTTGTTTAAAGCTTTGCAAAAATATGCTAATCTTTTAACAATAAAATGCAAAAAACTAGACCGTCCTCGTCCATGTCCACCGGATCAGGTCGAGCCGGCTTCGTCTCTGGTGTGGGATCCACATCGCCAGGCTTCAACTTCTTTGCATTTTTCATCGTATCCGCCTCATCCAGACCCCCAGCTCTTTGCTGCGCCTCGTCCAACAAATGTTCATATCTAAAAGTATTTTTTAAATAATTTTTAATAAAAAAAATTTCGTAAATCGTAAAAAACTCTATCTTATTAAAAAATAATTATTCAATTTTTTGCATAGATTTTATATAAATTGCATGTAAATAAATAATAAAGATGGCTAAATTTAATGCAATTAAAAAATTTTCAATAATTCAAATTGTTCTTGATCAGGAGTATCAATAGATTTGTGTAGACGCATTTTTAAAAGTTTTATTTAAAAAAGTAGCATTTTCTTCGGTGATTAAAAAAAATACCATTAAAAATCAATTAATATATAATTCAAATATGTTTTTAGAAAGGTACAAAAATACTTTACACATTTTAAAAAGAGCCTCCCACCTTTCCAGACATTGCGCGGCCGTGCGGCCGACAATTGGCGCAATAGTACGCCACTGCGTGGGCATGATTTTCGCCAAATGTAGAAGTTTTTCGTCTTCTTCACGTGACCATTCCGTCTTTTTAATACGCGGATCCAACCACTCGTACCAACGAGCCTTGCATTGCTTTGCGGACTTTCGATGCAAAAGTGATGCAATACGGCTCCATTGATTTTTGCCATATTTCATAATGGCCGCCTTGAGGATCTCATCCTAAATTAATAAAAAAATATATAATTATTGCGTAAAAAATTGAGCAAAACATTTGAAATTTACCTCGGTATTCTTCCAAACACCGCCTTTGATAATTACGCGCACCATATCGATGAATCAAAAATCTAAAAAATTAAATAAATTCGATACATGTTAAACTTTCCATTTCGTCTAGCCAAGTTTAAAGCTTTCTTTTAATGCTTTTTGTTTTAATTTTAAAAAAAACAGACAAAATCAAAAAATATTTAAAGAAAAACATCTGCCCAGAAAGAAAAAAAACGGAACAAATTGAGTATATTGTAAAAAACAATACGCTTATATAATAATAAAAAAATTTTTACATAAAAAAATTTCACGTACTTTAACAATTTATACCTCATTCAAAAAGTGGTATTAAATTAGAAAACTGAATGAGTACAAATTCTTAAGAAGCGGGCTTATATATTCATATCAAAAAAAAATACATCAATTATTGTTTTTTATTTGTTCTCGAGCCTGTAAAAAAATCAATGTCCTGTAATAATAAATGAGGCAAATTATAAATTTTGGACCAGGAACCCAAGTTGTCCATGCATTTCAAAATTACGAAAAATAAAAAGTTTGACTTTATTATTATTATTTGATTGTGGCAGAAAAATTTCAAGCGCGCAAATTTAAATCCCCTAAGAATGGATTTTTAAAGGAATTCGTGAAATAGGTGTTTTTAAAATAAATTTTCGATTTTTGGAATTAAACGCGAGAGTGCACTTGAGCAGTGAAGATAACTAATTTTGAATGATAAAATTTTTTACAAAAATGAACCCCGGATTCGTGATTAACGGGCTAAAAAATCGAAAAAAAATTTCGACATATTTATGATATGACCAAAAGTATTAGGTTGTTAAAAAATGAGCTTTTTTACTGAAAATATTTATTCTAAAAACAATAAAACAACACATTAATCCAAAAGGTATTATTCATCATTATCAATGATTCGTCGCCAACGTCCACGTAGAGAATGAATGCTCATCTCGAAAAACTCGACCGACTGCGACTAGAAGAAGTTGGGCACCAAACAAAAATTTTGGAATCCAACAAGAAAGCGTATCGAATTTTTTAAGTTTTTGTTAATCCACGCAAAATTGAATAGATTTTTTTCTCCATCGTAAAGATGAAAAGTACATTCAATACGACAACACAAAAAAGCGGCAGTGGTTGTGTTGTGTATGTGAAAAAGGTAACTTCCGTGGCAGGACTTGAACCTGCGACCAACGCTTAACCGGAGCGCTGCTCTACCGACTGAGCTAGACGGATCTTGATCACATACTTAGAATTTCTTCTTATAACTCCGTCACAACATCTCCCCGTTTAGGATGTTGTATATGCAACCACAAAATGTGGAACATTTTTACGCATAATGATGCAACCACGAAAGATGTGGGACAATTTTACGCATTGAAATTGCGCGACCAACTGCCGGAGTGGTTTTTGAAATAGAAATTCAGGACTTATGCTTGGTTCAACATTACGCGCGGCCTAAGGGAAGCTGACCACTAACTTCCCGGCAAAATACCGGCTTACGGCGCTACCAAGCGCAGCGGCACGGAGTTCGAGATGATGACGCTTGACGCGCCATCTCATCCTGATCGCCAAATTGTTGTGTATGTGAAAAAGGTAACTTCCGTGGCAGGACTTGAACCTGCGACCAACGCTTAACCGGAGCGCTGCTCTACCGACTGAGCTACACGGACCTTGATCACATACTTAGAATTTCTTCTTATAACTCCGTCATAACAGGTTGGACTCTGGCAAGCTTCCAAAATCGATCCCTAAACCGGACGTACACGGAAAAAAACTGATGCCTTTGTTTCATGGATTGCAAAGGATTACATTTTCCGAATTTGCATTTTCTGAGTTAAATTAAAAATTTTCTCAAATTTTAAATCTCTCCAGCTTCGTGATTATGCCGGCGAATTGAGCACCCATCAGAGGGCAACTTCACCCACAAAATCGATGCATTTTCGATAAAATATATGTAAGTGCATAATGAAGACAGAACATCAGAAATCAAATTTGAAAGCCGCTTTTGCAAGAAAGAAATACATTTATCAATATTAGCCCAACATTTCTTAATTATTACTTCTATCGTAGCAAAAAATGAGCAGCGAAACAAATTAGATCAAAATCAATTCTGTTTTACAGCGATTTTTTCTATATACGGTGATTTTTTTCGTCGCGCTTTATAATTTGGGAAATTTCTTGATGTGCCGGGAAATTTCATTCAGTCATTCATTCTTCCATTTCGTCGGTGGTAACTATATTAAATTTGAGCTGGTGGGGAATATTTCTAGTCATTTTTCAGTTTCTTCTCTCAACTGCCCGACGCCCTTCATTGGCCCAGTTTAGCTAATGAAATAATAATCTAATTTAGATTTTTAGCAATTTCAAACAATTGACTACAATGGCTCTCAATGCATACATTCCGTACCATTCTCTCTTCCATGGCAATCCGTTTGTGATGCTGGATCATTTATTTGGTAAGAAATAATGGTTCGTTATATATTTTGTAAATATTGGATTTATAAAAAAATTCTAATTTTTAGACAACCAATTGCAGCTCCAGCTTCGCGATCATGCCGGAAAGTTAAGCATCGATCCGAAGGGCAACTTCACCTACAAGATTGATGCTTCCGGCTTCAAGCCCGAGGAATTGAAGGTGGATATTGAGGGAGATGAGATCGTCGTCGAGGGCAACCATCGCCATCATTCCGAGAGTGCGTTTCTTTATATAATAGTTTGCCGAAAAATTGCAAAGTTTCTCATTCAACGCCATTTTTTAAAAATTTCTTATATCAAATGTAATGATGGGCTTTTTGGGTTTTAGATGAGAGCGTTGAGCGCTTCTTTGTTCGTCGTGTGCGGATTCCGTCCGACATCCACAAGGAGTCGATTGGTTGCGAGTTGGATCAGCACGGCCATTTGACCATCATCGGCAAGAAGGTGGCCATGGGACAGCCTGAAACGCGTTCTATCCCCATCAACCACAAGCCTGCCATCGGACAGGAGAGCCAGAAGGAGGCGGCCGAAAAGAAGCAGTAGACGTCTGCCTTTTTGACTTTTTTGGATTATGATTAAAATTAATTTTTTGTTAGTCCTTTTGTTAATTGATAAATAAAATTTGATTGTTGAAGTTATTAATTTAAAAATATCAACTAAAATACAATTAGATTACATTTCAATAACTGGAAATAATCAATAATATTGTGAAAAAAAAGTTTTCCCATTGTTTATATCTGATTTTCTGCGATCCACGAAGCAATATGGTCCCGCACGGCTGCGCGCGCCGCTGTAAATTCGCGTGGATCATCAATGCGCGGCACGGACATGTCCTTACAGTGACTTGTACCTTTTTTAAATATTTGAATTCGGATTTATAGCTATGTTTCCATATTAGTACATTAATTACCTATTTATAAATCATCTTATAACACAGGTAAATGATATCATAAAAGATTTTGATCAAAAAAAATCCTATATTTTATGTTTTATAGCTATAGAATATAAGGTTCTTAATACAGGACTCCAAGAACACATATTTTACCTTCAATAAAAATTGGGTGCACATTAGAATTAGGTGTTCGTTTGTAAATGCTCAATCGATACCAAGAATCATTTGAGCCGTTAATGAACACCACATTTGAGCTCTAAAATTTTTGAGCTTTATTAAACCATTTTAAAAAAGGCTTAATATGTTATATTTAAATTTATATTAAAATTTGTATTGTTTAAATTTGCATTGTTTATTATTTCGTAAATTTAAAAATTTTATTTTTTTAACGATGACCATGATTATTTGGAAAAAGTTTTTTTTAACAGATTTAATCTTTTTTTAAGGACAAGTTTTGTAGCAATTATCTCTGAAAAGAATTTAATGTTTTAAAGTTCCATTTTTTAAATTGAGCTTATCTGAATTTTGACTCTGAAATTTTAAATTCAAAAAAAAAATTCTAAATTCAAAAAAACGTAAATTGTAATTTTTTCTCGGAACCATCATAGATTTGTTTTGTCCTTGCAAGTTGCAAAGGAATATTGGAGATATGGTTGCAAGTTGCAACCATATCTCCAATATTTTCCTTGCCAAATGCATCATTACAAACTTCCAAAAAAATAGCTAAAAAGTTAGATTTAATTATAAATTATAAAATAATATATCTAAAAATCAATATAACCAGCTAAATAAATTAGCCTGACAGTAATGATAGTTTTTGTTGTTTAAGCATAAAATTCATAGTCATTTTTTCCTTAGATTTCTTTTATAGTATAAGATAAAAATAACAGAACTTGTATGGTATAGCATCCTTTTTAAATACTCCGCCCGAATAGGAAGTCGTCAGGAAGTTGCCCAATTGGGTGCAACTTTGCCACAGCCATGGACGAAACCACCACTCTTAAAATAACATAATATTTGGTTCTTATGTGATATCAAACCACCAAAAAAAAATTTTTTTTAGTAATTTTTTTTAGGTTTTCTGGCACGGAGAATTCGAATTTGATAATGCCGATTTTGTTGTTTTTGTGCAGTTTTTGACATTTTCAACTTGCATGTTTAAATAACCTTATGTTCAGTTTGCTAACGTAATAACATGAATTTTACACAACTAATACGTCGAGTGAATAGTGAAGAGGAAGCAGTGCGTTTCTTTCAAGAGTACCACATTTTGCCGACTGAAATGATGTGTGAAAACGGTCATCAAATGACTTTTGCCCAGTTTGCTAACGATATCGCCGAATTTCGGCCCATCTAGTTGTTAATTATTTATCGTTGTTTTGTTTACTGTTTGTTATAAATTATTTCATAAAATTATTTTTCGAAAATGGACAAAAACAACAAAATCGGTAAAAACCATTATCAAATTCGAATTCTCCGCGCCAGAAAACTTAAAAAAATTATTAAAAAAATTTTTTTTTTTGGTGGTTTGATATCACACAAAAACCTAATATTTAATTCTAATATTTAATTAATCAAATATAATGCAAATTAATGCGATTTATCTAGTTGAATGTGCGCGGCATATTCACTGTAGGAGATATTTGTACAAACATGATCGCAGGGAATGTTAAACAATCTATTATTGTGATTGTATAATAATACAAATGGTAGAGTTGTTGTGAAAAATTTTGTGGGTGATAAAGTATTAAACTCTTTTAAAAACTTTGGAGTTACTGCAGGAAATTCAAAGGAATCTTGAGTACTAAACGATATGGTAGAAAATTCAGTAGACAATTGGATGAGCGATTCAGTGGTTGGTTTATTAACGTAGTACTTAGACCAGTCCGCGTAATTTGCGCACATGGCGCGAATATTGGAATGGCTTAGGTCGTCGAATTGTGCAGCCCAGCCTAATGCTGAAATCTGCATTTCGAAATACCTGTGAAAGTCCATTTGATTGAAATTTCCATAGTCGCAAATTCTAAAATAGGTACTTTTAAAAGAGTTTTTCCAAGCTAATTAATTAATGTAATACAGGATGGGTACCAACCAATTTAATTTTCTATTTAGACCATGAGTTTTTTCAAAAAATTAACCTGATTATATTTTTGTACTTTGGAAAAAGAATCCTTTTCCCCCGAAGACTATTCGTACATATCTGAGGTGAAATAAAAATAAATTTTATTTTTTGAAAATCAAAAATCGAAAATAGTTGCATCCATTTTAAAATTTTGCCTCAAAACAAAAACTATACATGTATGAATCAATCTTGACCAAAAATTTAAAAAAAAGAAAAATAAATTTGAGAAACCGATTTGAGAAGTTTATTTGAGAAATGACTTTTGTTGTATCGTGGCCGTAGGTGTGGTCGAGAGATTGTACAACAAACAATATTTATTTAGAACAAGTATGAATAGTATTATCCACAGGATATTAATAACAATCATTTATATTGATTTTGCAAAAGCTTTTGATACAGTAAATCAAAATTTTCTTCTTTTTAAAATAAAACAAATAGGTATAGACGGGAAAATATTTGACTTTATAAAAAAATTTTCTCTTTAATAGATCTTTCCAGGTAAAAATTGATGAAAATTTATCAAAAGCCATGCCAGTGCAATCAGGGGTACCTCAAGGAAGCGTTTTGGGTCCACTTTTATTTCTGATATATATCAATGACTTACCAATGCAGTTACCCAAAGAAGTTAAAATCAAAATATTTGCTGATGATGTTAAACTTTATATTAATCATAACAATGACCATAATGTTAGTAATCTAAAAAGCGCCTTATCATCTTTAGAGATATGGGCCAAGAAATGGAAATTACAAATAGCACCCAATAAATGTTTTGTCTTATATCTTGGCAAAAACAACAAAAATAAAAATAAATATTTTCTTAATGATGTTGAAATTCCAACATCAGAAAATGTTAAAGATCTTGGGATAACTATAGATAATAAACTAAATTTTTCAATACATATTGGTAATATTACAAGAATAGCTTATTATAAATTAAACCAGATTTTACGTATTCTTAAAACCCGTAATATTAAAGTTTTAGTTCAAGCTTATAAAACCTATGTTAGGCCTCAGTTGGAATATGCGGTAGAAATATGGAATCCACCTAACAATTTTGAAATAAATAGAATTGAAAAAGTACAAAAGACATTCATTTATCGAGCTTTTAAGAAATGTGGAATCAAATTACCCAAAAAAATAAAGTATGAAGAAAGACTTAAAATGTGTAATTTACAAGACCTTAAAAGTAGACGTACTTTACCCGATTTAACTATGGTATATAGAATCCTGACTCATTCAACACATCTTGATCCCTGGATGTACTTCCAAAAAAATATTATAAGTAATAGAAGGGTACTATTATTGCGAAATCAAAATACCTCTGCTAAAAATCACAATTTTTTTGTCAGAACAATTAATCCTTGGAATAAAATATCTGAAAAAATAATTCTCAGTAATAATTCAAAAGTATTCTCTAAACGACTTGTTAAAGCGGGAATCCCCAAAACCCAGGCTTATGGTGAGGAAGTGATTTATGTATAATTGTAATCTAAATAAATTAATGAATAATTGTATTTCTCTCTTCTTTTTTCTAATTGTACTTCTCTTTTCTTTTCTTTCCTTATTGTTATAATTAAACCAAAAGTTTTATTGACTTTATTGACTTTATTATCTTTGTAATTTCGCTGTATTATGACAACGTTAGTGTACCTATTGTACCTGTTTGTCCAATAAATAATAATAATAAAAAAAAGCAGTGTCAGCAAAAAGACATAAAAATGTACTATTTTTAATGTAAAAAACATCTTTTTTGTTGACATTGCTTTTGTAAAATATATTTCTAAAAAGTTTTGTGGCCAATTTTTCTAATTCCACGACATATTATGGAGAATTTTGTGATCTTTTTGATAGCACTATTAGTTTTTCTGAACAATGCACATCCGGATCAAAAGTCGATCTTTATCGTATTAAGATCGATTTTTAATATAAAATCGACTTTTTCAAGTGTGCCTTATATAAATGCTACAATTATTTTTATGACTTAAATTACTTATTTTGAGCCTAATTATTACTTTTTAATAAAAATATCATATATACGATGGATATACATAAATTTATATGTGTCCCATTTTTTTGACCCCCTTCATTTCTGGCAAATTTTACAAAACACCATGTAACATGTTTTTGACTCAATAAAGTAAAAAACCGACAAAATCATAGAATAGAGAACAAAATTTGGAACAAAATTAAAAAAATAACCGGCGAAAAAAATACCTGATACCAATTTTATTAACAATTATATGATCACTTTCAAAGTGTCCCATTTTTTATGAACCCTACTGTAACATAAAACGTGAAATAAACCGTGTTTAGTTGGTCTAAATTTTTTGCAATTCTCCGTCTCCACACTTTTATTATCCTAAGTTCGAATAAATAAGACGCGGCCGTTCAAAGAATTTTCAGATTTTGACTTGGTCGTCATTCTGTTATAAATGAAGTTTAGCTCAAAATTTTTAAACTATAGCCTTTGGGTTTGTTTTAATGAAGGTGTTCATTAAATTTTATGCTTAACCCACACAAAATAACAAAATGAAGGCAAGTCAATATTCAAAAATTCTTCGAACGGCTTATTTACCCGAACTTAGAGTAGATAAATACTTTTTAGATAAACACTTTTTAGTAGATAAATACTTTTTAGTCTTCTGTTCATTTTTTCCGTTATATGTATTCCATTTTCCCTAACTCTCCCTATTTTTCCCTAGACAAACTTGTCTAATTTTTTAAAACAATTTTTGAACAGAGATGATGATGAATTTTAAATAGAAAATAATTTTTTTTTAATAATTTTTAAGTCGAAGTAATTACTTTTAGGTTTTCGTATTGATGCATTGAATCCGCTTTATTTGTATTGTAATTTTTGACTTTTTTATCTTTTCGAGAGAAAATTTTATTTCCAATTGCGCCATGGTCTTTTGTCTTCAATTTTGTAAAATTCTCACTTATTAAAGTAGTGTGATTAACGTCAGCAATCGCAAAGGCGTTTAATAAATATCGTAGTGTATAGCAAATCACAATATTAAATTGTATTTTCATTATTACTTAATTCTGAATTTCATTTAAATTTAAAGTTTTTACAAATACACATTACATTTTTTATGATTGTAGAACAGACTATAGAATATGTTTGATACACATATGACAATTTTTAATTCTAGTTTTGTTCAAACACATTAATTAATCAATTAATTAATGTTAATCTTTTATGATATGCTTGTAAAGAGAATAATATTCATTTTAGAAATTCAACTAAGTAACTCTTATATTAACGATAAATTTTAGTTCCGAAAAAAGTAAATTAAATAAAAAAGTAATAATTTTATTTTTTATATTGTATTTCTATTGTACTTTTTGATTTATTTTTATACTATTGTATAATTTTTAATTAGGTAAAATATTTTTCAGGATTAGGAAATGATTTTCGAATAATTATATTTTTCTCTTGTTTATTTGTTAATAATTAAACCAAAAGTTTTATTTACTTTATCATTATTGTTATTATTAATTGCTGTATTATGACTACTTCAATGTACCTATAGTACCTGTATAGTACCATTTATTTTATTGTATTTTTCTCTAGTTTTTTCAAACTAAATTTAATTATATTTTTTTCTTGTTTATTTGTTAATAATTAAACCAAAAGTTTTATTTACCTTATCATCATTGTTATTGCTGTATTATGACTACTTCAATTATATAATATTAACCACAAATTTTAGTTCCAAAAAAGTCAATTAAACAAAAAAGTAATAGTTATTTTTTATATTGTATTGCTATTGTACTTTTTAATTTATTTTTATACTATTGTATATTTTTTTAATTAAAATATTTTTTAGGATTAGGAAATGATTTTCGAATAATTGTATTTTTCTCTAGTTTTTTCAAACCAAATTTTATTTACTTTATCATCATTGTTATTATTAATTGCTGTATTATGACTACGTCAATGTACCTATAGTACCTGTTTATCCAATAAATTATTATTATTATTATTATTAAAAAATTTTTAAGAATGCATTTTTAAGGCCGATAAAATCTTGTCATATTATGAAATTTATTATTTTATTATTTATGTACATATCAATACTGATTTAAATTGCTATTTAACTTGAAATGTGATAAAAAATTATTTTTTAAACATATTTTGTATCATAATTTATGCATATTTTGAATGATTTTTTGTATTGTACAATAAACTAGGCTGGTGCATTTAGTGGTATGGTTTCGTTGGGCCTGTTGACAATTTGATCATGAGCCGATGCGTCAATAGCGCCTGTGTTTTGCGCCAGCTCATACTTCATCCTATGGTAAGTAGGCCAAAATGCAAATGCAAAGAATACACTCGTCGTCACGAGACAAATGGTCCACGCCATTAAAGAGTCTAAAATAAAATTAATTCAAATTTTGATTGTTATAATTTTTGACTTACATGTCCAATTATAAACGCCGATTGGGATTGAATTTTCGGTACAGGTCTGAATAGCAAGTCCTTCATTGTCGATAGGATACCTCAATGCACTTGTGAAAAAAATATATACGGCGCCAAAAAGTTGACTAAATTACGAAATATTATTTAAAAGTTGGATCTCAAATTATATTAAAATTGTTAAGATTTAATTTGATATAAAAATAGTTGGATTTTAAATTGACACAAACTTAAAGCATTAATTTTTGATAATTCATTGTTATTCTAGGATTATTTTAATGTAAAAAAATTGAATTAAACAAAAACTCACCTGGCAAGACTAAGCAATCCAGTAGATGTCGACTCAGATACAGGAAATGTTGTTTCTACACCCAACTCAAGTCCCAATGGATAGGCGGCAAGACCAAACGCGCCAAATGACAAGACGAAAACAGCGACACCGGCGGCGACTGCATCTGACGATGCGTCAAAGCGCGCCAAAACCAGAAACGCACAAGCAGCAAAAGCCGCCCCACAGAAACATGCCTACGATTAAAAAATTAAAAGAGGGAATATATTTAACATTAATTAAAAATTTGTATGCACAAATCACAATATGTAGTTATTTAGCTGGAAAAGTTTCCAACCTTCATTGTTTCCTCATAGAGGCGAGTGCGACCAGCGAATGCACCAATTAGTGCTGCAGCAATAAGTCCTACCACGATCATTCCGCCGCCTAACGCGCCGGCGAACGTATTTGAATAACCTAATAAAAAATCAACTCTTAAGATAAACTAAAATTTTGTTTGCAACAATTAATACCTCGTGAGCATAGAATCGGCTGAAGAATGTTGCATAAGGCGTTGAACAAACCAACGCCACTGCCCAACCCAATAGCTAAAACAATAAAACTACGTGAAGACGCGGCATGTCGAATTCCATGCCAAAGTGAAGTGTCGCGCAACGGCGTGACCTCGTCGACGTGAAACATCTTCGTTTCCTCATCCACACCGCTCAATAGAGGCGGGGCGGAGGCGCGCCGCGTAGGAGGACGCGAAGATGTGACGCCCAGCGAGAAAAGCGCTCCGGCGAGTGCCCAAACCGCCACGATGGCGTTCTAAAATGTGGCCATATTTAATCAGTAAAAATCATAGCATTGAAATTCACCAAAATATTTCATTCGTTTGACATTTAAAACTCAAATTTAAACTCAATAATTTTATAACTAATTGATTATAGTAAAACTATAAACGTACAAGCTCAAAAAAGTCTCGCGGTCTTTCCGCATTGACAATGTGGGGCGCAAGTGCAAAAATTGTCGCCGCACCTAGCGGTGACGCTAAAGACGCAAACGTGTTGGCAACAACACGCTCCGCATCAGGCGGAAACCACGCCGCGGCCATCGCAGCAGGCAAATACAGTGCAAAAGGCTGCGCTGCAGATGCAAATGCTTGTCCAATGAAAGTAATCCAAAAACGCCGCATCGCTAAAGAGTCGGAAATTTTCAAAGTCGTCGAGAAATCCGAGCCTTCCAAGTAGAGTTTGGAGCTACTTGAGATGGTGGTGGATGAAGCTTCATCTCCAAAAAGTAAAAGAAATAAAGTATCGTACGATGCGAAAAGACGAAGCAAAGCACCTAGAAGATTTAGCCACGCTCCGATGAAACACTATAAATAATTAAAAAGTATTTGTTACGTTTTACATAATTAAAAAGTATTTGTTACGTTTTACATAATATTTATTGCCTAATATCCGAGTTTATTTTTCTAATTTTTCTACTAAAAAATGGTTAATTAATTAAGCCTTAATTTTTTATGCAATAATTTAAAATTTTTCTAAATTGAGATTCTATTTTTGTGTAAAAATGTTGCCGACATACGCTCAGTCGAAGACCGTAACGTGCATTGACCCACATTGATAGTATGCTAAATGGCGCGCAAGCCATAAAAATTGCGTTAAGTACGGTATGCGCGCTTGCCCAACCAAAATATCCGGCTGTATACGATGAAATTGGCGCATAAGATAGCCAAGCCTAAAAAAATATAAAAATTACAAACCAATCGACACTTTTTTCCTTATGTTCAATTTCTTCCTTTTCTTGTTATGACGGAGTCAAAAGAAATTCTAAGTATACGATTAAGATCGTATAGCTCAGTCGGTAGAGCAGCGCTTCGGTTAAGCGTTAATCGCAGGTTCAAGTTCTGCCACGAAAGTCACCTTTTTCACATATACAACAATTTAGCGATCAGGATGAGATGGCGCGCCGCGAACTCCGTGCCGCTGGGTAGTGCTGTAAGTTGGTATTTGGCCGGGAAGTTAGTGGTCATATTCCCTTCGGCCGTGCAATGTTGAACCAAGCATAAGTCCGAATCTCAAATTCCAAAAACCGTCCAGCAGTTGATCGTGCAATTTCAATGCGTAGAAATGTTCCACATCTTCGTAATTTCACAACATCTTAAACGGGGAGATGTTATGACAAAGTCATAAGAAGAAATTCTAAGTAAGTGGTTAAGGTCCATGTAACTCAGTCGATAGAGCAGCGCTCCGGTTAAGCGTTGGTCGCAGGTTTGAATCCTGTCACGGAAGTCACCTTTTTCACATATACAACATTTCTAATTATTTTTTGGTAGACTTTCTTAAACTTTCATATCACATAAACTGAAAAAAAAATTCGGCCAAAGGAAGATAAAAAATTTTAATAATACTGTAATTTACCATGCTGTTAGAGAAATTCACAAGAGCAATTACTCCCAAAATATACCATCGGCGCCGATAATATACTGTATTTGGCATCTTTTCTATCATAATACAAAATTATTTCTATTATCTAATATTTTATTACGATGTCATAATATAGAATTAATTGAGCTAATCCGAAAAATATTCAGCTTAAAAATTTAAATGTATTTAACTCAAAGACAACAAAGCTTATTATTAAAATAAAACATAACGTTAGGGTTAGAGTTGGCTGTTTTGTCAATTTTTTAATTTTAAAAGCATTGCAATTTATTAATTCTTAAAAATTATTTTTTTGAAAAAAATTTAACATTTTTAAAACTCGGTCCCGTGTTATGAAATAGCCAATAAAAAATAAATAAAAAATGAGTGCAAAAATTAAGAGTGCAAAAATTAAAAATTTTTTTAACAACCAATATCAAATATGTATGAGAAAAAAATGTTCCAAAAAATTTTTTATAAAATATCGAAAAATAAAGATAACATAATTGATGATATAAAAATAATGGCAATTAGGATTCAGAAAAGAAATTACGGAATTGTTAAAACATTTATCTTTTACAAAAATTAGATCAATCTTTTTGTTGAAAATGTGGTTATGTCGCAAAATGCTTCGAAAAAAAAGAAAAAATGCATAAGATGCACTTAAAAAATGTATAAAAAACACACAAAAATAAAAAAAGCATCCAAAACATTTAAAAAATACAGTTTCAACAAACTAAAATTAGACAAAATGTGTTTATTTTTTGGAAAAAGGACAAAGCCAAAAATGTGTTTGACATATTAAATATGTTTAGAGCAAAATGTCTAAAAAATGCAAATGGTGGACCTACAAAAAGATACATAAAAATTGATCCAGAATATTGTAGGGCAAATAAAAATGGCAAAAATGTTTATATAATAACAATAAAAATAAAAATACACATACGGCACACACATATACATATGTACATACATATACGCATTTTTGCATGAGAAATAGAAGTACATTAAAAATATTGCGGTTAGATTAATATGTAAATCCAAAAAACATTTAAAAATTGATATTATTAGTTGAAAGTTAAATAAATGAGAATAAATTAAACTAATAAATGATAAAAACATTAAAATTTGGATAAAATATTCAAATAAAATATTTAGCAAATTTTCGGGACTTTGGAGCGCCATAATTCGGGACCCAAGTATGAGCGACAGCTAATTTTTTCAGTAACGACCGTTTTGGACCATGGGGAATTGAATGACATTATTTATGTACCAATTTGTTGAAATACCTTATTCTTTAATTACTCCGAAAGTTGTAAAAATATAGTTGGTTTTATTATGGCATTTGAGTTAAAACTGAATAAAAAATGCCTGCTAAAACGGATATTTTGAAAGCATTAGCGTTTGGCACCATGTTCAGCGCTGCTTTAATTTTTTTCTTTTTCATCTTTTCTTCTTTTAACCCATTCAAAACCATTGCAGCGACATATAATTATTTGAATTATTATTTGTTTATTTTGTTTTTAGTACAGGATATTTTAAATTGGCGCCGGGGATTTGTTTTT
The DNA here is from genome assembly GCA_024678965.1 of Bradynema listronoti. NCBI lineage: Eukaryota > Metazoa > Nematoda > Chromadorea > Rhabditida > Allantonematidae > Bradynema > Bradynema listronoti. The sequence continues at coordinate 6,689,188 of JANLNO010000001.1, read as the reverse complement.
GTTATAACTTTTTTATTTTAAATCCGATTTGCAAAAAAAAATTTTTTGTTCGATTTCCAAGACTGGAAGGATTTGTTTAACACCAAACTTGTCCATATTGGTTTCGATTTACGAATTTTATAATTGAACTTTTTTGACACTTTTTCAAAAATACAGGCAAAATCATTAAAATTTGTAACATAATGATGATGGACGATCTTAATCATCGAGCTTATATTGAATGATTTCTAAATTTTAGTTCAAAATGAGGATAAAGTTAATCATAATGAACATTATTTAACCTATTAAATGAAATGTTAGCAAAATTCAGATTGAAAAATTAAGTCAATTTCAAGTTAATTTTACTCATTTTTCGCCTTTAAAAATATTGTCAAAAAAGTTCAAATGATTATAAAATTTGAAAATCGAAATCAATATAGATAAGTTTGGAGTCATACAATCCTTCCAGCCTTGTGAATTAAACAAAAAAATTTTTTTGCAAATCGGATCCAAAATAAAAAAGTAGTAACAAATTCCGGCGCTAATTTAAAACATCATGTAAAAGTAAAAATATTATAGTATATAACCGAACGGAAATGGTTTGCTGAAAGTTGAAACACTTTTTTGTTAACAACTTTTTGTTATCAGACATAAAAAACACGAAAAAAAAGAAAAATGTTCTGATTTCGAATAGGTTAAGCCAAAAGCCATTATAAAGCATCGACTAAACACAAATTTTCTTGGAATATTTGGTGAATATGGGACTAACAGGTTTTGCATAAAATTGGTGTTTTTGGTGGGATTTCACTCGAAAGTCATTAAAATGTGCATTTAGAGTTTCTGAAAGATGTTCAAAGAAGGTAAAAGGAATGAACTAAGAGACTACGACGATCTAAGCAAATTTAATGTAGGCGTAGAATATTCAACATACTTCAAAGTTGTTAAACGTCAAGAATGAAGCGTATCAAAAACTTTTGTCACGATCATGACAAAACAAGCCAGACTTTTAGTGGAAAATGACAAGAATTACAATATTTTGTCACCAACGTGACAAAACAATCCAAACTTTTTGACGCGTAAAACGACAAAATTTGCAAAACGAAATAAAAGCAAAGATTTCTACCATTTTTTATATTAGGGTTTTCGGAAAGAAACCGCGGTTGGATTTGTTTATTTATTTTTCTCATATAATAAAAGATTTTGTAAATTGGTTTTATCTATCAGATAGAGCGTTTTTTTGCGCATCGTTTGATATATAACTTGTCTATGTATACTTTGATTTTTTACTAAAAAAGTTTTTAGAAAATGTCTGATCAAAAATTTCGAATGCGAGCTTGCATGTGGTACGACTTTAAGCACGGCAAATCGGCTGCTGAATCTCATCGTGCGCTATTTGAAGTATTTGGCGAGGAAGCCCTGTCTGAACGTCAATGCCAGGAGTGGTTTAAACGATTCAGAAGTGGCGACGAAAGCTTGGAGGATCATGAACATGGACATCGACCTGAAGTCGTCGACAATAACCTGTTGAAGGAAGCAATAGAGTCGGATCCGTGCCAAACAATTCGAGAGCTGGCAGAACGGTTTGGTTGCGGTCAAACGACCATTGCCGACCACTTGCACGCAATAGGCAAGACGAACAGGTCCGGAAAGTAGGTGCCGCATCAGCTGAGTGATGCAAACAAAGCAAGCAGAGTGGCAATGGCCGGAATTCTCCTCCACCGCGCTAAGAACAGCGGTTTTTTCGACACAATCATTACGTCAGATGAGAAATGGATCCAATACGACAACGCCACAAGAAAGCGGCAGTGGCTGGACCCCGGTGAGGCGCCAAAACCGACTCCAAAACCGGACATACACGGCAAAAGGTTATGCTTTGTGTTTGGTGGAACAGCAAAGGTTTGGTGTATTTTGAGGTTCTGGATTCTGGTCAGACGGTTACGGCGGACCTCTACAAAGACCAATTGAGCCGCGTTGACCAAGCCTTAGGGCGACAAGGCGTGGACACGGCGTCGACGAAATTCTTCCACGACAACGCTCGGCCGCATATCGCAAAGGTCACTTCGCAGAAAATCGAGGAATTGGGCTGGGAAGTTCTTCCTCATCCGCCATATAGCCCAGACCTGGCACCATCCGATTATCATCTGTTCCGGTCGATGCAGCACTCACTGGCCGAGAAAAAGTTCAAAAACCACGACGAGATCGAAATTTGGGTGTCCAACTTCTTCGAGTCGCAGCCGGCGGAGTTCTTCGAGAGAGGCATCCATTTTTTGCGTGGACGTTGGCGACAAGTAGTCAATAATAATGGCGAATACCTTTTGGATTAAAGTGTTGTAATTTTGTTTTTATAATAAATTTTGTTTTTGGATCAAAACGCGGTTTCTTTCTGAAAACCCTAATATAAAGGCACTATCATACGAAGTTAAAAAATCCTGTAAGGGTTCCGAAAAAAAAATAAATGCATATTCGGACTCCACGAATTACGAGGATTTTAATGGTATATGATATGTATATAAAATCTCCATATTCGCCAATTTAGCCATTTTCTTTAAACACCTTCTAATTAAAATTTTCAAAGAAATTTTACTAAAATTCTAAAAATATTTTACAAAAAATATTTTTAAAAATCTTTAAAATTTAATTTAAAAAAAAAACTTTGTCAGAATTCTTAATTAAATTACCTAGATTAATCCATTAATTAAGCCCAATTGGCGTTGAATACTATATTTATCCTTTTTTTTATTCGGAAATTTGATAAGTGATACGTGGAGTTCCCAGATCAATCCTCCCCCGTTGGAAATGACTTTGGAACTAATCATTTCGCGGGTTTTGGATGATGGCCATCCAGCCACCGAAATCTCGGCTGGCTTGCTGCATAAACATGCGGTATCGCTGATGCGGCTTGCAAGACCTGGTCAGCACTGCCGTGTCACCAATGTGGTACCTATTGTCTTCCAAATATGGAAACACTTAGGTGAGGTCAAGGGTGGAACTGAACTTCGTCCCAAGAAACCTATCGCACAACCACTAGGCCACTGCTCCTGGAAATTTGAATAGGTAATTATTATACGTCGAATAGACGGCAATGTTGTGACTTGATTCCAACATTTTTGGCAGACAACCAGACAAACTCGTTATATTTTTCTTTAAAAATGGCGGAATATAATGGTGCTCTGTGCTCTGTTCGTCCGTCATGGGTTTACCGGAGCCACACAACGCTGATAGAGAGATATTTGGCGAATATCGGGCTAACTGGTTTTGCATAAACGGTGTTTTTTCGGTGGGATTTCACTCGAAAGTCATTAAAACGTGCATTTAGAGTTTCGGAAAGATGTTCAAAGAAGGTAAAAGGCAAGAATGATGTTTCAATCACTAATTATTTTTACCGGCTTTAAACATCTTTCCGAAAAAAATAAAAGCCACAATTTTTTATATAGAGGCACCATCATACAAAGTTAAAAGGTCCTGTAAGGGGTTCCAAAAAATAAATGCATATTCGGACTCCACAAATCACGAAGATTTTAATGGTATATGATAAGTATACAAAATCTCGTGGTTTCATATTCGCCAATTTAGCCTAGTTTTTCTTTTCTCTCTCCGTAATTTTCTCGAAAATCATCTCAAAAATGCAAAATCATGCTCACATCTTTATAAAACTGGCTATTGTAGAGAAGGACGGGTCGGCTCCGAAATTTTTTTTCGAATCTTTCCAGTCTGAATCTTTCCAGACTGAAATTTTTTGGGATGCCGATTACGAATTTAACAAGTTAATAATACTTTGCAGTCCTCTAAAATAAGACTAAGCTCTAAGCATAAAAATTTCAATTTTTACATCTAAATATGATTTTATAGATCATTTTCATTTTTGACGCTCATTACAAATCTGATAAAAAATTTTGGTACTTTCAGACAAAAAAAAATTTTTTTTTGTTACAAATTATGGCGAAAAATTATCGAGTATATCACGAAAACAACAAAATCAGTGAGAAACATTATTAAATTCGAATTCCCCGTGCCAGAAAACCTAAAAAATCATTAAAAAAAATTTTTTTTAGGGTTTAATAAAAATTCCACAAATTTTTTATTGTGACATTAAACTTTTTTCTAATATTAATCTTTAATTTGTGATAGCGATAATGTTGATTAAACATGTTTTAGATGGAGACTTCATTTAATGACAACAAAATTAATGGACGCGCAATTATCGGCGGTCAACGTGGTATGAGATTTGGTGGTCGTAGCGGCACGGTAAGAAGCCATGATCTCCAACCCAACAGTGAGCTAGACCGGCCCTTTGGTCGTAATGGCAGCACTTTTGCTAACAATGCTTCGAATGGCTTAGTCGACAATGCCAACATCGATAATGCTCAAAATGTCGACTTCGGAAATAAGGACCGGAATCTCGATTTTGGCGTCAACAATGACAGTAACAAACCCGGCGGCGATCAAACGTGCTCATTTCGCAAGGCTAACGGTGTTAATGATGCGAACATTAGGGCACAGAATCCTGCATCCGGACGCGACGGTTTCGGCGCAACTGAGCAGAGCCGTGTTTTTTACGGCGGCAGCGGTGCTTTTAATAGTCAGAGTCGACCGGCGTTTAGCGGAGGCCGCGGTGGCGCTTTTGCGAACAATGAGCGTGAGAGCGTTCGTGGTGGTGGCTTTGGTACCGATGACCGAGGTCGTGCTTTCGGCCGTGGACGCGATGAAAACAACGAAGACCAAAGTCGTTCGTTTGGCGGTGGACGTGGCGGCGGCTTTGGAAATAGCGGTGAACAGAGTCGATCATTTAACAATGGTTTTAAAGGTCGTAATCGTGACAACGGTGAAGGCAATGATCGTCAACCATTTGGTGGCGGACGAGGCGGTGGTGTTTTCGGCAACAACAGTGAGCAAAACCGACCCTTTGGCGGTGGCCGATGCGGCGGCGCGTTTGGCAACGGTAGCGAGCAGAGCCGTCCGTTTGGTGGTGGACGAGGCGGATTCAAAAGTCGCGATCGACACAACGACAATAATAACGAAGGAGACGATCAAAATCGTGGCGGTGCTTTTCGCAGGAGTGAAGACCGGCCATTTGGCGGAGGTGGTGGTCGAGGCGGAAGCACCGAACCGGATCGTCCATTCGGCGGTGGTGGTCGCGGTCGCAGTGCGTTCGGCAATGGCGATCAGAATCGCAGCGGACGCGGCGGCCGCGGACGCGGCGGCTTTGATTTTGGCGACGGTCGTGGTTTTGGCAGCCATCGCAGAAACTCAGATCACGACAACAACAACAAAGATTTTTCGCAGCGCGGCGGTTCCTCCGCTCGCGGATTCGGCAATAGCAGCCGCGGTTTCGGCGCGGCGCCGTTTGGCGCGCGTCGCAACGCTTTCTCCTCCAATCGTTGGGGAGAAAGCGTGGATTCCAACGACCGTGCCGCGCCGGATGATTCGGATCGTACGCGAGGTCTTATATTTTATCGAAACTTTTCTAATTAAAATTTTCACAGAATTAAGCTGGACTTGTTGAATCGATTATGCGAACATTTTACGTTTAGGTTATATTCCGCCGGTTCGTCCCATCGAAGACCTTTTTGAAGAAGACGAACGCAACGCCGAAAATTATCGCATCGTTGTCGACGACGACGAGGACATCAACGTTGACAATCGTGAAATCACCACCAGCGGACGGGGAATGGCACACATCCGCGCCATCGAGTGTGTTTTTTTTTTTTGCATTCTACATTAGAAAATTTATAGAAACAGGCGAATTTCGGACTCGCCAATTTTAGTCGATCGCCGAATGTTCTCTGTTTATTCGAAAACATTCGTGAAGATATTAATGAGTTGAGAAAGATGAGTGTTTAGCCTTACGAAATTGATGTTCTTCTTTACTATTATTATTAAGAGCTTACTGCTCGATAGGCTTGAATTTTTTTTTCCCTAAAATGAAACTACCAAAATTTATTTATGACAAATTGTAATTTGGAAGACGCAATTTTAATTTGTGTGACTCCTTCCACTGAGACAAAACTTAATTCGTAATCTTAGAATTTGAGTCCTTGTTTGAGATTTTTTAAAATTATTTACACTCGTTTAAACGACAATTTTTTTTTCAATTTGCTTTTTTTCAGTACCTGGGACGATGCCAATCTTGAACCGAAATTGCTCGAAAATGTTGTCGAAAACTCCAAATATGTGCGTCCGCGTAAAATTCAAGCTCATAGCATTCCGTTCATTTTGGAAGGTGATTTTTGATACAAAATTAGGTTATGATGATTATTGGAGATTAACTCTTAAGAATAATCTTATCTAAAAAATGTATTTACTCTAAGTTTGGGTAAATTTTTCGATTTCAGCTTGGGTCTGCTTTGATAAAAGTGTTCATTAAATTTTATGCGTAACCGACTCAAATCAAATAGAATTAAGACAAAGTCAATATTCAGAAATTTTTCGAACCTCTTATTTACCTTCCGAACTTAGGGTATATAATTGTGGAGGATTTAGCTAACTAAAAAAGAAATAGGAGTATTAATTTAAATAAGAAAAATATGATGATGAAGCAAACAAACAAACAAACAATGACCAATCGCATCATATTGTATAATTTTTTTTAAATAACACGGATTTTAGCAAAATAGAATGTCTCAAGCGAGAAAATGCTTTAAGCAAACACAATCACACGACAGAATAGAATGGTCTTGTAAAATTATAAGTAAAATTAAATAATTGATTATAACGAAAAATCTTTTTCTGCAATATTATAAAGTAGTCTGCGATGGAACAGGAATTCGCGTGTTCGACGGGCCCGCCGTCGAATCGATGGGGTCTTTGTTGTCAGTCGCTATTATGGTGTCCATTAGATTCATCGGAGAACCGCCAGCAGCCTTCGTCGACAAAGTGGCCGGTTCGTCAAAAGTGCTCGTGACGAAACCACAAGTCGACGACCGACGATTCAACGCAATCGGATCATTCGCCATCGAAAAGTCTTTGGAGACGCTTAACTTCTTCAAAAATTCCGGTGGATTCTGTCCAGCTTTGCGAATAATCTATAATTTTTGTTGAAAGTCACTGAAATCGTGTTCAAGCTATTGAAAAAGAATAAATTATTTTAAAAGATAATTACAAAAAAAAGGACAACCAAATAAAATGGGCAACCCATCCATAAATGTTGTGCTATGCCGCACAAAAAAAAATTTTTGAGAAGAGCGCATTTTTATGTGTGAACCTCATTATTGTTTGTAAGAATTATTTGTTTGTTCTTAGGAAGCGATGTGAAGGCTCATGCGGAGACGGGCAGTGGCAAGACCGCCGCATTTATGGTTCCGATCATCAACGTTCTCATGAAGTTGGAACGCAAACGCGGACCGCTTAGCGGACCCACACCTTACGCGCTTATCGTCGAGCCGACCCGCGAGCTATGCGATCAGGTCTGGGGACAGGCTCGTAAATGGGCTAACGGTAAGAGACTTTTATGTTTTGCAATTGTTTCTGACTTGATTAGAAAAAAGATATTTTCTCTTTATGGCCATCTATTTGAGATTGCTTTAGTTTATAAAGAATATGTTTTAGAAATGCTTATCGAACATATGGAATATATGTGGATTTTAAAAGAATTTTCGCCAGTCCTTTTACAAATTTTTTTGATAAAATTGTTTTATCTTTGATACGAGTTGTTTTTTTTCAGGGACGGGACTAGTCGTGGCACGCGCCTACGGACAGTTCGATCGCCATGCCAATTTAAAGGAGCTCATGCGCGGCTGTGACATTCTCTGCGCTACGCCGGGACGTCTTTGGGATTTCGTCGGCGAGAAATTGGTATTATCTTTTGTTCTTCACTTAAGACAAAACTTAATTCGTAATCTTAAAATTTAAATAATTAAATCATTTTTCTCTTTTTACGTTTTTTTTCCTAGGTGAGCGTAAAGAATGTTAGGTTCTTGGTTTTGGATGAGGCCGATCGTCTCTTGGAATGTAGTTTCATGCAGCAATTGCGTGACGTTATCACTTCGCCTGACTTTCCCAATGTAAGACAATTTTTTTCACTGGGGATTTTTTCGATATTTGAGCGAGAATGATTAAATTATATATATATATATATATATATATATATATATATATATATATATATATATATATATATATATATATATATATATATATATATATATATATATATATATATATATATATATATATATATATATATATATATATATATATATATATATATATATATATATATATATATATAATATATATATATATATATATATATATATATATATATATATATATATATATATATATATATATATATATATATATATATATATATATATATATATATATATATATTAGGTCTAAAAGTTAATTTCCGCGTTTTTTTACGATTTTTAAACTGCATGAAACTAGAAAAACTTAAACAAAACTTTTATTCAAAATAATTTCCATCATTAATAACAACATTTTCCCAAAGTTTGGGCAATTTATGGATTCCATCATAATAAAAATTTTCTGGTTTGGCCGCTATCCATTTATCAAGCCATTTTTTGACGTCTTGACGATCTTGAAAGCGCTGCTCCGCTAGACCATGAGCCATTGCCCGGAAAAGGTGATAGTCCGACGGGGCGATGTCCGGAGAGTACGGCGGGTGCGGTAAGATCTCCCATTTGAACTCTTTTAGCGTGTTTTTCACCGATTGAGCGACGTGCGGCCTTGCGTTGTCATGAAGCAGTATAATTTTTTCGTGCCGACCCTCCCATTCTGGTCTTTTTACTGCGATTTCGTGACGCAACTGCGCTAGTTGATGTTGGTAGTTATTCGCAGTAACTGTTTCGCCAGGTTGAAGAAGCTCATAGTACAGTATGCCGCGTTGATCCCACCATATGCACAGTAAGACCTTCTTCCCGTGGATGTTTGGTTTCGCGGTCGAAGTTGTCGGTTCACCGGGACTAACCCACGATTTTTTCGCTTCGGATTGTCGTAGTACACCCATTTTTCATCACCAGTTATGATGCGGTGTAAAAAGACTTTCTTTGGAATCTGTCCAGCAAGATTTGTGAAGTGGTTTTTCTCTGCTCTTTGTTGCGTTCTGACAGCTCATGGGGCACCCATATTCCTTGCTTCTGAATTTTCCCCATTGCTTTCAATCGAAGAGAAACTGCATATTGCGTGACGCCGAGACATTCCGCGAGTCGCTCCTGTGTTTGAGCCGAATCTTCATCCAATAAAGCTTGAAGTTGTTCGTCTTCAAATTTTTTGGCTGTCCTGGCCGATCTTTGTCGTTGACGTCAAAGTCGCCCGATTTGAAACGCTGGAACCATTCTTGGCAGGTTCTTATGGATGGAGCAGCATCGCCATAAGCTTCGACAATCATTTGGTGCGCGTCAGTGGCTTTCTTCTTGAGATGAAAAAGGAAAAGAAGAGTTTCCCGCAAATGACGCTTTTCCGGCACAAAAGTTGACATCTTTAAATTAAAAATAATACGTGTTTATAATGTTATATAGTGAAAGTCATATACTGATAGAAAGCTGATAATACAGAGAACATTATAACATAAAATTCGTTAAATAAAAATAATTTTATTTTGGCAAAATTCAACAACAACAAAAAACGCGGAAATTAACTTTTAGACCTAATATATATATATATATATATATATATATATATATATATATATATATATATATATATATATATATATATATATATATATATATATATATATATATATATATATATATATATATATATATATATATATATATATATATATATATATATATATATATATATATATATATATATATATATATATATATATATATATATATATATATATATATATATATATATATATATATATATATATATATATATATATATATATATGTTGCGGCCAATACTAGAAATCGGCCATTTCTAGAAATGGCCGGCCAAAATAATTATGATTAGATAATTTAATTTTTATCAAATTTTCTTTAATTTTTCTATCACGAATTATTTTCAGTTACGAAAAACAAAGACAACAAATCATTTACAAATCATTTATAATTTTATATATTATTATTTATAAAATAACGAAAAACAAAGACAAAATTAAAATTTTTCGCTAATACGCTAAAAAAACTGTAATAATAAATGATTTGCTGTCTTTGTTTTTAACGAATTTGTAACTAACGAATTTGTATCTTGTGTAAAAATTGCATTAACAATTTATAAAAAAATAACTGAAAATAATTCGTGATAAAAAAATTAAAGAAAATTTGATAAAAATTAAATTTAGCTAATCATAATTATTTTTGGCCTGATTTTGGCCGGCCATTATTAGTTTTGGCCGGCCATAATTATTTTGGCCGGCCATTTCTAGTTTTGGCCGGCCATTTCTAGTATTGGCCGTAACATATATACACTTGCGCTCAAAAGTTAGCGAACGACTACATAATTTTTAGTATTTTGTCGATAATTTTTTTTTAAATAACTTTAATTAAAATCTGTTTAGCCTATCTTGTAGAGTATTAAATTCTCTACAAAAGCTGTCTTATAGGTTTTTTTATTTCATTATTCCTTGTCATAAAAATGTTTAACTTCAAAAGAGGTTTAAAATTTTGTCGCTCAAAAGTTAGCGAACGCCAAGCAAATGATCGACAAATGATCGAAATGTTCCTTAAAAATTTTTTTTTTCATTCAAAAAAAATTTATGGTTTGCCCGCATTGTGATAAACGTTTGGAGTCATTGATCGTACGCCTTTACGATGAAGAAAAATGTCATTTTCTCAAATAGCTAGTCATGTGAAAATGTCTAAAAACGGAGTTTGGAAAATCTATGGTTCGTCGACAAAACCAAAAAATTCAAGAAAGATGGTCGTTTAAGATGTACAACCGCAAGGCAGTCAAATTTTTCTTCCAATTTTTTTGTTTTTAATATTAAATAAACACTTTATAAGTGATCGTAAAATTGCCCGAAAGTCGCTGGCTGATCCTTTTCTCACAGCTCCGGAAATTCAACGAGAAGTGAATATGGAAAACATCAGTGTCAGTACAGTAAAACGTCGTTTAACTGAAGCCGGTCTCTATGGTCGCAGACCAGCTAAAAAGCCTTTCCTTTGCCCTCGTCACATCAAAGCTCGTTTGAAGTTTGCCACCGAACATCGTTTATGGACTGTGGATGATTGGAAAAAAGTGCTCTGGTCGGATGAAAGTAAATTTAATTTATGTTGTAATGATGGCCGAGGTTATGTGAGGCGACCGATTAACAAGAGACTCAATCCTCGTTACACCAAGGGTACTGTTAAGTTTGGAGGCGGTAATATTATGATTTGGGGATGTTTTTCCTATTTTGGAGTTGGTCTTATACATCGCATTCACGATCGTATGGATCAGTTTCAATATAGGGATATTTTACAAAACCAAATGTTACCGTTTTCCATTCAAAACATGCCTCAAAATTGGGTGTATCAACATGATAACGACGCCAAACATACTTCAAAATTAGTAAAAAAGTGGCTTAATGACAACAATGTCAGGGTTTTGTCTTGGCCGGCTCAAAGTCCAGACCTTAATCCAATAGAAAATCTATGGAATCAAATGGAAAGGGCTTTGGGTGGTTATAAATATACAAAACCTGATGACCTGTTCAATGCCGTACATCAACAGTGGGGTCTAATGAAAAAAGAGTCTCTTGAAAATCTAGTCAAATCCATGCCCAAAAGGTGCCAAGATGTTATTAATTCTAAAGGATATGGAATTAATTACTAAATTGTTATCTATTCATTTATAAAATTTGTTGAATTTTTGATAAATGGTTATTTTTTATGAGTAATTATTGGCGTTCGCTAACTTTTGAGCGACAAAATTTTAAACCTCTTTTGAAGTTAAACATTTTTATGACAAGGAATAATGAAATAAAAAAACATATAAGACAGCTTTTGTAGAGAATTTAATACTCTACAAGATAGGCTAAACAGATTTTAATTAAAGTTATTTAAAAAAAATTATTGACAAAATACTAAAAATTATGTAGTCGTTCGCTAACTTTTGAGCGCAAGTGTGTGATATATATATATATATATATATATATATATATATATATATATATATATATATATATATATATATATATATATATATATATATATATATATATATATATATATATATATATATATATATATATATATATATATATATATATATATATATATATATATATATATATATATATATATATATATATATATATATATATATATATATATATATATATATATATATATATATATATATATATATATACACTGCTGTTCAAAACTTTAAGTCCACCCAAAAAATGTCATAACTCCCGAAAAAAACATCCGTTTCGGCTAAAATTTTTGTCACATATGTATTTTTTATACTAAAATAAAGTCCTGAAAGGATTTTACGGTACATAAAAAATTTTTGTAAAAAACGTGAAAATACTGTATTTTGGTCATTTTTAACCTGTTCAAAACTATAAGTCCACTTGAATTTTCGAATGTTTTTAAGCATGTTTTTAAGTTTATTTGAATGTTTTTAAGTTTATTTATTGTTGAATAGTTATAATTGAGTCTTTTTTTTATTTTTCTTAGATATGGCTCGTGGAAACAGACTAACTGAATTCGAGAAAGGTCGAATTACATCTTTAAATGTATTGGGTTGGTCGAATCGTCGAATTGCGGTCGAAATTGGTCGATCTAAGCAAGTTGTCAATAATTTTTGGGAGATCCTGAAAGCTATGGAAGGAAAAACAGAGGAGGACGTCGACCGACGTTGACAAAGAACGATAAAAGACGAATAATAAGAGCTGCTTCTAATTCTACCGTATCCTCCACACAGCTTGTTCGCGATTTGCAGCTACCGTGCAGTCCGCTCACGGTCCGAAGAGCACTTCACGGTAGTGGAGTGATTTTGCGCAGCAAAATGGCGTCTTGTCCAAAGCTTACAGCTGCACATCGGGCAGCTCGGTTCGCTTTCGCAGAGGAAAAGTTGGCTCAACAAATTGATTGGAACAAGGTTTATTCGTTTCGATTGATTTATTAATTGGATCTAGACGAAATTGATTTCAGATCATCTGGTCAGATGAGAAAAAGTTTAATCTTGATGGGCCAGATGGTTTTTCGGGATATTGGCACGATCTCCGAAAAGAACCGCGATATTTTTCTAAACGCAATTTTGGTGGCGGAAACGTCATGGTGTGGGGGCTTTTGAAGCGAGCGGAACACTTCCATTGGCATTCATTTCTAATAAAATGAATAGTGAAGATTATCAGCAAATGCTTCACGAGAACCTCACACCATACTGGCAGCCTGATTATCTTTTTATGCAAGATAATGCGGCTATTCATCAAAGTGGTTCAACGATGCAGTACCTTGCTGACGAGGGTATTGCACTTTTTCGCGAGTGGCCAGCTTGTTCACCTGACATAAACCCTATAGAGAATCTCTGGGGCTTGCTTGTACGTGATGTTTATCGTGATAACAAGCAATTCAACACTGTTAATGAGCTAAAAGCAGCAATTTTAGCCTCATGGGAAAGAATCAGTGCGCAAGTACTTCAGAATCTTGCACATTCGGTTCCAAAACGTTTAGTTTCTGTTTTAAAAAGTGCAGGAGGACCGACTAATTATTAATTGATTATTTGTTATTGTTTTTATTTGTTGTTATTTTGAAATAAACGTTGTTATTAAAAGTGGACTTATAGTTTTGAACAGGTTAAAAATGACCAAAATACAGTATTTTCACGTTTTTTACAAAAATTTTTTATGTACCGTAAAATCCTTTCAGGACTTTATTTTAGTATAAAAAATACATATGTGACAAAAATTTTAGCCGAAACGGATGTTTTTTTCGGGAGTTATGACATTTTTTTGGGTGGACTTAAAGTTTTGAACAGCAGTGTATATATATATATATATATATATATGTTACGGCCAATACTAGAAATCGGCCATTTCTAGAAATGGCCGGCCAAAACTAGAAATGGCCGGCCAAAATAATTATGGCCGGCCAAAACTGAAACTGTAATAATAAATGACTGTAATAATAAATGATTGTGAATTAGCGTATTAGCGAAAAATAGACAGCAAATCATTTATTATTACAGTTTTCATTGTTACAGTTTATTATTACAGTTATTATTACAGTTTTTTGTTTTGAAAAGATTTTTTTTATATCTAATTATTTTGCGCCATTTCTGTTTTCGAGCATTTTAAATGCCGTTGATGCCGCATTTCTAAAATGCGATTTCTATATTGCATAACATATATATATATATATATATATATATATATATATATATATATATATATATATATATATATATATATATATATATATATATATATTTGCATTTTCTAGCGAGAGAATCGTCAGACTTTGTTGTTCAGCGCTACTTTTCCGCCGGAAATCCAACTTTTGTGTGACGACATTTTGAAGCCGCACAACAATGTGTTCCTCTCTATTAAGAAGAAATTTGACGCTAATGAGATTGTCATCGATGACGATGAGATGGCCAACGGCAAGATTATTCAAAACTTTTTTCTCGTGAAACAGGATGACAAAAAGGATTTGTTGCTGGAAATTTTACGCGGCAAAAATGGTAGTAAATTATAATTTTTGCTTTATTTTATAGCAGAATTGATTTGCTTTCTCGTGTTCTTTTTCCCTAGACTTGTCTATTCCCGTTGACGTTAGCCGCACGCTGGTTTTCGTTCAGCGCAAGAGTGACGCCGATTTGTTGGCCATTTATCTCAGCCAACAGGGCATCATGGCGACAACGATTAATGCGTTAGTGACATTACATAGATTCGTTATTTATAAAGCAGAAAATTCACAAGAATGATTTGTTTTCAATAATTTTAATTTTCTAGATTATATCAAATTAAGATAATTGTTTTTTTTTAATTATTATTTGACTCAAATCTAGAAGAAAAGCTGACTTTTTTGGCCCATAAATGATTAGAGATGAAAAAAAAGAGAACTCATAAGTAATTTTAGATTTTTTTGGTTGTGTGTCAATCACCCGAGTCATTTTTTTTATGACTCAACACTAAACTTTTGAACATTATAAGAGATTGGACTCTTTTTTTTCGCAGCAATCGTTCACAAGCTCAACGCGAGCTGGCATTGGCGGCCTTCCGTCGCAGCGAAATGAAGGTTCTCGTTTCCACGGATGTGTGTGCTCGCGGAATTGACATTAAAGAGATGGACCACGTAGGCGCTTTCTAGAATAAATACTTGCATTTTAAATTATCAGAATTATTTTTTGTATTTTTATATTGCTCGCTTTTTTTTGGTTCTTTTGTGATATTTAAAGAATTTTTTTTTTTGATGATTTTTTTTACGTTTTTTGAAACGGGGAATTCGAATTTAATTTTTACAGATTTTATTGTTTTTATGCAGTTTTTAACATTTTCTAGTTGAAAAAATTATCAAAAAAAATTTTTTTTTTTGGAGTCCGATATCACTGAAGAACCGTTTTTTTAAATTAAACCTTTAATCCATTTAAAATGACACGATTTCTAAAATAGATTATTTTTAATTTCACATACCATAATTTCGCGTGTATAAAGCCGCGGGTGTTTTGAGCCAAGTTTAAATTTGCGCCAATGAGTTCATTCTGTTGTATTGGATCCAGGCGAATCCAAATTTTGTGCCCGCCTTTGTTTCGGTTTCATAAAAGTGGGCACAAAATTCGGACCCCGACGGATCCAATACGAACAGAATGAACTCATTGGCGCCAATTTAAATTTGGTTCAAAACACCCGGCCTTATACACGAGAAATTAGGGTATATACATGTATTTTTTGTGTTCTTTCTTATTAGGTGATTAACTTTGACATGCCAACTAATCACATCACCTATATTCATCGTATTGGACGCACCGGTCGTTTGAAAGGTATAAACTTAATTAATCTAACACGATTTTTTCGAACAATTTATGCACATATTTATTCCAGGTGGTTTTGCCACATCGTTCTTTGACGAATTCAACGAGAATGATTGCGCATTGGCGCCGGCTCTCATATCGGTAGGAAAAAAAATACTTTTTGTGCATTTTATGGTGCGGCCAAAAAAGTGATAACCATAAAATTTTTTATCTTCCAATAAAGACCAATTATTTTAACGAGAAACAACACAAAAATTCTGGCTATAACATAGTCGGCACATTTTAATGTGCTTTCCATTTATTTCGCTCCAAACGTCTCAAAAAAATCCTGCTCGCGGCGCATCTCTTTTTGGTGACAATTGGTTCCGCTGTCGGAATTGATGTAGCCCTGTCAAACTTTTGTGCGGCATAGCACAACATTTATGGATGGGTTGCCCATTTTATTTGGTTGTCCTCTTTTTTGTAATTATCTTTTAAAATAATTTATTCTTTTTCAATAGCTTGAACACGATTTCAGTGACTTTCAACAAAAATTATAGATTATTCGCAAAGCTGGACAGAATCCACCGGAATTTTTGAAGAAGTTAAGCGTCTCCAAAGACTTTTCGATGGCGAATGATCCGATTGCGTTGAATCGTCGGTCGTCGACTTGTGGTTTCGTCACGAGCACTTTTGACGAACCGGCCACTTTGTCGACGAAGGCTGCTGGCGGTTCTCCGATGAATCTAATGGACACCATAATAGCGACTGACAACAAAGACCCCATTGATTTGACGGCGGGCCCGTCGAACACGCGAATTCCTGTTCCATCGCAGACTACTTTATAATATTGCAGAAAAAGATTTTTCGTTATAATCAATTATTTAATTTTACTTATAATTTTACAAGACCATTCTATTCTGTCGTGTGATTGTGTTTGCTTAAAGCATTTTCTCGCTTGAGACATTCTATTTTGCTAAAATCCGTGTTATTTAAAAAAAATTATACAATATGATGCGATTGGTCATTGTTTGTTTGCTTCATCAATTTTGTTGAACTTTGCTACTTTTTTAAAATTAATTTTATTTCTCATAATAAAAAATTCAACTTAATTTTTCTAACATGCAGTAGCTGATGAAATTCCAAAATTTTTATTTTTTAAATACTCGCACACAAACTGACTAGATTTGAAAAAAATTTCGAAACTACGAATTCTTAGAAAAGGATGAATTGTATCCGTTTGTTGGTTTGAAAGTATACCTTGTAATAGACGAAAAGAAAAGTTTAAGAATATGTAAAACAAATAAATGAATTAATTACGATCACTCATATCTTAAGCTTTTCAGATGAATTTGTCTGAGGCGAGTGCTAGAGGAAAGGAGTCGCGAGAAAACAGCAAGAGGAGGAAAGCGGAAGCGTTGGCGAAGGCTAGAGCGGCGCGTTGGGTAAAATAAAATCTTAAATCAAAAAACTAAATCTGATGTATGTTTTTTTAGATGTTTCCGTGTAAATTCGGAGGATCGGCTTTCATTTTTCATGAGACGTCAACTAATGATGTGTTTTGCTGATGCCAGGGAATTCGACGTCAGACGAAGAAACCGCAGTGAAACGCCTGATGAAGTTTTTCTAGATGACGACGTTGAGATCGACCACGAAGAAGAAGTCGCCTGGTACGAGGAAGACGAATTATGTTAATATTTATAAAATTATATTGTTAATTTGAATAAAATTTTTATCAGTTCAAAATCTTAATTAAATATTGTTGTTTCATGAAAATACTTCAATAATATACGCACATACACGCACATTTTTTTGCTTAAATTTTTTACCCAAAAATTTTTTTGTCGTTTTTTTTGTCATTTTCGCTGAAAATAGCATCAATTTTTACCATATTATATGTCATTCGACTCGAAATAGTACGCACGGCACAAATATTACATTAGTTTAATAAAAAAACATATATAAAAAAAGTTATTTACTTTCAAACGTAATTCTTTATAAACAAAGTCAAACATGTAATTTAACATGTATATTTTTCTTTACGGGACCACATATTTTCCTATCATCAAAATTTAGCAGGAGTGAAATTGGCGTGCTTAAGTTTGTTAAGAATTCTTGGCGTAACAATAGTCAGATTTTTCATTGGCTGCAGGCTCCCGACATTTCGCACTAAGATATTGCCTCTTGCTAAAATAATCGTAATTTTATAAACCGATATTTTTTGAAATTGACATTCATATTCATTTTTATTAATGATAGATTTTCCATTTTAATTTTTTGATATTTTTCCATTAAAGATCAAGAGAAAATTAATAACCTAAAATCAAATTGTTCCAGCAAAAATTATTACTTAGTTTACTGTTTTCTACTTTCTGACATCGGATACTATAAAAAATGGCCTGTTTCAAACCGCGACGATAGGCCCGGATAATAATAAGCGTGAGCAGAGGATTTAATACTGGTAGCCATGTGTTAGGTAACATCGATACAGCAAAAAACCATCGCAATAGATTCGGATAAACGTTTTGCAGATTAATTATTGTCATAGATGTCAAAATGATAAGCAGTGTGTTAAAAGGTAATACACCTTAAAGCAGCGAAATTGCCATTTTTTTCAAATATGTATTTTCATATTGCACAATTTACAATACATTTATAATATTTCAAATAAACCTGTATCGTTAAAGTTAATGAAATTTGATAAGCAAATGATTTTTTAGCGAGGCCTCGTGATGAAAAACGAAAAATATTCCATCCACAAATGCATATTAATAAAAATAACATTAATATATAACATCGGAAAAATATGGCATTGAACATAAAAATGTTATTATCCTAAAGAATAATAATGCTATTATCCTAAAAAGTAATTTATTTGATGAAATATAATTGTCGTATTTACAATGTGTAAGATGAGACCGAAGCGCACGTCTATAGGCGATATCTGCAGAATAGCAGCAACTTCGGAAATAATTGCCACATTATTAAATTCAGACATATCTTTAAGTCTTATTATATTTATTAAAACAACGATAACACCTATTGAAGACGTCGCAATCAAACCCATAAGCATTTTCAACGAAAAGCATTTTTTTTCTATAAATTTCAAATAAATTTATATTGTTTGGAAGACAATACACATCTCTATATCAAAATACAATTGTGAGCAAGTAGGAATAACCTGCAGATGATTAAATAACGCATTAAGAACTGAACAGTGCCCCACGAGGATAAAATAAGAGCCAAAAACAAGTAAACGTATATAATTGATTGAGCAATAATGATCGTGTTGTCTACCAGCCAATGTCCCAAGGGGCTGTTGAATGTGTAATAGCGAATATTTTTTACCTAAAATTCATAATATAAATTCAATAACAATTATTATTTGATATTTGATATTTACTAATGTGTGTATGTATTTACCTGCCCGACAACTACAATACTCAATATATCAAATATCGATAAGGTAACGTCAAATGCGCGAGTCAGTCGCATAATAGTTGCAGAATCACGCATATCTTTACGAGTGTAACGTCCCACGCACCCACGCACCACACGAGAGCGGCGTTGAGAACAAATGAAAGCATGCAACTTATAAATAAATGAATACAATATAATTTGAAAATCATCTACAAAAATCAAATATATCTAAATAGTATGTACATGTGTATATATAATTATGAAATACTTCGCATTATCAAATAATGATAATAATAAATATTTTTTGCTCAATTTTAAAATTTGTTTTAAAAATCTCAAGTCATTTAATTAGAGTTTAGTGAGGAACGCGAAGCGCACCATATGCGAAAATTGGGAAATAAATATATATTTATAAATTGAGAATACAAACAAGATAAAAGCCCTATTACACAAATTTTCGTCGAATAATCGTATTAGCAAAAGAAAATCAGGTAAAAGAAGGAAGAAATAATACTTTATATTAAATTAGTTAACTACAAAAAAAAATTTACCAAAAATATCATTTGCTTTTATTATTTCTTTCCAGATTTTATTACCTCCTTCTTATTACTGAATAATAAAAGATTAAAAAATTTCAACAAAATTTTGAAATTTTAAAGATATTTTGTAGTTGTAATTTTATGGTTTAAATGTTTCATATATTTTTTAAAATAAAAATAAAAACAATTTAAAGGTATAAAAACAGTGTTTCCAATTTTTTTAATTAAATGAAACTTAACCTAAAGTGACTTAATCGAACCAAAGTCAAAATCAAAATTAAGTACTTAACTTAAGTTAAAAGCAAAATTAATTAAATGCAAATTTTAATTTTACAAAAATTAAATAAAAAATTAAGTCATTCAGTTTATTTTGCCAAAATTAAGTTAAAAGTTAAAAGCATTTTTTAATTTTGTCAAAATTAAATCAAAAGTCAAAAGCATTTTTTAATTTTGCCAAAATTAAATCAAAAGTTAAAAACATTTTTTAATTTTGTTTTGCCACGATTTGTTTTTCTAATTTTATTTATATTTTTTGTTTTTATTTATTATTGTTTAGTAATGAAATTATGATTTTATATTTTTTAGTTTTTGTTTTTGTTTATTTTTTGAATTTTTTACTAGTATATATGCTTTATATCTATATAAATTTGTTTTCAGGTCAAAATTTTTTAGCCGAGAAAACACGACTTTGAAAGCGCAATGGCGTGTGCACATGTTTGTAACAGTTGGTTTAGTTTTTTTTGACACTTTAGTTTCACTTTTTTTTGAAGAATGCAAAATTTTTTTTCGAAATATGTTAACTTTTTGTAAGATGTAAAATTTTTTTTGGGGAGATGCTAACCTTTTTTTAATCAGTTTTTATACACTTTAAATATTGTTTTATTTAATTTTTATGCTTTATTTTTATAAGTAAATGAATTGTTTGTAAATGTGTTCATGTTTTTTTAGAAAAATGGAGCTTCTTAATAAATTTATAAAGGTTACCAAAAAATTGGCAGATTTGGCCGAAAAAAGCACTTTGGATGAGCCTAAGCCACGCAGTGGCAATTTCAAATTTCGCGAAGAAACTAAGCCGCGCAGCGGCAATTGTTATAAACCAGACGGAGGAAGAATTTCTAAGCCACACAGTGGCAACTCTAAAAATTTCTATTCTTATGAAGGTACTAAGCCGCGCAGCGGCAATTCCTTTTTGGAAAAAAAGTTGAAATGTGGATACCTGATGATGTTAATAATATGATGTTAATAAATGATGTTAATAAAATTATTTTTTTGTCTTCAATATAATTTTTTTTATTCTGATTTTAATTTTTTTATTCTGATTTTAAATTTTTTTATTAATTTTAGGCACAAATGTCTGAGTTTAATATTTCGCAGCCGAGTGAAAATGATCCATTACAAATGAGTTTAAGTTCACCTAAAAATAATAAGCGTAAAAAAGAGGAAATTTGGAAATATTTTGTACAAAATCCCGGTAACAATATATAAATATGTAATATTTGCAAATTAAAAAACAACAATTTTTATCATAAAAATTGTTGTTTTTTAATTTTTACTTAAAAATTTTATTTCATCAAGCTTTCAGACAGCCACGGATTGCATAGTTCATTTAACTAAAGAATTATTATTAAAATTTTAAATTCTCTTTCAGCAAACTCATTCCCCCTCCTATCATTTTCTGAGTAAATAAAATCACGGTCATGAAGCCGATAACCTTCTTGATTTATCATTTTTGTGCTATAATGATTATCCTAACTTGACTCTTTGTATCATCTTTCGTTAAAGAACGAACACAATCATAATGTTAGCTAAAAGATTTTACTTCATTTAATCCAAATATATTATAAATTACAATTTATAAAATTCTTTCCTTTCAACCTTTGAAAATTTACTCATATCATACATTTAAACCATAAAATATTTTTATATTTTTAATTTTAATAAATTAAAAAATTTAAATCTAATAATAATGTTTAAGATTTTTATTCAATAATCAACTAGAATAATATTTAGGTCCCAAATAAGTAATTTCATTAAAACAAATATAAGCCGCACTTGTAAAACTTAACTTTATAATAAAAATTAACCGTAATCCATAAAAAATCAATTTCTGATCCGAATACGGATTTTTCAAAAAAACTTATAGTGCCATCTTAAATAGCATAAAATTCTGCATAATATATATTGAATTTAGAAAAATCGGTCCCATAACTTATTAAAAACAGAAAATCCAATTTTACGAACAAAAAAAGTCAATTTTAAAAAAAAGATTCCATCAAAAAAATTTTTTGGTTGTTCCGACGCAATCCATTCATCGAGCCATTTTTGCACTTCTTCTTGTTTTGTGAGCTTCTGCTCCGCCAATCCGTTAGCCATTGATCGAAATAAGTGATAATCCGACGAAGCGATGTCAGAAGGGTAGGGCGGATGGGGTAAGATTTCCCATTTCAGTTCTTTTATGGCATTTTTGACCGGTTCTGCAACATGAGGTCTGGCGTTGTCGTGAAGCAATATTGGACACTCGTGTCTTGTGGTCCATTCTGGTCGTTTGGTGGCAACTTCTCTGTTCAGATTGATTAATTGTTCTTTATAACGAGCCGCCGTAACAGTTTCGCTAGGTTTGAGAAGTTCAAAATACCCTTCTGATCCCACCATACGCAGTCTTTTTTGCTCAGGTCAAAATCGCTTTTTCTGAACCTCTTAAACCACTTCTGACAGCTCTGGCAATGATCGTATCTTCGCCTTAAACTTCAGCAATCATTTTGTGAGAATTGGTGGCACTTTTCTTCCAGTTAAACATGAATAAGAGAACTTCCCGCAAATACTCTTTTGTTGGCGCTTCGATGGTCATCTGTAAAATTGTCCTAAAATTTTATATGCAAACCTTTTTTAAAAATTCAAGAAGCATTAGATAGCGCTTTAAACACTCTACGAGAATGATATAGACAAATGTTTTGAAAAAAAGTTTATTCATGAAAAAAAATTAGACAAAGTAAAACGAACTTTCATATTTGTATACCTAATATAGCATTATAGAATATTACCCCCTCTAGTAATTGCAAATTCATTTGCAAAAATTAAAAATCATAGCATAGAATGAATTATAAGCGTCATCTTCTTTTTACTTTTAAAAGAGACATCAAAATTATATGTACGACATTTCAATATTATAATATTAGGTTGGCAAAAAAATAATGTCGGTTTTTATATAGAACGACATTAGACATTATTATAAAAACAAAACTACAACACATTAATCCAAGAGGTATTTTCCATCATGATCTATAACTCATCCCCAACATTCATGCAAAGAATGAATGTCCTTCTTGAAGAACTCGGCTACTTGTGACTCGAAGAAATTAAATACCCAAATTTTTGCAATTGTGAAGTTTTTGCCTCTATTTCAGGTTGTGGGGGATAAGAATCCACTTTTCTGGGCTATTTGGCGGTACAAAAATCGATTTATACACAAATTTCTAACTTTAGAACCTTAAAATTTTTGATATAACCATCGACATATGGAAAATTTTAAAGTTTTTCAAAATCATTCTTTTTTGCTATGATACTATCATAATGATAGTATTAATTAAGCCTTAGAAAAACTAAAAAAATTAATTTTAAAAAGGTTGCTTTAAAAAATATGTTTTTATTGCGAATTATGCACTTTTCAATTTTGGTCGATTATCCATAAATATAAATTTTTTTCCCAAAAATTGAGTTATTAGAAATAATTCTTCTATCATAATATTCTCAAGAAAACGCTCTTTCTAATAGAGAAAACCGTTTTAAAAAATCTTTTATTAGATCCAAGAAATAGCCAAACAAACATTGCGGACATTACTTTTTTGCCAGCTTAATATATAATATATGTGTCAATAAGAACTCATTTTTGTAAAATCCAAAATCAAATGTAAAAAGTCGTTGAGAACATAAAAAAGGTACTGCTTGGATTCACAGTTTGCGTGTATCTTGGTTCATCTTGAATATCAATACCATTTATATGCACAAAGACTGAAAATTTTCATAAGCCAAATTTATAAACTTTTTTAGAATTATATGTACAAAAAGGATGTTATTGTTTTTAATTAATTATGTAGTCGAAATAGAATAGAGAAAATATCTAACGCTTAAAGTTTAATATCTTATAGATTAATATTGTAAAATATTTATAGTAGATTATATATGTTACGGCCAATACTAGAAATCGGCCATTTCGCGAAATGGCCGATTTCTAGTATTGGCCGCAACATATATAATATGTAAAGTTATAACTTTTTTTCCAAAAAGTCACTTTAGTAGAAGATAATTTTCTTGTCATGAAATGTTATATATTCGATTGTATTCTCATACAAAAATATGTATTCATTTTATTCATTCAAATTTGAATTTCTACAATAAACACGTTTAGAATTGAATTATTATAACAAAAATGTTCGTTCCAAATCATATTTTGTTACAGAATTCGAATGAAAATGTATATATAATAACTTAAAAGGAGCTTATGAGGAAAGGGCGAGAATTTTGTTTCTAACAATATTTATCGGACTTAAGTTTCGCGCGTCGATTCAGCAGCGTCTCGTGTAGATTGCCTTCGGCTTGTGCGCGTTTCACCGCCGTTTTGTCCGCGACGTCGTAGTTAATCATTCGATTTTTTGTATCCACACGTGAATGCTGGTACATTTTGCTGCAAAAAATAAAAATAATACATATGTAAATGAAAATAACAAAAAAATCAAGTATAATAATATAAGTATAATAAAAAATCAAGTATATAACATAATAATGTTGAGATAAAACTTTTTTTTAGTCCAAAAATATGCTGAAAGAAATTTGTATATTTCTTTCAGTATATGCTGGAAAAATTTTTAAACGTACACATAGGTTGTTTCGCAATCGGCAGCCGCTTGTAAATCCTCGGACATTCGCCAATCGACCACGCCGGTTTTTTCCGCATTTGTACGGAGCTAAAACAAAAAAATGGTTAAATAAAAATAAAAATACACAAATAAAAATTCATAAAACATACGTTTACGATCTCGTTGGTGTTGACCGTCCTACTTGTCACGGTGACGTTTAACTCTGTCGGGTTCAACGATAGGAAAAGACCGTTGGAAACGGACTGTAGAGCGCACTTGCCCTAAATAAATACAATTTTACGGATTCAAATATTATAATTAAACAAAAATAATCCAAGCCAAAAAAAAAGCCGAGCCGCCGGCTCGGCCCATTACTACTTTATACCTACTCTAAAACTCTAATATACACATAGAAACTGATTGATAATTGAGGGATGCATATCATTATTATTTAATTAATTTCCAGTTTTTGTGAAAATTTTTTTTGATAATCAATTTTTCTCGATAATATTCTTATTAAAGAAAAGAAATAACGAAAACATTTTAAATAATCATACATCCTGAAAAATGACTTCAAAGCGTTCTCGAGCACCAATCGCATCAGCGATGGCAACTAAGTTTCCACCGGCATCCACGCCTACGTACTTGCCAAAACCAGTTTTTAAGCTTTAAAAATTAATATAAATATATCCTATTTTGTCAAAAAAAAAACAAAAACAAAAAACAAAAATTTCCATTTGGAGTACATCAAGTTTTTTCTCATTTTGATTGTAATAAGAAATTTTAAGAAATTTTTTTTAAAAATTAGCTTAAAAATATTCTGAAATACCTAATTTTTGGATCGTCTGGTGTTTTAATTAGACTGAGAACCTCTTCGGCGTTGGGTGACTCGCCGTCAATAAAATGCTTTGCACCGACAATAAATCTCCCATTGTCCTGTGCCGATAAATAGCATCGCGAAAAATCACCGCATTCAATCGCCAAATCAATTCCACCTTTCAAATCTAATTCGTCGCAAATTCTTCGCCAACCACCTTAAAAATCATTTAAAGTTGGCATTTAAAAATATGAACTCAAAAATTGTACCCCGTTGAATTTTGTCTTCATCAACCTCAGTTTTAGGCACAACCTTTTTTTTCGCTTTTGGTTTATCGGATTTAAAGCTAAAAATAAAAATTATTAGGTATATAAAGACATCTTAAAATGTTTTGAGAAGGTTTTATTGTTGCACGATATATTGTAAGAATACGAACATTGATTTTTTTAGCTTCAATTTTCCGGTAGTATACGTTCCCGAATAACTTTTCGACGAACCGGAACCAGACATACTCAAAATAATAATTTAAAATTAAATTTTTCTTTGTTACAAGTTACAAAATTATTTTGTTACCTTCCCTCTAAAAAAGTTTTTTAGTATTTTTTTATTATTCTTTTTAAAATTATAAAATAGAAATTGGGCATAATGCCATAATTTTTTCATTTATATTTAAAATATATGTGAATGTAATTAACGATTATTAATCTTATTTTCGAATTGATATGAAGTTTTAAGAGCATAATCAATTGAAAAAAAACTGATAAGCATTTTTGAAATTCGTTTATTACCTAATTAATATTTATAAAGAATGTAAAATTTAAAATTTTAATATTTAATAAATATTAGTTTTATTTATCTAAATTTTTATTTCCTATATATGTAGTACATTTTTGCATATTGTTTATTTTTCAGTGTAATGTGGTTCATTGAAGCACATGAATAAAAATACTTTTAAATGAAACAATTATCTCACATTATTACATTATTAAAACTTTTTCGTTGTTTTCACTTTCTATTACAGAAAATAATATGTGAAAATTTGGAATGCTAAAACCAGTTCTTTTCATCTTTTAGACCAACATATTTTAAAGCACGTTGAAATTAAATTGTAATTATATTATTAATTATTAGACTAAAAAATAAAATGGCACTCAATCTTATAAATAAAAATTTCACTAAATAAATTCGATAGGAAAATAAAATCATAAAATTCTATCTATCTAAAATTCTACCTAATTTAAAAAAATCCGTTAAATTCTTATACTAAATAACTATAATTGTCTTTTCATTTTATATGTAACCTTACACATATTTTGTTTGTTGGTATTACTTTTCCTTTATATCATTGCATAATCAATTTTATTTAAGCTGTCAATTTTATGTTTTCCATCATTACACACAATTACAATTGATCTATCAGCGAAATTGATTTTTGCACGCGCCTTTTCGTTCTGTCGGCCGATCGATTTGATTTAAAAGTTATTACCTGCAGCGAAAACATTAAAAATTTCTTCCATCTTTTTTGTTTTCGCGCAATTTTCCCTCTTAATTTTTCTTTCTTGTATTCTTTGCTCTTCGATTCCATTCTGCTTTTTATTTTTTCTTTATTTTCCTTTATTAAATATTAATGCTAATTTTTGCGTCATTCTTAAATTTATCCTGTAATTTAAGGATCCATGTTATCGTTGGATTAAATTTATCTTTTATTAGTCTGGCTAGTCAGTTAGTACTAGAAAGATGAACAAAGTTTTATTTTTTAGTATTATTTTATTTTTAAAATATATTATAAAAATAATGTTTTTTTTACTTTTTTTTATCATTTAACCTTAATAATGATATATTAATGACTTATATAAATAAACACATATATTTATAATTTTAAAGAAATTTAATTGAATAATTTTTCTAAAAGTATAAACTCGCACAAAGTATAAACGCACAAAGTATAAACGCGCGGAAATTTTATCACTTTAAAGAAGTTTTCAAACATCTTCAGTATATGTAAAATATTTTTTACATTTATCAACCAAAAGTGGTAATTTCCGAAAAAAATTCATCATTTATCTGATTATGTAAAAAAAATATTAACTTCTAAAATAATTTTAAATAAATTAAGCAAGATAGGTACATATAACTAAATAAATACATATAACCCTAAGTTCGGATAAATATTTGAAGAATTTTTAAATTTTGACCTGGTATTCATTCTGTTATAAACGAAATTGAGCTCATAATTTTTAATCTGCAACTTGGGCCTGCTTTAATGAGGGTGTTCATTAAATTTTATGTTTAATCGACACAAAATAACAGAATGAGGTCCAAGTCAATATTCAAAAATTCGTCGGATGGCCGCGTCTTATTTACATGAACTTAAGATAATTTTTTTTGTAATTTGTTAATCTTTTAAGAATTTAGTGTTAATTTTGTCTATGTATATATGTAATGTTTAAATTTTTAACATAAATTTTTATTATTTCCGATATTTTCAATTCTAATTTTAATTTTTCTTTAATTCGCAAATAAATTTTTCTTTCTTTTTCTAATTGAGCCCTTATTTTCTAACGGTATTGTTTATTTTTTAAATGAAATAAATTAAAAACTTTATTAAAGATAAGCATCACGGTTTTTACTTTTTCCATACAATTACGTCACGTTCGCCATTGTTGCTCGACGAAGAGAACGAATATTTAAAAAATGCTCAAAAAATGATTAAATTTTTTTTCTTTGATTAAAAAGACATAGTGCCAATTAGTTGTTTAATGTGAATTTAATAAATTTGTCATTGTAAAATTTTGTTTAAATAATTGTAAATTAATAAAAAAAATAAAATAACATATTTTCGTAATAATTATGTTTTTTTTCAATGCATTTATTATATTTTAGACATGTAGAAAAGTCTTTAATATTTCATTTTCTTTTTTAATGTTATTTTTAATTTTTTAATGTTAATTTATTTTAAAAAATGGTTCTTACGGGTTATTAGACCACAAAAAATTATTTATTTTGAGATACAAATTCGTATTCTTGAGTTTTTCAACATGCTGAATTTGACATTTATTTTTTTATAAAAATATTCCTATGGGTCCTAAAATATAACAAAGATTCCAAAATTAAAAAAAATCTACCGCAAAACAAAAAAAAATTGTGATCCGTAAGAACCAAAAAATTAATTTATGAAGTAAGAAAATTTTAGTCAAAGTTACAAATGTTGGATCCTCAAATGTCTCTCTAATTTTATATTTTTTATAAACTATGTAAAGAAAATTTTTTGGCAAGCAAAATCAAACGAGTCATTAAATGCTTCAAATATTTGTTATAATGTGTAATTTTTTAAAATAGTTATATTATTTGTTGATCTTTTAATCAAAATATAATTTTATCAATTTTTGGCAGTTACAAACCGATAAAAAATTGTCGGAATCTTTTCTGCACCCTCATTATAATTTCGCAATATTTTTTTTCCAATTTTTATGGTGGATATTTTTGTAATTCATCTTTCAGTAAAAGAAATACATTTCCCCATTTAATTATTAAACATAAAGTGAAATCAATTTCAAGACTGTTTTATCTTGAATTGTGACAAAGAACAAAAATTTACGAAAGAAAATAGTGAAAAGGAAATTTTTAAATGGAAAAAGTTCGTTAAAAAACGCAGCTAAACCACAAAAATAAAGTCAAAATATTTATTTGCTCAGGTAAAAAAGAATAGTAAACAAAATTCGTCCAAAAAATTAATATTGATATTAAATCATTGACAATCATCATCAATATCACCATTCCTCATCAATAATCACATTATCAAGAAAGCGGGCGTTAAAACGATCATCACACATTACAATTGATAATACAAAGTATATATCTATTTATTATATTATATCGATATATACATAATATTTGACCATTAGCTAAGTGTACGCGAAAAACATTACTCATAGCGGAAATTATGAGTCCAATCCTAACTACGACTTTGACAATTAATATCGCACTGTTTCTTGGCTTTTTGGTAGCATTAGCAGCGGCCGGCGATGACATACAAGTCCAGGTGCAGAGGCACTTTCCATGCTCAGAAAAATCTGGTTAGCCTTCAATTTTCAATTTTTACACCAATTTAATAACGTTTTTAAACAAATTTAGGACCGCGAAAGGAAAATTTGCGGATAAAATTTCCTAGCTATAAATCGCCAGGAGTTGTATTCAAAGAAGAGCAGGACGTATCCGGACACAAATGTTTCCGAATGAGTGGCGGAAAAGTCGAAGTATGAAATTACTAACAAAAAGAAAATTGTATAAAAATTCTCAAAAAATTTTAAAGCTATAACCTCAAATAGAATTATTAGTTTTGAATGGAAAAAGAAATTACCCTAAGTTCGGTAAATAAGACGAGGATTTTTGAATTTTGACTTAGTCTTCGTTCTGTTATAAACGAGGTTTAGTTCAAAATTTTTAAACTACAGCTTGGGCCTGTTTTAATAAAGGTGTTCATTAAGTTTTATGCTTAACCTATAAATTTTATGCCTAACTGACACAAAATAGGCTAAGTCAATATTCAAAAATTTTATTATTTACCTGAACTTAGAGTATTAAAATTAAAAAAATTTTTTTTTTATAAACGGTGATCAGACATATGTAAAAAATAACTGAAAAATCGGCATTTGAGAAAAACGACATTATAAAAGAAAAAAATAAAGCTAAAGGTCCGAACTTAGGCTAGCCTCGGTTCCACTGCCACAGCACAAAATCTCTTTATCGTTTTTTATACTCGCTTTCTCAATAAAATTTTTTTCAATTGTTAGGGCGCCTTATAACATTGAAAAATTCCATTTCAAAAATTTAATTTTTTGAGTTGACTTTATTTAGGTATTTGCTCCTGGTCTAGACGGAAAAAATCCGTACTATGTGCACTTGGAGACTCGAATCGGCGTTAATGGTAAACCCGAACGTTGTATAAATGCGGACAAAAATGGTTGTGGAGGAATCGGATCGTGGTAAATTACATATTTTTTTATAATAAAATTAAAAATGAGATTCTATGTTTAAAAGTGGTTTTCAAATTTTAATTAAAAAAAATGTTCTAATTATAAAAATGCTTTGAATTTACTCAACGGATATTTTGCTTACGTTGTGTAGCGTTAAGCTAATAATACATTTGGATTTAATTAAGATTACTCATTTAGTTTATGTTCTTGCGATATTCCCGTTTGGCCGAAAAATATAGTGATAAATTTTTTTTGTATTGATTTAAAATAAATCAAAATACAGTCAAACCTCGATATAACGTCACCTCGGTATAACGTCACCCTCGTGTACATAATTATATTTTGAATAAAAGTTTTTGATTAATAAATTTGTTAATAATTTTTTTTTATAAATTTACGTTTTTGCTGAATCACTACAGATTTGCTACATTGTACATGTTACGACCAAAGCTTACAATTGGCTAAAGTATACTTTCGTATACTTTAGTATAACTTTAATATATTTTAGTAAAACTTTAGTATACTTATATTTTATATTTTTTCCGTAACATGTACAATTCGGCAAATCTGTAGTGATAGTTATTCATCAAAAAAATCAAAAAAATGTAAATTTATAAAATAAAGTACATACAAAAATGCATGTTGAGTTGAGATTTAAAGCATTCAGTCGCATAAAAATTCATTATTTTTAAATCATAACCATAAGTCCTAAGAACAAATCCTTTATTTTCATATGAATGTTTTCTTATATGGAAAATTCGAAATTTAGTGTGCACTGTGACATTTGTCGACAAATGAACAAAGATCTGAAAAACTTTGTGCAAATCTTTAAAAAGGATCAACCCGCCAAATGCAGTTCCGAGGGCTTGCCCACCGGTACTTATGATGATCTCTCCCTGCAAGTTTGTCTACCAAGCAAAAACGAATTTTTGCCATTTCTTGATCGCGTTAGTAGGAAAAATATTTATTTTTCAAATTTAAAAATTCTATAAATATAAAATTTGTCTTAGGACACACGCCGTGCTGAAGAAATTTGGAAAATTTTCCAGACTTCACGAGGGTCTTCGAATGGCGTAAGTTTTTTTTTGATTCTATAAATTGGAAAATAGTAATTTACTATTAAAATAGATATTGGAAATCTACTTTAGGAAATTTCACTTATAATTACCGCACGACTTTTTGATCGATCTATCAACAACATTAGCAATAAGGTCGGAAATTTTTTTTTTAATTTAAAATATTTGTTAATACAAATTTTTTTAATTAATTCATTTACAGTTTGTATAAATAGTATCTAAGTTTAGATGTTTGAATGTATAACTCGCAAACGTTTAAACGTGTTTAAAAATTGGTCTTAAAAGATCTGATAAAGAATTACAGACAGAGATTATGAGTATCTTAACTAAATTTGATAAAAATAAATCATTCATTTTCTATTATAACATTATAAAAGAAAACGGCAAAATTGCCCAAATTTGGAATTTGTTCGAACGGCTCTGGCTTATAAGCCTGAAGTAGTAAATCAAATTTAAATTTAGGATCTCAATGATTATTTGCACGGCTCGAAGAAGGGCATGATCGGATGTCACGTCATTTACGCGACCATTTCGCAAATCGCTTAAACTATCTTCGAGAAGTACTCACTTTGTTATGTATAAAATAATTATTAATTCGGATAAGCACGGCTTTAATATTTTAAAAGTTTTTGCATCCAAACATTGCCAAAAAAAATTCATTGTTGAAGTGAAAAGCAAACAAACAAAAATCCTAACGAAAAAAATTTCAATATATAGTTTGTTTGGGTGATTTTAGTTATTTTCTAGAAACAATTTTGTATTAATGCGGGAAATATGTACGATTTCTTTTAGATATTTTACTTCAAATAAAACATTTTTGCACGAGAAAAATTAAATAACAACAAAAATAAACAAAAGTAAGATTCAATTCAAATTTGTAACGTAAAAAAAATAAATTTATTTTTAAAAATTTTAATTCTTTATTCTTTAACAATGTTAGCAATTTGAAAAAATTTTGATGATGAGTAAAGAACATTTATTTTTCACAGGAAATTATGAAAATCAAAAAAAATTGTACCCTAATTTCGCGTGTATAAGGCCGAGTGTTATGAACCAAATTAAAATTGGCGCCAATGAGTTCATTCTGTTGTATTGGATCCAAGCGTGTCCAAATTTTGTGCCCATTTTTATGAAATCTAGACAAAGGCGGGTGCAAAATTTGGACTCCAACTGATCCGATACAATAAAATGAACTCATTGGTGCGAATTTAAATTTGGCTCAAAACATCCGGCTTTATACACGCGAAATTAGGGTAGTTGTCATTTAAAAGTAATGTTAATAATATTACATATATTTGGCTAGAAGGAAAGTTTTTCTACAAAAATCAATTTCTTTTTCAAAAGACTTTTTCCAGCCTGATACTTTTTTATGTTTTCAATTTTTTAAATCACTTTTTAAAACATCTTCGAGATTTTTGTACATATTTGCGATTATAGTTTTTTATTAAAAAAATTTTCCTCATTTTTCAAAGTAATAATGAGTTTTGTTTTAACTCGTAAATATGCACCTAGACATATAATCGTTATTGTTAATAATTTTGACGAAATAACTGCTGTAAAATTTCTAAAGTGTTGTCATTTTTTTTAAAAAACTTTTAAAAAATTTTAATGCAAAAATGATATTTATTCCTAACTTATTGCAAATTTGTTTATTTATAAAGCCAAGTCAAAAATTGTTTGATTTTTTAAATAAACTACAAAATTTTTAATAATTTCAATTTTTTGCTAAAAAAAAATTATAAATTTAATTATTTAATTTTTAAATAAACTACAAAATTTTTAATAATTTCAATTTTTTGGTAACAAAAAATTATAAATTTAATTATCATTTTATAAATTCTGTCTTAAATGTCTTTGCATGTATTATTAGATTAAGATCTAAATTTTAGGACTTTCAGATATAACTTTTTTTGCGAAAAATTTATGTAAAATAAGGTATTTTTATTTTTTTTATTTGATATAGAAATTTATTG
The DNA here is from genome assembly GCA_024678965.1 of Bradynema listronoti. Classification (NCBI taxonomy): domain Eukaryota; kingdom Metazoa; phylum Nematoda; class Chromadorea; order Rhabditida; family Allantonematidae; genus Bradynema; species Bradynema listronoti. Next base: position 6,655,694 of record JANLNO010000001.1, on the reverse strand, counting down.
TGGTCATTTTGATGCTGTAACTTCAAGAATGAGTTCATAGCTTGTTGGCATTCGAAAGATGCTCAATTAGCTACAGATCGCTAAAATAAAGAAAATTATTGTTGAATTTGTACTCTGATCAAATACATATTTACAAAAGAGTTATCTTTACAAGATCACGCAATATAAAAAAAAACCTTTGTTCAATAATTTCAAATATACACATTTTTATTTCTTAAATTGATATAGAAAAAAATTAATGTTTAAAATACTTTTTTCTAAATAAAAAAAGTGAACATTTTGTATTATTGAGTTAATTCAGATTTATTTAAGAATTTATTTAAAGAAAAACATTTTACATGATAGACAAAATATCCTTTTAATTTGGTATATTTTTGATTTTCTGGTTTAATTGTAAAGTTATGATTCTAATTAAATTGAGAAGAAAATTACAATAATCTTTACGAATTTGATAATAAAAATTTTCACCTTTTAATTTAATTGGAATGGAAAGTCGTTTCTCTTTTAAAACATTTGAAACTTTACGATTGTTGTTTCTTTTGCACTTTAAACAATATCAAAAAATTACAATTAATACAATTAAAAAGGCAAAAAACGATGTAAAATGCATGGCTCAGCGGCATTGTTCAAAACTTCATATTTGTTCGACAATTAATTTTAATCATTTATTGTTTTTAATTGATTAATTTTCTTTTGAATTGATGAGTCAAATTACAATTTTTTTTAAATTACCATATGTAAATGTATCATTATCTTCTGTGTTCATAAATATCCACCAAAGCTATTCATTGGATCGATGCATAATAATTCTGTATTTTTTTAAACATATTATTTTTATCCAAAACAATACACGTGAAATATAATTTTTGGCCAAGAAATTTTTTGTTGTCAGAGTGTTCGTGAGAGATTCAATCGAGCCAGAAAATTAACTTTTACAATTAAAAATAAGCAATGCTTTTTGAGACAACAGATGATGATTTTTGATCGATATGATAAAATTTTAAAAAATTCCACGGATAAAAATAATAAAAATGTTTAAATTAATATAGATATGTATAAATTTATACAAAGTATCATTCGTACATATTTTTATGAATACATTTTAGATTCCAATATCAAATTTAAAAGAAAAAAACGAATGGAAAATTTGCATCTAATAAGCCGCCTCAAAAATCTCCAAATATTAAAAGAACAAACAATGTTTTTACAACTTTTTAATATTGCCAATTTAATTTTTCTTCAAAAAAATGGTTATAAAAATTCTTTTTTAGTCAACAATTTAGTTGTAAGACTTTTGACAAATAGATATTTATGAAAATGAATATATATTAATATTTTATTCCTTGCACAAAAATCTTAATTTTAGGACTTTCAATAGCATGCAAATCTGATCATTTTTTTAAATTAAATTTGATAGATGACCCTTTCAAGATTTTTTTATAGAAAATATTTAACATGAACACAACTCATTTAATTTATGTACATGTATTGTGAACACATTCGTTTGACACATTTAATGAGGTATAAATAAATGCGTCACAGCAAACTTTGGTTGAATTTTACTTTCTCGCAAAAATATTTAAAAAAAAATAATATATTTTCAAAGTTTTTTAAACAAATATTTAAAAAAGTATAATAGTTTAATCACATTTCAAATTTATTTTTAATTGATATTTATACAATTTTTTATTTGCATACCTTATATAAGTTGGCTCATGGTGTTCCCAATTGTTTTCTTGAAAATCTAAAGGCGGACCAACAAAATACAGGGTGGCCCAAATTGGCGGCGGAATTATAAAATCTAAAGGCGGGCCAACAAAATACAGGGTAGCCAAAATTTGAGGCGGAATTTGTTTTTATTATAATTTTTTTACTTTTTAACCATATTGTAAAATTCTTTTAGTATTCGGTTCCCAAGACTTTAGGATTTTATTCGATATCAAACTTGTCGATATTGGTTTCGATTTACGAATTTGCTAAATATTTAATCGTTTTTGTCACTTTTTCAAAAAAAAATGATTTTCATTAAAGTGTATGGCATAAGGATTAACTCATTCTAATCATTAAGTCTATTTTGGACTATTTTCAGTTTTTAGTTAAAAATTCATTTTAGAAGGTATTATTTAAGCTATTAAATAAAAAAATTAGCAAAAATTAATTCAAAAATTGCGTCAATTTAATGACAATTTTACTCATTTTTGACCTTTCGAAAAAGTGATAAAAAAGTTTAAATGTTTAGCAAATTCGTAATTCGAAACTAATATCGACAAGCTTGGTATCCAATAAAATCCGAAAGTCTTAGGAATCGAATGCAAAAAGAATTTTACAATTAAAAACAAACCCGCCACTAATTTGGGTCCACCAATTATTTGTTTTGACATTGTTTTGTTATGTTTAAAATAAAATAAACGTTGAAAGGTTAAGTGGCGCTATAATTTTGAATAAGTTGAAATCAAGCAATTTGCAGTATTTTTTAAATTTTGTAAAAACATATTTTGTATAAAATATATATTTGCGATCTAAAGATATGTTATATGGCAACGTTTAGTGTCGTTTGAATAATTCGGTCAATAGTTATGCTGTTTTTTAAAGTGGCGCTATAATTTTAAACAGGAGTGTATATTTACGACATTTTACAATTAAAAAATGTAACCTTTACAGTTAAAAATAAGCAATATGATAATTTATAAATAATTTTTTTTAATCACATGTATTTTGTGCATTTAACTTTGAATTTTGATACTATATTTTTGTATTATGGTCGATTAATTGGGGATTATTAAATTTTACAGATTATTTTATCATTAAAGGTGTCAACAGAAAGGCAAAAAGATCGAACTAACAAGATAAACATGATAAAATTTAATAATTTTTTGAATGCTATGAATCCTCCACCAGACATCAACGCTGACAGAAAGGCAAATGCTGAATTTGCCGAAATAGAGCCAACAAAAATTTCACATTTTGAACAGATTTTTGACATTATTCGTCACTATGGACGATACCAATTTTTCATGTTGTGTACTATCCAATATATTATGCTAAACTCAGTGGGGAATTATATTTTCATATCCTTTGCAACGCTTCGCCCTCGATGCCAACATCAACACATAACGGTTTTTAATGCAAACTCCTGCATATATTTCAAATAGTTAAGCGATTACTAGTGAATTTTAGAATCTTTAGGTGGATGAGGATGCATGTGTGGTAAATTGTCCTTCTAATTCTAGCATTAGCATATTTCATAGCTTATACGAAGAGCGGGATTTTATATGTCCCGAGTCGCATTTGCCCCATCATATGCAAACGCTTCAAGCCATTGGATCTGGTATTGGTGCTATCATCGGTGGCCATTTTGCTGACTACTTTGGAAGGTTTAGAATAATTTTTATTTTTATTTTTTGAAAAAGTTTAGAAATTTATTGTTGGAGCTCCTATTACATTTTTTAGAAAATGGGTTACATTCTTAGGAGGCACATTCATGTGCCTTTTTGGCATTTTTGGTGGTTTGTCTTTCAATTGGAAAATGCTTGCAGGAGCGATGTTCGGAATGGTTGTGATTATTATGTTATTCAATAATTTGAGCTATAATTAAAAAATAATTTAAGGGCCTGTCGTATGGTATTTTGGTTGATGCAAGTATGACATTGGCCTCTGAGACAGTTGGTCCTCGCTATCGAATCGCTCAAACATTGGCATTCCAATGGAGCTTAGTTATGCAAGTGCGAGCTTTCTAAATATATTTACAATTATAATATTAATATGATTGATTATAGTCTTTTGCAATGTTTTTAAGATAGCTGCACTTATTGCTTATTTGACGGCTGATTGGCGTCGTTATTTACTCACAATTAATTCCATTTGTGTGCCTGCATTGGCTCTAATGTTCTTTTGGCGGGAATCGCCGCGTTGGCTAATTCAAAAACACCATCACGAAGAGGCGTGTAGAGAACTCTCTGCTATTAACTCCTTTAACGGAGGGAAACGTCGTTTCCAGATTGAAGATTTATCACATATTCAATTAAGCAATACAGAGAGTGAAAGGTTCGATTTTCAATATTTGACTATAACAAACTAAACAACAATATTAATGAGGAAAAATTTTTAAAAAATAAAAATTTAGCTGCAAAATATATTCTTTGCGGGACTTGTTCAGAACGCGTAAATTAGCAGCCTATTCAATGGTCATGATATTTTCTGCGCTAAGTGTGGAAATGGTTGTGGCCGTCATCATTTTTGATATTCAAGTATGAGAATTTATTTAAATTCAATAAAAGAGATATGAATTTTTTAAAATGATTTCAGATTTTATCGGGTAATCCATTTTTGAATATTGCCTTATATGGTATGTTGCGTATTTGGGTGCCCTTTTTTATTATAATGATGGAAGCAAAAAGTTCATGGCTTGGAAGAAGAATTCTTTTCCTCTGCTCTCAATGTAAGTACATAATATCGAATATATTATTTTAAAATTTTATTGCTTTGATCGCTGCAGTTTAAGTAAATTTCAAAAATCGATACTTTAATGATCTCAAAAAATTGTTCATAATCAATGTTGTGACTTGGCTCCGGGTTGGCGCTGGAGCAGCATGTCGCCAGCGACTCTTTTAGCTCTACAAAAAAAGCCAGATGACTCCATAAATTGCAAGCCATTAAGACATAAATGGCTCCAGATAGATGACACCGACCAGTTGGATCCGCAGAAAAGCTATATGGCTTCAAATGACTCGGAGCCATTTATGGAGCCGGAGCCATTTATGGAGCTAAGTTACAACACTTCATAATTAAAAATCGGAAGTATCATGGTATTTGATATAAATTTTGAAAAACTGACTCTTGAAATTTACTAAAACCCTTCCAGGTTTGCATATATAATCAAATTTGTAGCAACCACGGTAATATGTTACTCGTTCATTATCATTCTGATGTTGATTTTGCCGCATAAAAATGAAAATTTCAATAATGCTGCTGCAACCTCCCAAAAAACCGACCTTTTAAGCAAGGGTCTCTCTACACAAATGCCATTGGATAATTTTGAATCGAATGAGCAATTTTTCGATGTATTGCGTACCGTACTATCACTACTTGGTGGAGTCATTCACTCTGGTATTTTCTTTACGATTTACAAACAATACACCATCGAACTTTATCCGACTTTAATGCGCGCGATGGCCGTTGGCGCTTTTGGAGTTGTAGAGAGAATTGGAGGTTTATACGTTATATATTTAAATAAAAAATTTCCATTCTATTAACAACAAAGAGAGGTTGTAGGAGCACTAGCACCACAGTTCATAGCGATGAATAGCTGGGCATGGGAAGGCACCGCGCTCACGATAACAACAGCCATTGCGTTCATTTCGCTCATAAGTGGATATGTTGTTCTCCCCGAAACACGTAATTGTGCCATGCCGGACATTGTAGATGAAACGACAACAAAAGGCGACACTTTGCCTCCTACAGTGTCTACGCTGACTATGGAAGAGGAAAATCGGTAGCAAAAATGCTAATATATTCATTAACAATTTAAATTATTTGTATTTAATCAAAAAAGATGTTTTCTGAAATTAAAATAAAAGTTTTAATTCATACAAACATTTATTGTTATTGGTTTTTTTTGAATTTGATTCCGAATGAATTCGGAAAATTTATTTATACAGGGTGTTTCATTTTGAGCGCCCGATTTGTTTTTTTTATAACTTTTTTACTTTTTAACCAAATTGTAAATTTTTTAAAATTCGATTCACAACTCCTTGAGAATTTTTTTGACACCAAATTTGTCCATATTGAAAAATTTTATATTTATTTTAACTTTTTTGACACTATTTTTAAAAGTGAAAAATGTGTAAAATTGACTTGAAATTGACTCAATTTTTAAATCGGAATTTTGCTAAAATTTCATTTAACAGATTAAATAATGTTCAATATGATTAATTTTATCTCATTTTTAACCAAAATGTCGAAATCATTCAATATAGGCTTGATGATTAAGATGCGTTCATCATAATGTTACAAATTTTAATGATTTTGTTTCTATTTTTGAAAAAAGTGGCAAAAAAAGTTCAAATGATTAGTAAATTCGTAATTCGAAACCAATATGGATAAGTTTGGTGTCAAACAAAATGACAAAGTCTTGAGAATTGAATGGAAAATTTTTTTACAATTTGGTTAAAAACTAAAAAGATTGTAACAAAAACAAATCGGGCGTCCAAAATGAAACACCCTGCATAAATATTATAATATTTATATGTACAGAGTATTTTTTAAAAATATCTTTTTTAAACATGAGTACATTTTTAGAATGTAATATTTTTTAAATAACAAAAATGGACATGAAATAGCTCATTAAATTTCAAAAAGTAAGTTTTTAACAATTAAAAAAACAACTAAGAACGATAAAATATGCACATAAAATTGAAATAGTCAGCAAATCAAAAAGTTAGCTTATTTGAATTTATGGATTCATTAAATTTTATTTCTGAGAGAGAAAAGTACTTAATTCTTTTATCGTAGACTTTAAGATAAAAATTATTTTTATTTTTGTTCATTTTTTAAAAATAATTTTAAGTTTCTTTGTATACATATTAGTTTTATAATTTAAAAAAAATTGAAATTTTGTAATTTTTAAATCACGTTTTCATAAAAAAAACTTAGTGAAAAAAGGAAAATTTTCATTGCAATCGCAACAAAAATTTCATTTTTTTTTGATTTTTTTTTCACTCAGAAATCATCAAAGCCTAGTCTCAAAAATTAATTTGCAACTTTTTTAATTTATGCAGTTTACAAGCTGCGGTGTAAACGTAAATTCCAAAAAATCTTTTTTAATATTTTTATTTGTTCTTTAGGTGTTGATATTTTGAAAAATTACATAAGCTAAAATTTCTAATTTTTGAAAAGTACTTAAATTTTAAAGGCGAGCAGTGGCCTAGTATTAGGTTGATTCAAAAGTTTTGCGACTTTTTTAAAATTTTATTAAAATCAAAATTATAACAATAACAAAGGATCTTTTTCGTTAATATATTCGTTATTATTTCCGATTATCCTTCGCCAACGAGGTCGTAACAAAAAAATTCCGCGTCTGTAGAATTCTAGCGGTTTCTGTTCGAAAAAGTTTCGGAGGGACTGCTCAATATCGTCATCGTCGGTGAAGCGGCGTCCGCGCAAAAAGTGTTCCAGTGACCGAAAAAGGTGGTAATCCGATGGAGCAAGGTCTGGGCTATACGGTGGGTGCTTGAGAACGTCCCATCCCAATTCTTCGAGCTTTTGTTGCGTCCGGCGTGAAACATGTGGTTTGGCGTTGTCTTGCTGGAAACGGATTCGATGCGGATCAATCCCCCGAACACGCAAAGCGATTTGAACTCGGTCTAGTTGGTTGCAGTAGACTTCAGAGTTTATGTTTTGGCCTCGTGGAAGAAGTTCCCAATGAACAAGTCCACTTGCCATCCACCAGACGCACAACATGACCTTTTTTTGGTGTGGATCGCTTTGGGGTGTCAGTACTCCCATCTGACCAGGGCTCAGCCATTGGTTTTTGCGTTTTCGGTTGTCACAAAAAACCCATTTCTCATCACATGTCAAAATTCGATCCAAACCGCCATGATTGAATTTGTGCAGGAGCCAACGACTATCGGAAATTCGCCGATTTTTTTGCATTTCGTTGAGTTCGTGTGGAACCTCTTGACCGCGTTTATTTGACTTGTTGAGTTTGAGTAGATGACGATGAACAGTTGATTGCGAAGAATGGAGTTCAGAGGCCAATTCGCGTGTTGTTTTGGTCGGATCCGATTCGATGGAACGGCGTAGAGCTCGCTTGTCGATGGTCGATGGACGTCCGGAACGCTTTTTGTCTTTTCGATGCGTATTGCCGGAACGGAATTTGGAAAACCATCGAGAACAAGTGGATTTTGTAGTGGCACGTCTGCCGGTGCTAGCGCAAATGTTTCGTGAGGCCTCCGCTGCTGTATGACCAAGTTTGAACTCGTGAAACATGAGCTTGCGCATTTCTTCACGTTTTTTCGACATTTTCTAAAAACGATAACTTTTTAACTAACTGAGCAAACAATAAACATAATATATAAAAATGATCATAAAACAACAAACTTTCATACTATATAAAATCCGTATAAAACAAATGTTTATTTAAAATTTTTTAATAAAATTTAAAAAAAGTCGCAAAACTTTTGAATCAACCTAATAGTTATGCGACGGGTTTCTTTTTGCTTGGGACGAAGCCCCCGACCCCTAGGTGTCACCATATTTCGAGAACAATAGGTACCAGATTGCACAGTATGGGTGATACGGCGGTGCTGATCTGGCCGCATCAGCGATACCGCACGGAATTATGTATGAAGCAATATTTCGGTGGTTGGATGACCCTCACACAAAATGATTAGTTCCAAGATCATTTCCAACGAGTGAGAAGGATTGATATGAGGCCTTCACATACCACGTAAATTTTTTTTTTTGATGGAATCCATAATTTGTCCATAAATTGGAATAATGTTTTTGTTAATAATGGTTGCTACTGTTAGGTGATACGTGATACGTGAAGGCCCCAGATGAATCCTACCCCGTTGGAAATGACCTTGGAACTAATCATTTCGCGGGTTTTTGGATGAGGCCGTCTAGCCACCGAAATCTCGGCTGGTTTGCTGCATAAACATGCGGTATCGCTGATGCGGCTTGCAAGGCTTGGTCAGCACCGCCGTATCACTGTGCAATGTGGTACCTATTGTCTTCCAAATATGGAAAAACTTAGGTGAGGTCAAGGGTGGAACTGAACTTCGTCCTGAGAACCTATCGCACAACCACTAGGCTATTGCTCCCCTTTGTTATTGTTAATAAAAGTTTAATTGAAAATTTTTTTGAATTTTAATTTTTTGAATCGTGAAAAAACGAACTTTCATATTTGTACTTCTAATATCATTTTTTTGGGAATAACTTAATTTCTGTTCATTCACAAAAATTATCGAAAAAGATTATAGAAAAGTTATTTATATTTTACATTTTTTAATGAGGTTTTGTTCTAGACATCATGTTAACTTTTCTCATATTAACACGTTGACGACAATGATTTAAAAAAAAAAAATTTCGTGAGACAACCAATTTATTTTTTGATTTTTTTGTGAATCATCGTTGATTCACATTGTCCCATACGTCGCTAAATGTTTTTAGTTCACTTGTATAATGGGATTTTTATCAACAGAGTTTCTAGTTTTTTCGATATTATCTCGAAATTTGCATACAAAATTGTGAATCACCGGTGATTCACATTGTCGTCAACATGTTAACTTATCTAATGCAATGTTGGATGCTGCACACCATTTACTATTCTCTTTGCTCTGAGCTAGGATTGAAAAGCTACTATTTCTCAACCAAACTTTTAATTATATTTTGCTTATAGAATATTATTTATTTTAATGATAATATAATCTTATTTATTTAAGCAGCTCATGCTTAGACGTGTTAAGCTTTTTTACCATTTTTTGTTGGATAATTTATGAAACTTTTATATTGAAAGCATAACCTATACATTGGATCGGTCTCAAAGTGAGAAAACTGAATATTTTGTATACCAAATATTTTTTTATTTCTTTTTTTGTTCCTTATTTGTTCCTTTTCTTTTTCGTTTTCATCATTTTGAAGATTTATCATAATTTCATTTTTCTTGTCCACAATATTCTTTTACCTTTTTTGACTATTATTTTTCGATACAACAATTAAGAAATATCATATATTCCGCATAAAATATAGTCTTATCTTCTTGCAGAAAAAAAATGAAGAGTGTTCTTTTTCCACTCGTTCTTTAACATCGTTTAACAAAAGTTAGGACATTGAAAAGGTGGAATTTTTCTTTTCTTTTTAAAGACATACAAAAAGAAAAAAAATTAAGAAAAAGATTTACTTAAACTACCACTTCTTATTTCACTCTTTACAGGTTCTATATATTTTCCGTTAAAAATTTTAAAAAAATCAAAAGAAATTGAAAACAGAAATCGTTAGACAATGGACTTCTGCAATCTCGTCTTTTATATGAATGAATGTTGTAGATAACGAAATTCGACACAAAAAAAAGAACGAAAATTAAATAAATTTTGAAAAAAAAACAATAAAAAACTGGTTTAGTTTTCAAAGGTATTTGTGTTTTGATTTGAGTTTTTTGAATATATTTTGCATTTTTCAAAATCTAAAAACAAAAACGGTGAATTATACGTAATAAATATTATTTACGAAAATGTCGTTTTTGAAGGTAAATTGAGAAGACGATCCATTAATAAGTTCATTTTTTGCCCCCATTCTCCACTTTTATTCTTTTTTATTTTTGTATTCAAATTTTTTAGCTCAAAGTATTGCATTTTGCATTTACATATTTAAAATGAGATAATCGGAGATGAAATAGACGAATTGAAATAAATACCCATTTTTAAAATATTAATTTTACAAGAAAAATAAATCAAAAAACAAAAAAAGGTTAAGATAGTTTGAGAGGCTCTTAATCGATTTTTATAAACTTAAGAAAGAAGTGAATGAAAATAAAAAATGAATCGACATTTTAATGAAGAATAGCATTCGAAATGATAAAGTGCACGCTCACGTGTAAATGTGTATTCACGTGTAAATGTGTATCTATTTTAGACGCATTATGTACATAATAAATTCACGTATTTACGTACGCATATACATATATGCGAATTACGCACGGTTAGAATAAATCGAATGAATGCATGGATAATAACATACAAAATTATAATTTAATTGTGAAAAATTTTAATTTGCTTATACTATTGGTTTATGTATTATTGAAAAGCAATATATAACAGTATTTCGAAGAATTTTTTTTAAATAATGTAAATATACTATATATTAATAATATACAATTTAGAAGGAGAAATTTTGAAAAATTGCGACAAACGGATTTTCTTCCTTAATGGAACGATTAAAAAATGAAATATATGACCAAGATGATAATATCGACAAAATATTTATTAGTAACTCTTCGACGGAGGAGAAATGGTCACCGATAATTGACATTTCAACACCGGAGTCATTAGAGCGTGATTTCTACGCATGGCTATGGGTATTTACATTTTACCCAAAGTTCAGATAAATAAGACGCGGCCGTTGGAAGAATTTTTGAATATTGACATGGCCTTTACTCTGTTATTTTGTATCGGTTAAACATAAAATTTAATGAACACCTTCATTAAAGCAGGCAAGTTATAGTTCAAAAATTTTGAGCTCAACTTCGTTTATAATGATTTTTCAATGGCAAGTCAAATTCAAAAATTCTTCAAACAGCCGCGTCTTATTTACCAGAACTTAGGATACTTTAATTTCAAACATATGATTTTTTAATTCTGGCATTCCCTTTAGTCTGTTACATTGTTGTGATTTGGCTACGAGTTGACTCCGGCAAACCCACAACACACAAACAGAGCAATATGATATTTCCTCATTTTTAACCAAAAATATAATGGATTTGTCTGCTTGTCTGCCGAAAATGCCGAAGTCAACTCGAAGCCAAGTCACAACACTGGTCTGTTATAATACAAAACGGAATTTTTTGATTTTTATAAATTTACTTCATATATGTGTGATTTCTGGATGAACTTATTTATTCGGCAGTTCAAGATCAATATAAGAAAATTTCATAAATATTAAAATTTAAAATTTGTTTGAAAATTGGAGTACATTTAGTCTCTAATATTTGCATTTGTTCTTAATTTTTAGAGCATGCCGGAGCATTCGGAACATAGCGAAAATGAAAGTGCACAACGAAGTGTGTCTTCACGCTCGTCGATCTCTTCTTCATCATGTTCGTACACATGCCTTTCAGTTAATGCATCACCAAAAGCATCGCCATCATTATCCATCGGATCATCTGTATTTAATGAAACGTTTTCGATGCGAATACGGCTGCAAAACGAATTAAAATCAATTAAAAAGGAATTTAATAATAACAATAGTGATGATAGTGCATATAATTCGTTTCATTATACCGAATCTTCAACTGAATTGAAATGCCATTCGAAAAATGCAGAAAAGGGAAATAACAAATGTGTAAAGACTAATATAACAATTCAAAGTTGCAACACTCGATGTTCTGGTTAGTTGAAATTTTATTTTACCTACTTTTTTTCAATAAAATAATTCTAAAAAATGGAAAAAGTGAATGCTATATAGGCACAAATCAGCTTGGTCGCACTTATAGTCCTGGACTGCCATTATCGTTACGGGAACGTGAAAAAATTGTTAATCTTTATCGCAATGGTTGGAAAATTTGCGATATTTCAAAGCAATTATGTGTAACACATAGTTGCGTGTCCAAAATTTTACAAAGGTTTATTTTAACACCTAAAAAATCGTTAAAAAATTTTAAAATTATTTTAAAGTCATAACATATGACAGTTATATGTAAATATTGAGTTGGTGCATAATTATCCGCGGTCTATATTGGAGAGTTTTTCTTTAGTGAAAATTGGCGACTTTATTTATTTATTTTTCTTGAAAATATTCTTCTCTACTTTGTTAATAAAAATGAGTGTCGAAACTATATCATGCGTCATACCACTTTGCAAAAGGATGAAAGGCAATATAGTCATCAACGAACATCAACAAAGGAACAATCAGTCAAAGGCAATGTTGAGAATGGTTTGCCCGTTTCAAAGCAGGCAATACAAGCTTGGAAGACAAGAAAGAAAAAGGCCATCAGATTTTGACGATCAGGCGATTTTGGCAGAGGTGGAAGAGTAGGGCTGAAAACTTCAACGTTAATCAATCAAACAATCGTCCGTCGCCTCAAAAAGCTTGGAAAAATGTGGAAATTGGCTGGATAAGTCTCACACGAACTCTCCGACAAACAATAAACCGACCGAGTTGAATTTTTGCCGAATTACTTTTTGAATAAAATTTATCGAAAAAACCGCGAATAATTATGCACCAAACTAATACATGTAATTTTATCACATTGACGACAATGTGAATCAGCGGTGATTCACAATTTTGTAGACACACGGGCAAATTTCGAAAAAATATCGAAAAAACTAGAAACTCTGTTGATAAAAACCTCATTGTAAAAGTAAATTAAAAACTAACGACGTATGGGACAATGTGAATCAACGATGATTCTCAAAAAAAAATCAAAAAATATCCTAAGTGAGTCCAAATTTTGTGTCTACTTTTATGAAACTGAAATAAAGGCGGGCATAAAATTTGGACTCAACGAATCCGATACAACAGAATGAACTCGTTAGGCCAATTTAAATTTGGCTCAAAACACTCGTCCTATATAGGGTAAATCGCTTGTCGCACGAAATTTTTTTTGAAAAAAGCATTGTCGTCAACGTTTTATATAAGATATTAGCGTGTCCCATAAATTTTACAATATAATTTAGTCAACATTATTATGATAAATAATTTTCGACAAACAAAAACCAAGAGTTAAAATATCTTAAAATGATAAACAAAAATGCATTTCTTGTACCTCTTTGAGCATATTGCATTTAAAAAATTCGAAAGTTTTAATGAGATAAAGTATTAATTAAGATTGGTAAATAAATTTTGATACATTTATTTTTGCATTTTAATAGAATTTTATTTGCTGCACGGCGAATAATATTGCAAAAAAAGGACAATTTAGCTATATAATTATACTGATAAAAATTTTTGGCATTTCGCCTATATTTAAAAAATGTAATACATATTACATTAAATAGGATTCGAAATTTGACAAAATTTGTTTGCAGTAAAATAATAAAAGTAAAGTTATTTGTTATTAAATGCAAATATACACAAAAAATAGCGCATTTTCTTACGAATCGAATGACTACTGGCTTATAATACATAAATGTTAATTTTCACTTTATTTTACGTTTTTTCTGAAACACATACTTTTTTCGTACCTAAAAAATATGTAGAATAAATAAGTAGAGCTCAGTGAATTTTCGGAGTTTCCAAATAAGCCTGGGCATTCTTGTTCCCCGTTAAATTCTCTATCTCCTGGTGCAATTTGGAATTGGTTAATACGCTAGAAAAAAAAGTTAATACGCGAAGAGCAGGTTGATGTCAAATTTATCATTTTTTGAATTGGTTTTGCCCTCAAGCCGATTCTCGAGTTGTCGCTTCGTTTTTTTATCATTTATATTATAAATAAAAAGTGATTTTAAATGAATAAACGGTTTCATTATACACTAGAATTATAAGAACATTTTTTAAATGTAATCTTTTAAACATTCGTAATATTTTCAAATTTGCGCTCGATTACGATATATTCTGTCAAAAATTTGCAATATTATTCGCCGTGGCTGTTCATTTTGATATATTACCCTAATATCGAATAAATAAAACGCGGCCGTTTGAAAAATTTTTGAATTTTGACTTGGCCTTCATTCTGGTATAAACAAAGTTGAGCTCAAAATTTTTGAACTACAGCTTGTGCTCATTAAATTTTATGTTTAGCTAACACAAAAATAACAGAATGAAGGCCAAGTCAATATTCAAAAATTCTTCGAACGACTGCGTCTTGTTTACCCCATCCTAGGGAAAATGTTGTGATTTTTTCAAGTAAATTTTGATTAAACAGATTTCGCGCTACGGGAACCTATCAACCAAAAGATGCCAAAGAAGGACGACGTGAATCGCCACTTGTGGAGACAATTCGCGATTATTGCATCCGACTCGGGCTCACTCGCCAATCTCAGATCAGAGAACAGCTTATTCGAGATGGCTGGTATAAATCAGATAGCGTGCCCTCACGATCTTCCATCAATCAGTATATTTTTATGATATTTTTAAGAAAATAATTGTTTAAACTATATTTTATATTTTAGTATTTTACGAACAAAATTGGATGCTAGAAGGCGTAAAAAGTAAGTAAGATAAGATATTCGAAATAGTTTCGTACGTGAGGGCCCCATATCAATCCTCCATGTCGGGAATGATCTTGGAATTAATCATTTTACGGGCTTGGATGAGGATCATCTAGCCATTCAATTCTTCAAAATAGTTCACAATTTATGAACGTGATATGGCTAGATCAGAGTTGCCAGATGTCCTTTTTAAAAATATTTGTTCTTTTTTGAGGGGGTCTGTTCTTTTTTATTTTTTGTTCTTTTTTTTATTTTTTGTTCTTTTTTGTTCTTTTTTCCCATGAAAAATGGCTCTCTTAGACACAGGATCAGGAGTTCCGAGAAGTATTAATTGTTGAGAGAATAAAGAATCTGACCCGAAAAGTTAACGAAATAGACCAATTCAGATATTTTTAGAAAAATCTTTTTTGTTGTTGGAAATTATCAATAAAATATTTTTTTCGTGCCCAGCGTTGTTTTTTATTTTATTTTCATCTGGCAATCCTGGGTTAGATATAAATTATTCTTTATGTATTTGTTATTAGTTTAGTTATGATTAAATAATAAATTAGATAGTTAGCTATAAAATCAGTACATCTAATTGTTTTTAAATTATTTAACATACGCATTTCGAATCTAATTGTTTTTAAATTATTTAACATACGCATTTCGAATCTTATAATGAATTAAATCTTTTCTTGAATTGAATTCAAAAAAGGTGAAAATTTCTCCTAAAATCTGTTAAAAGCTTCAATTTTTCTAAAATATTTGTTTACTATTTTTTGGTTTTTCCATTCCAAATTATAGTCTATAAACAAATAAGTTATCTAATATAAATTTGCCATTCGATAAAAGATATTTATAAATTTACCATCTAGTGCTCGCTACCTATTTTCATAGCTTATTATAGTCATAGACAAAAGTTTCTTTTTTTTACTTGTTTTAAGAACTGTGTTGCTTAAAAATATATAAGAGTTTATTGAAAATTTGAAAATGATAGATTTATTGATTGAAAAAATTTACGCTATATATACTGATGGTCATTGGAAATGTTGGGGCCATTTTTAATTGTTTCTATGAATCAAATCAGTTGTTGTTATAAGAGACGTTTATATTTATCTTCTAAGACATTCTGCATAAATGAGAAAAAAACGAAATGAAAATATTCAGTGGGGGACTACTAGCGTTTCTAATAAAGCGTTTGTGTTTTTGAGATGTTGGAACATTTCTGGACGGATATTTCTGAATCATATGTTGGGACGAACATTGATTTTAGGTTAAACTTAGCCATTAACCCTGGTTGGCTTTAGGCTTAAACTAAACCTTACGTTAAGTTGTTTTATCATCGTTATGAGTTATTATAGGTAGTATGTCCCATAAAACCCACGTTTCTATCTATCGTAGAGCATAGTTGTTAGAAAATTATGGGACGAACTAATATATTCAGTTTCGATTTGTCCGTCCCGAAATCGCATCACATTTTTTGAAGATATGTTATGGAAGAAACGTTTGACAACAAATTTACATGTACTTATAGACTTTTTGTATTTTGAAATATCAAACTGCCATCTAATTTCTAAATCACTGCGATTTTCTTAATTATTTCTATTGAATCAGCTGCCAAGATTTAAAATTTTTGAAATTGTTAATTACTTGCTCTATTCAATAAGTTTTAAAGTTATTTGAAAAATTTTTTTTCTTAACTTTCAAAACTTTATATTGAGAAATTTATTGATAGACTAATAAAATATAATGAAAATAAAATTTTTTTATTTTATTTTTGTATAAAAAATGTGTTAAATTTTATAAAAATAAAATATTTTAAAAAGTACATGAACATTTATTTAATTTTAGTATCAAATTGCAGCATTATAAATATTATGTATTTATAGATAATCATTAACTATTATTATCACAAAAGTAAATGCAAAAAAATGGTTGAAAGCTCATCAATGAAAATGCACAAACAAAAATGATATCATTTTGCGTAATAGCGAATGAGATTATGTGATAATTTTTTTGATACATACAGAAAATAAAGAAATATGTAATAAATTGAAGTTGTACCCTAATTTCGCGTGTATAAGGCCGGGCGTTTTGAGCCAAATTTAAATTCACGCCAATTAGTTCATTCTGTTCGTATCGGATCTGTTGGGATCCAAATTTTGTGCACGCCTTTGTCTCGGTTTCATAAAAGTGGGCACAAAATTTGGACTTCCCAACGGATCCGATACAACAGAATGAACTCATTGGTGCCAATTTAAATTTGGTTCAAAACACCCGGGCCTTATACACGCGAAATTAGGTAATTATTTACAGGCTAATTATTCATTTTGGACGCCCGATTTGTTTTTGTTATAACTTTTTTACTTTTTAACCAAATTATAAAAAAAAATTTTCATTCGATTCTCAAGGCTTTGCCATTTTGTTTGACACCAAACTTGTCCATATTGGTTTCGAATTACGAATTTACTAATCAGTTGAATTTTTTTGCCATTTTTTCAAAATAGACAAAATCATTAAAAGTTGAAAAAAAGCATCTTAATCATCAAGTCTATATTGGATGATTTTGACATTTGGTTCAAAATGAAGATAAAATTAATCATAATGAACATTATTTAATCTGTTAAATAAATTTTTTTGATTTTGATAGATTGAAAAATTAAGTCAATTTCAAGTCAATTTTACCCATTTTTCACTTTTAAAAATAGTGTCAAAAAAGTTCAAATAAATATAAAATTTTTAAATCGGAACCAATACGAATAAATTTGGTGTCAAAAAAATTCTCAAGGAGTTGTGAATTGAATGTAAAAAAAAATTTACAATTTTGTTAAAAAATAAAAAAGTTATAGCAAAAAAAAACAAATTGGGCGCCCAAAATGAAACACCCTGTATTTATAATTTGTAATTATATAAAATAGTGAGAGATTCTTTAATATGAGTATTTAAAACTAGCTTCAAAGTGATTTAATTTGTAAATGTGGAAAGGATGGTGGGAAAAGAGAATGCTTTAAAAATATTTATCTAGCTAAAAACTTGGGTATAAATTGAGATTTTAAACACGTGTTAAATTAAATGGAGAATTAATTATAAATAAATAGGATCCACTTGAAACTTAGAAAGGTTTGGAGATTCTTATTAAAATATACATATAGGGTAAAACAAAAAATTATTGTTTGCACTATTGTCCGTGAGGACGCTGACTGAGATCGGAGCCAAAAACTCCTCCATTCAAATTGTCAATTCCTTCGTTGTATTGCGGACGTCTCTGATTTGATAAGTCCATACCAAATTGATTATTGTTGTTTATTAGCTGAAAATAAGTGATTGATTAAACAATTATGGATTTCTTATTATTAGGTTGATAACTAAATTTTCGGACTTTTTCAACAACGCTTATTTTTCAATAACAACATATTCAACAAAACCAAAGCTATAAATATGTTAGTTGAAGTGTAAGATTTTATTAGAATATTTCATCGTTCTTTGATCAACATAAATATATGAGCGTTTTAAGCATAACTCTTTTTTAAAAAAATTCCATGAGCGACCTCCCAACTGATTCATAGGTTCATAACAAGTTTGCCACTTCATGATAATTGTATTTTAAACTTATTAAAAATTCGTGTTTATCACAAGAATATTATTCTGTTTTTATGCTTTTTATAAGATTTCTGGAGTTTTTTGTAGGCTTACTCTTTGTTGCTCATCAAAAATCTGTGACAAACGTGGTGAGATCCCATTTGGTTGTTGTTGTTGCTGTTGTTGTTGTTGTTGTTGTTGTTGTTGTTGTTGGGAATTTTGATTGGCATAATTGTTGTTGTTATTATTATTGTTGTTGTTGTTAAGTGCGGCACTGCCGAAATTCGATCCTGTACCATATATTCTCGATCCAAATGCTCCGCCCTGGCCGATACCCAAATATCCCTGTGATGATGTCGGTTGCGCGCTGCGAGATTGCTGTTGCTGTTGTTGTTGTAATAACTGCTGTAAACTGGATTGTTGCGTATTATCGTTGCCGTAAATTCCATCGCGTGAAAGACCAATTTTGCCAATATGCGGAACTCCAGGGTTTCCACTAAATTGCATAGAGCCAGGCTTATTTCCTGAATCACGATTTTCACCGCTAATACTGTAACTACCACCACCATAGTTGCCAGGTTGGTAATTGCTTGGTGATTGATTATTAGAAAATTCGAATCCAGATGTAGGAAAACGATTATTTTCATTATTCGAGTTCTCGTTGCCATTAAAAAGTTGTTGTTTTACGTAATTGGCACCACTCTGAAGTGTATTCCAAGCTGTTGAGCTTGCATTTGAAATTTTTCCTTAAATTTATGGTTTATAATTTAAAAATTTATCTTATATATACTCTAATTTCAGAATTGTTATTTATAATGACTTCGAAGGTCGCAGGTTGTACGATTAGAATTAGGGTATTTATTTGATTAAAAAATTAATCACCTGGCACATTTCCCAACTCAATCCACTTGGACTCAATTCGGTCGCCGACGTTTTGCAGGTCAGGGCGCATACCGCTCATAACTTCGCCAAGGCGTTGGCCGCCTTGTTGAATGGCGGGCGCTACTGTATTTGCGAGTACGTTGCCAAATTCACGTCCCGCTTGATTCATTACGCCAACTAGATTCTGCCCCAGGGAACGGTCATTGTTATAGAATGCCGATGGGTAATACCCACCGGCCGCATTTTCTCCGCCGAAATTGTTTCCATTATTGATATTCATATTTTGTTGTGGATTCGATTGCGTATTACCGCTACCGCGATTCAGATTTTGTTGTTGGTATTGATTGTTGTGCCGATAATAATTTTCAAAGTCTTGTTGATTCTGAAAAAAAACGGCATTTAATTGCTTATAAAGAAAACAAATTGTATTAATTAATAACCTGCTGATTACTATAGGCTTGAGCATACGATCGCCATTCTGGCACGAACAAATAGAAACAGTCACGACGAACAATGTTAAGAAAAGACTCGTCACGAATGTAATCCTTTTCAACGCCGTACTCGGGAAGACAAAAGTCATAGCACTCGCTACATCGCATTGCTGTAAAAGTTAGATAGTTCACTAATGAAACGTAATGTGATTTTTTAAATGAAAGTTATTTTCGGAATTTTTACGTTTCTGATTGGTGTTTACGGGTCGAAGTTCAATCCAACGAGCTCCACGACATTCAACAACATCAGGTTGGAAAAGATTTGACGATGCAGTGGCGCTCATGAATAATGGTACTGGAACAAAATTCCACGTTTCTTGCCAGCCCAAGTGTTGCGTAGTTCTCTGCAAAGGTACGAATCTAATTATTCTAAGTCTTTGCGTATAATGCGCAGTAGTAGAAACTATTCTTGAATTCTGTGTTGGCCTTATCGTTAGTTATACTTAATTATGGGCCATACATTTTGGCTTAAATCTTAATCCTATTTTATAAATATGTAATCTTATTTTTAGCAGAATGAAGAATAATGGTTAACCGAATATTTAAAAAATTGTTCAAATATTCTCGGCAAAACATAGAATAGTTAATTTATTGCAATTTTCCAAGAATGAAAAAGGTTACGCTGGCCGAATTGGCTGCCGCTTTTTGCAGACTTGCCATATCGACGATAGCGGCACGGTCTAAATCCATTACAAAGCATACTAAATTTCGACTTCCGGCACGAAGTGAAGAGTCCACAATTGCAACCTTGTTCTATAAATAAAATACTATTATAAAAATGCAATAAAATTTAAAATTAGATAAATTTTTAGATTTGTATCCGGATACTATTTTACTATTTAGTAAAAAATTACCGTCTTAAAATCAAGAACGGAAACAAAGTTGCTTTTAAATGGCAGGTTACCAGCCAACTCAAAACGAATTTGCTGCCCAACTACATCCATTTGTAGTTGATTAGGAGTAGGTTGCCCGGCACGAAGCAATTCGGGCGCCAGCCAGGAGAATTGCAAATGCTGATAAGTTTTAGAAAATTATATTAGAGGCGTTTATCGCATAATTTATATTTTGATACCGTGGGCAAATGGAGTATTTGGTATAGGACAATTGTTACAATTGTTACTACCAAAACGAGAAGTATCAACGCGCAAATTGTGAGACGGCTCGGCGTTTTGCGACAACATTGGCGTAGCTCGTCCATACGATCACGTTTGGCACGTTGCGAAGCAGCGGAGCCGGTGCCACTTGGTGGCGCGCCGCTTCCACCACTACTTGCACGAACTATTGGCACACCGCTACTAAATATTTGGTTGAACGATAATTTTTTGTTGTTTTTTCTTTATTATCACATTACGGACATGTTTTGAATTTAAAATTGCGCGCAAATTGGCAAAAGTCGTCATTCTGTTCTTTATGTAAATGAATTTCTTAAACTATAATCTAAATATCTAAGCGGTTTATCTCAATTAATCTGATGACGGCTTACCTTTATTCACCTAAAAAGAACAGAACGAAAGGGTCTATCAATTTGCGCCCAAATTTGAACGTATTATCTTCAATGTGTTAAAAATGTTTTTTGTCAGCAAAAATTAGAGCATGTTAAAAAATGATGACGACAGAGTTTTAGAGCAGAAAGAGGCTTTCGAATGACTAAATTTAGACTCTTGAAATGGACTGCCTTATTGACAAAAAACATTTTTAATAAAAAAAACGCCAAAAAATTATCATTCAACTTAATAAAATAGATCCCGCTAATTTCGGCTGTATAATCCGCGGCTGTTCGCGCAAATTACAAATATTGTGGTCCCATTAATTCTGTTACAAAACAAACAATTTTAGACAATGGAAATCTAATTTTTTAAAATTAACATTTTCTGAAAATTTTTCAGATTCTTATTGGTTGTCGAGACACCAAAAAATTTAATTAACCCTAATTAAAATGAGGCTAAGCCTAAGCATAGGATGAGTTCGAGGCTGAGCCTAAGCCTAGAGTGAGGCTAAGCCTGAGTCTAGGATGAAGATGAACCTATGCTTGGAGTAAGACTGAGCCTATTAAAATTTTTGTGTCCTGATACCCCATA
Source organism: Bradynema listronoti (assembly GCA_024678965.1). Lineage (NCBI taxonomy): Eukaryota > Metazoa > Nematoda > Chromadorea > Rhabditida > Allantonematidae > Bradynema > Bradynema listronoti. Next base: position 6,633,818 of record JANLNO010000001.1, on the reverse strand, counting down.
AGAACCATTTTTCTTTTTTTATCAACTATTTTTTATAAGTTCAATTCCATTAAACAATAAACTTATGTATTTTAAGCAAATTAACCTTGGCGCACGATATGCTGAACTAGGATTGTATGAGGGATTAACTGTGGGATTTCCGCCGATATTTGTGGATCCAAATGATGAAACTCCAAGACCAGCAGATGAACTTCCTCCGGTTTGTCCAGCTGGCATTGGAGAAAAGTGAACTCCTGTTTCAGTAAATTTTTGATACGACGGTGAGTCTTTAGTCTTAAATATTCATTTAATACTTACACTAAATATTTTGATTATAAGGATATATGACGAAAAATTACATATGTGAAAAAGTCGGATACAACTCCACTAGAGGAGGAAATGCTTGGCTGTTGTAAATCAGGATTGGCCTTTAGAGGTAAGGAATAGGCATCTTGCACTGAACCGGAAAATCTTCTTTGTTTTGCACAGTCATTATTGTTTATGTTATATTTATTGTTATTGATATAAATAGCCGACTTTGGAGCATTGCTGGATGCGTTTGAACATAAACTTGGATGACTTCCCGTAGGTGCCGCTCCATTCTAAAATATTGTATGTGTTAATTCAATTAATGATTTAATAATAATTTAAAAAAATTAATGTTGAAAAGAAAACTTTTATTGGCATTTGCGTAGCTCCAACGCTACTGAACGAAATTGTTGTACTAGGTGATCCCGTACAGTGCTTATCGTCCTCAGCAGCAGCAGTCAATTCATTCCACGAGGAACGTCGGCGAAACGTGTCATGCGGAAATATAGGTGGTGCGCCTAATCCAGTCGACGCCATTACGGATGAGTGATATGAGTCGATGGAAGCACTTGAATATGGTTGGTAGGGTGGCGGCGCCCCTAAATTTGAGAGTCTACATAATTAAATGTAATTTTATTAATAATAAATTTATATAATACACTACGACCACAATTTCGAATTTCGAAATTTCGACATTTCCTGTGTTCACTTATAATGGCCCTGGACGATTTAACAAAAAATATTGCAAATTGGAGAAAAAAAATTACCCTAAGTCCGGGTGAATAAGATGCGGCCGTTTGAAGAATTTTTGACTTGGCCTTCATTCTATTATTTTATGTCGGTTAAGTATAAAATTTAATGAACATCTTTATTAAAGCGGGCCCAAGTTGTAAATTAAAAATTTTGAGCTCGACTTTTTTTTAAATTTTGAGAATGAAGGCTATGTCAAAATTTAAAAATTCTTCAAACGGCCGCGTCTTATTTACTCGAACTTAGGATAATTTCCATTTTACATTAGGAAAGAATGAATGAAACTACAGAATTTAATTTCGAACGGCTACAAGTTAAATGCAATAAATTATTGTATAACGTTGAATCAACTTTGCAAAAATTTATTATGAAACATGAAAATACCGAAATTTGCCGCAGTAGTTGTCCATCCATTACTTCTCATATTATGAATGTATCATCGCGTAAAATAAGTATTGCATTAATAATTGACTCAATATTATGTTGCTAAAAATTAAAATTTTAAATTCATATAAAAATTTATATTAAAAGTTATTTAATAAAGAATGATTTATTTTTTATTAGATAGGTTATTGACTTGTCTCATCTTAATCCAGCTTTCGATTTTCAACCAATAATTCCGCAACATAAATATATGTAAATGGAAAATTGATCAAATTAGAAAATGCTGGGTGATCAATTGTTTAAATGAAATTAATTAAAGAAATTTTTCTTTAAAATTCAAATATTAGTGTTTTTCTTTATTCAAAGAATGTCTTTACAAAGGAAACAATTTATTTGCCTAAAAATTATTATTATTATTTATTGGACAAACAGGTACAATAGGTACACTAACGTTGTCATAATACAGCGAAATTACAAAGATAATAAAGTCAATAAAACTTTTGGTTTAATTATAACAATAAGGAAAGAAAAGAGAAGTACAATTAGAAAAAAGAAGAGAGAAATACAATTATTCATTAATTTATCTAGAATACAATTATACATAAATCACTTCCTCACCATAATCCTGGGTTTTGGGGATTCCCGCTTTAACAAGTCGTTTAGAGAATACTTTTGAATTATTACTGAGAATTATTTTTTCAGATATTTTATTCCAAGGATTAATTGTTCTGACAAAAAAATTGTGATTTTTAGCAGAGGTATTTTGATTAATAGTACCCTTCTATTACTTATAATATTTTTTTGGAAGTACATCCAGGGATCAAGATGTGTTGAATGAGTCAGGATTCTAAATACCATAGTTAAATCGAGTAAAGTACGTCTACTTTTAAGGTCTTGTAAATTACACATTTTAAGTTTTTCTTCATACTTTATTTTTTTGGGTAATTTGATTCCACATTTCTTAAAAGCTCGATAAAATGATAAAATAAAAAAATGATATACAATTATAATGATTGCATAATGATTAATTATCCTTATAATGTATGTAAATTATCAAATTATTTTTAAAATATATATATATATATATATATATATATATATATATATATATATATATATATATATATATATATATATATATATATATATATATATATATATATATATATATATATATATATATATATATATATATATATATATATATATATATATATATATATATATATATATATATATATATATATATATATATATATATATATATATTTAAAATTTAAGGTCTAAAAAGTTAATTTCCGGTTTTACGCTTTTAAACTCCTGAAACTAAAAACCTTAAACAAAACTTTTATTCAAAATAATTTCGTCATTAATAAAACATTTTCCAGAGTTTGGGCAATTTATGGATTCCATCATAATAAAATTTTTCTGGTTTGGCTGCTATCCATTCATCAAGTCATTTTTTACGTCTTGACGATCTTGAAAGCGCGCTCCGCTTGACCATGAGCCATTGACCGGAAGGTGATAATCCGACGGGGCGATGTCCGAGATACGCGGTGGGAAAAGATTTCCATTTCAGTTCTTTTAAAGGCATTTTTACGATTTTGCAACATGAGGTCTGGCGTTGTCGTGATGCACTCGTGTCTTTTGGTCCATTCTGGTCGTTTGTGGCAACTTCTGTTCAATTGATTAATTGCTCTTTATAACGAGCGCCGTAACAGTTTGCCAGGTTTGAGAAGTTCAAATACAAATACCTTCTGATCCCACCATATGCAGAGCAGCACCTTTCCATGGATGTTGGGCTTGGGGGTCAATTTGGCGTCTTTCCTGGGTCTGAATGATTTCTTTCGTTTTGGATTATCGAAATAGATCCACTTTCATCACCAGTGATGATTCGATGCATGAATGATGCCGTTCAAGCAAAAGTTCGCAGTTGTTTTTCGATCGTTCATATGGAACTCATCGTTCTTCCTTCTGAATCTTGCCATGTCATGCAAGCGATTCAAATTGTTTGTGGACTACCCTAACGCGTCAGCTAGTTGTTTTTGCGTTTGAGCATCATTTCATCAGTAAGGCTTGCAGTCATCGTCTTCAAACTGCTTCAGTGGTCTACCGCGGTCTTTATTGCTTAGGTCAAAATGCCCTTTTCTGAACCTCTTAAACCACTTTTGACAGGCTCTGCATATATATATATATATATATATATATATATATATATATATATATATATATATATATATATATATATATATATATATATATATATATATACACTGCTGTTCAAAACTTTAAGTCCACCCAAAAAAATGTCATAACTCCCGAAAAAAACATCCGTTTCGGCTAAAATTTTTGTCACATATGTATTTTTTATACTAAAATAAAGTCCTGAAAGGATTTTACGGTACATAAAAAATTTTTGTAAAAAACGTGAAAATACTGTATTTTGGTCATTTTTAACCTGTTCAAAACTATAAGTCCACTTGAATTTTCGAATGTTTTTAAGCATGTTTTTAAGTTTATTTGAATGTTTTTAAGTTTATTTATTGTTGAATAGTTATAATTGAGTCTTTTTTTATTTTTCTTAGATATGGCTCGTGGAAACAGACTAACTGAATTCGAGAAAGGTCGAATTACATCTTTAAATGTATTGGGTTGGTCGAATCGTCGAATTGCGGTCGAAATTGATCGATCTAAGCAAGTTGTCAATAATTTTTTGGGAGATCCTGAAAGCTATGGAAGGAAAAACAGAGGAGGACGTCGACCGACGTTGACAAAGAACGATAAAAGACGAATAATAAGAGCTGCTTCTAATTCTACCGTATCCTCCACACAGCTTGTTCGCGATTTGCAGCTACCGTGCAGTCCGCTCACGGTCCGAAGAGCACTTCACGGTAGTGGAGTGATTTTGCGCAGCAAAATGGCGTCTTGTCCAAAGCTTACAGCTGCACATCGGGCAGCTCGGTTCGCTTTCGCAAGAAAAATTGGCTCAACAAATTGATTGGAACAAGGTTTATTCGTTTCGATTGATTTATTAATTGATCTAGATAAATTATTTCAGATCATCTGGTCAGATGAGAAAAAGTTTAATCTTGATGGGCCAGATGGTTTTTTCGGGATTTTGGCACGATCTCGAAAAGAACCGGGCTGATATTTTTCTAAACGCAATTTTGGTGGCGGAAACGTTCATGGTGTGGGGGCTTTCGAAGCGAGCGGAACACTTCCATTGGCATTCATTTCTAATAAAATGAATAGTGAGATTATCAGCAAATGCTTCCACGAGAACTCACACCATACTGGCAGCCTGATTATTCTTTTTATCAAGATAGCGGCGTATTCATCAAGGGTGGTTCAACGATGCAGTACCTTCTGACAGGGCATTGCACTTTTTCGGAGTGGCCAGCTTTTCACCTGACATAAACCCTATAGAGAATCTCTGGGCTTGCTTGACGTGATGTTTATCGTGATAGTCAAGCAATTCAACACTGTTAATGAGCTTTAAAAGCAGCAATTTTAGCCTCATGGGAAAGAATCAGTGCGCAAGTACTTCAGAATCTTGCACATTCGGTTCCAAAACGTTTAGTTTCGTTTCAAAAGTGCAGGAGGACCGACTAATTATTAATTGATTATTTGTTATTGTTTTTATTTGTTGTTATTTTTTGAAATAAACGTTGTTAAAAAGTGGACTTTATAGTTTTGAACAGGTTAAAAATGACCAAAATACAGTATTTTTCAATGTTTTTTACAAAATTTTATGACTAAAATCCTTTCAGGACTTTATTTTATATAAAAAATACATATGTGACAAAAATTTTAGCCGAAACGGATGTTTTTTTCGGGAGTTATGACATTTTTTTGGGTGGACTTAAAGTTTTGAACAGCAGTGTATATATATATATATATATATATGATTTTTTTTAATAAAAAATTCTTATGTTTCGTTATGTATTATTAATTCAAATGCTAAAATTTTTGTATTTTGTAGCGTTTATGCGTAAGTAAAATAAACAAACAACACTTTTTCGCTGACCACAGCTATAAAACAACGCACCGGGGACGAGAGAGCAATCAGTGCGGGTCAATTTTTTGTTGAAATGTCAACTAAATAAACCGTTAAAAACAAACATTGGCCAATGCGCAGAAGGCTGGCGGGAAATTTTGAACAAGAATTTTTTGAAATATTTTTCGACCTCGTTTACAAAAGCCGAGCAAGAATTTTAAGAGCTACAAATTGCAAAATTGACGAAAAATTGAATGTTTAGCAAAATAATAATCTCTTAAAAATTCTTCGAAATTTGACGAAAAATTTTTTTTTGGATAACTTTTTTAAATGAAAATAGTTTTATTGGAATGTTGGATATACATATAAAAATAAAGATGCTTAAAATTTCGAAGCCATTTAATAAAACCGCACATAAATTCAATATTGATGTAACTAATACCCTAAGTTTGGGTAAATAAGATGCGACCGTTCGAAGAATTTTTGGCTTAGCCTACATTCTGTTATTTTGTGTCGGTTAAGCATAAAATTTAATGAACAACTTTACTAAGGTAAGCTCAAACTATATTTCAAAAATTTTGAGCTCGACTTTGTTTATATTGTTTATAACAGAATGAAGGCCAAGTCAAAATTCAAAAATTGTTCGAACGGCTGCTTCTTACTTACCCAAACTTAGAGTACATATTTTTAATAATAAGTTATTTTAGTGTTTAAAAGTGCAAAACATTTGTTTATAAAATAAAATTTTGAATAAAAAATGTATCATATACATTATATATAAATAGGTAAGTTAGAAAATTACAAAATTACAACTAAAAAATTTATACTAATATAATGTATACATTTATAATTGCGGATTCAAAATATATCGGTAACAATTATTTGAATGCATTGGAAAAGTGAAAAAAAAATGTAAGTGAAAATTGACGGCAAATAAGTTAAAAGAAAAATGGTGCAAGTGAGTGAAAAAAAGGATTTTTTAATATGAAAAAATGTACTGTTGATTGATCTCGAGACGTAAATGTAAATAAAAGAAAATGACAGAAGAGAGAGAGAATATTATGATAATGTAGGTATTTGTATAATAGAAACTGATAATAAAACCGCGCAAAAAGTAGTAAATCTCGTACAAAAAAATCTATTTGTGGCAGAAAATGACAAATTATTACGGATCAGCCGACTGCAAGTGGCAAACAAAAATCCAGCGGAAGGAAAATTATTTTTTTTTCAAATTTATTGGAATATGGAAAAATGATTATGCATATATGTAGTAATAATTTATAAAATTTACCTAAATTTTCTTTTTGTGTATAGAGTTAAACAATTTTTGAATTTTTTTGAATTTTGGCCTTCATTGTGTTATTATGTATGAAATCGGCATAAATGTTCGTAAAACAGAATCAATGCATGAGCTAAAAATGAAGAGCTTGTCGTTATTTATAATAGTGCTAAATTCTAGTCATAATCTAAAAATAGTTCTAACTCACCCCACGTTAACTCAGTGTAAAAAGTGTTAATAGCGCGATATGTAACAGCTAATCTATATGAGCTGAAAATTTTTCAACGGGGGTTTTCGAAGATGCTCTAACAATTAAATCGAGCAGATTTTTAATTGGACCCTCCCGGAATTGAACCCTGTATCAGGATCCGGGTCTGGTCCTAATTAAATTTTATGTAAAAATAGTGAAACAGGTTCAAAAGATAACGACGTGAATGATGGCGATATCGGTTAAGGCGCTACCGTTAGCTAACGGCAGCCTCTTACATACATTAACTTATTGTTAGCATAGTATATCAGGTAATTATAGTTCATTTTATTGTAAAAATTAAAAAAATAAAGCAACAAATATCTAATTTTTTATTTTAATTAATTCTTGATTCATCATTGTTAAAACAATAATTATTGAATAGCAAAATGGCAATTTTTTAATTTTTTTCTACACGTCCATTTGTATGTATGCATGATTGTGTAAACCTTAGCGGTCAGCAAAGTCTTGTGAAAATGCTACTTGTCGAAAACTTCTATACGATTATGAATAAAGAAAAACACAAAAAGTAAATTAAAAGTTACATAAGCCACATAGAAATACAAAATGCATAGAGAAGCGCAATTAATTTTTTTTAAAAATAGTCCATTGTGTATGTAATACGTAGTAGGTAGCATGTACATACCATGTACAATCTTTATGCATGTGTATATCTGTAAAATTTAAATATGTGATAAATGCATTTTGTATTTGCATTGTATTAAATGAAATAACTGAGTGCTATGAGAAGAGATGGCAAATAATTTTTGTGACCGGCTACCTGACTGGCAAGAGCGGAATTTTTTTTTCACTTTAGCGCTGGTCGAATTTGAAGCAAAAAGAAGGGGTCAATATGTACATTTTTATAAATAAAAAATAATAACGTAAAATTTAAGCAAAATTTACTATCCTAAATCCCGGCGTATAAACTGGGGCCGTTAGACGGATTTTTGAATATTGACTTGCTGAGCTCATCATTTTTAAACTACAGCTTGGACCTGCTTTAATAAAGGTTTTAAATAAATTTTATGCTTAATTAACACAAATTAACAGAATGAAGGCCAAGTCAATATTCAAAAATTCATCTAACGCTTATACGCCGAGATTTAGGTTAATAAATTCCTATGTCAAATTCGGTCTAAAATAAAATCGAAGCAAATATAAGAAAATAGATATTTTATATTTTCATACATTATACATATTTATTTAGTATTGCTTAATAGGACTTTTTTGAAAACAAAAGTTTTACTATATTTCTGAAATATGTATATGCTATATTTGCTTTTAGTGCTTATTCGATAAAGACGAAATAATGGACGGCGACAATTTTTTGATTCATAATAAAGTTGTTAATATACACTTTTCTTCATAATTTTACACCACGCTAATAAAAAGGGTAAAAATAAAATAAAATTTTTACATATATATGTATATTTAAATTTATAAATTTTTACAACAAAAAATAAAACTTATCCGTTTGATCGAGATAAAACGAAAACAGGACTTTGAATCTGAAAGAAGAGAATAATTATTTCTGAGTAAAATTAAGCCATAAACTTTCAAATTTTAATCAATTCGAAAGCAAAAAATATTTTAAAAAAATTTTCTTTGCGCTTTTGTGCACAATATTTTTCCGTGGTTGGATTACATAGTAGGCAGGCAGCAGGGCTTTGTGTCCACTTCGTTGTTATTAGTTACAGCGCTTCCATCGTCACACAAAGCAACAATGACCGTTGTGATTAACATTTTGCGGTCATTCTTCCTTGTTGTTGTTATTTTGTTGTTAGTGCTAACTGTTGTTTAAGTTGTTAGTCGGGTTGTTTAGTAAGTGTAGTTGGTCAATTTTTGGTATCCACGCAGACAAAAGTAGAAAAAAATTAAAAATTTTCAATTGACAAAAAAATTTTTTATGATAAAAATTGAGAATAAGCAAAAAAAATATTAAACTAAAGAAAAGAGATGGAAGAGAAAAAAAAGAGAAAATTGCCTCATCTGTAAGTGAAAATATAACAAATTGAGTAAAACAAATGAGTGAAAGATAAACAAACAAAAATTAAAAGAATATATAGGTACATAAAAATTGAAATGATTACAACAAAAGAAATTTAGAATACAAATAAGAGATATATTAAAAGTATGTTTTAATTCCTTACCTTATTATTTTTATTGTACACACTTGCTTTCAAATTCTTGAGACTTAAATTTAATGAATCTAAGAAATAACAGAAAAAATGCATATTTTACCTTAAAATATGTAAAAAAATTGAAATACATATGTATAAAAAAATTATTAAGCTAAAAAAGGGAATACGATACACAGCTTCAAAGTTACCCTAAAAGTTCGAGTAAATAAGATGCGGCCGTTCGAAGAATTTTTGAATTTTGACATGGCCTTTATTCTGTTATAAACAAAATTGAACTCAAAATTTTTGAACTACAGCTTGGCCCTGCTTTAATGAAGGTATTCATTAAATTTTATGCTTAACCGACGCAAAGTAACATAATGAAGGCCAAGGCAATATTCAAAAATTTTTCGAACGGCATCGTCTTATTTACCCGAACTTAGAGTATTTTAAAAATTTTGGTCGCGACATCCTTTAAGTTAAAGGTTAAAGGCTTTAACCCATAAGTGACAATGAATGTTTTGAGTTCAAATTTGCGCGCAAATTGGCGTTTGCCTTCATTCTGTTCTTTAATTGGGTAAAGCTTTGGAACCACACTCAAAATATGTGCCTAGGAGGTTTCTTATACTACAAATTTTTTTTATGTTTATAAATTCATACAGAACAGAATGAACACATTTGCCAATAATTGCACATTTAAATTCGTGTACACAAAAGTGTACACGTCGTCACTTATGGGTTAAAATAATTCTTAAATCATAACCAACAAGTTTCGTATTATAAAGTGGTAAATTCTTGGAAATATGCAGAATAAAAAAATTTTAAAAATCCATTGCAAAATAAAACTTATAACAAACAAAAATAAATCGCGACGCCAATTTGTGCCTGCCTGTAATTTTTATTTTCTAGAAAAATATTTATTATGAGGCTATCAGGCCGGCTTACGGCCTGTCCTTCAAGCCTCTTTGCATCAAGCCTCTTTGCATCAAACCTCTTTGCATTTTGAGCAACTCAAAAAGAGTTAAAATTCAAAATCAAAAGTAATTATTATATTCGTAATCAGCATTCCTAAAAACATCAGTATGATAATTTTGAGAATGATCTGATGCATTTTTAAAACAGTGTACGGGATGGTCCTGCATCCAGAGTTCCAGAGGGGTCAGATCCGAAATCTGATAATGTTCCACGTATCAGGAGGGTCGAAAATCCCCGAGTGCAAAAAATGAGCTGATTTGAGTGAGAATGAATGGGTAAAAAATCGTAGACAAACAAACATTCAAGATTTCCTGATATCTTTACATAAACTACCCTAATTTCGCGTGTATAGGGCCGGGTGTTTTGAGCCAAATTTAAATTCGCGCCAATAAGTTCATTCTGTTGTATCGGATCCGTTAGAGCCCAAATTTTGTGCCTGCCTTTGTCTCGGTTTTATAAAAATTGGCACAAAATTTGGACTCGCTTGGATTCAATACAACAGAACGAACTCATTGGCGCCAATTTAAATTTGGTTCAAAACACCCGGTCTTACACACGCGAAATTAGGGTAAATATATTTATTCTTTTTCTAGTTCAATGTTTCAATTTTACATACAGTATATATAAGATAAAAATAAAGTATTTACGGTATTTTTTTATTTTGTGTATTCCATTTTTAAAAATTAAAATAATTTTAAACAGCTGCGTCAACCAAAAACGGACGCCGAAATGTTAGAGAAGCGAAAGCACGTGAAGATAAAGAAGGGAAGAGCTTGCTCAAAACAAATCAAAACAAACAGTTAAACGAAATTTTGAAAATCACACATCCCATTTTTATCGTTCTTTTCAGTTTTATACACATTCAGCTTTTAATGAATTCGGTTTTGTCAATTTTTTCACGTATATTAAGGCATAATTTAATTTATTTACTCGTGTTATTATCAAAATTTAATTTTAATTCAATTTTATAGCGTTTATTGGATACCGAATTTTTTTAATAGATGTTTTTGTCACTTTTTTACCAAACTTATGTATTAAAATAGCGAATAAACGGGCCTAATAATGGAAAAAATTATGCATATTGATTGGTTTTACAAGATAAGGATCTTCATCCTCTTATATAATATTTATTAACTTATTAATTCCATATTGGCTATAAAAATACATACAGTCGACTCCCCCATTAACATAAATTCCCATTAACATAAACCTCCCATTAACATAATCGTTTTGGCAGCTTGGTTGGTTTTCACCCATTGGCCCCCTTAACATAACGCTCCCCCATTAACATAACTCTCCCATTAACATAGTTAACGCGCAGTCCCTTGGCGTTATGTTAATGGGGGCGTCGACTGTATGTACAATACATATGTACAATTGTATTTAATTTGTAGATAATAATTTATTTGTACCTATTTGTGTTCCTCCTAATAGGTATATGTTTTAGATTAGATACTAAAAAATCTCGCCCCTTGAAGCCAAAGAATTTTTCTCTCAAAAAGAAAAACGCACGGTAGGTTGCACGAGTTTTAAAAATATAAACAAAAATGGGACCACATCCGACATATATCATCGGCGATATCAATGGCAAACATGGGAACATTCCACCCCCACCATTACCTATAGTGTCGCAGCCGTTTAATGAAAATAATATCAAATATTGGTGCATTTTTAAGCGAGTTCATATACGAGTAATATATTATTATTATATTATTATTGGGTTTCATAGTATCCGATTTTGCGTGTATAAAACCGGGTGTTTTGAGCCAAATTTAAATTGGTGCTCGTCTTCGTTTCAGTGGGCACAAAATTTGGACCCCAACGAATCCGATACAACAGAATGAACTCATTTAATTTAAATTTAGCTCAAAACATCCGGCCTTATACACGCGAAATTAGGGGATTTTTATATTTTCGTAGCTATTGGGTTGTATAGCAAATACCAAAAATAAAAATCTCATAATTATCCGCGCTTTTTTTAAAAAAATTAGTTTAATTTGTACGTTTATATTTTGTTGGATAGTTCTTGTTATGGACTTTTTAATTTGTTTTATTACATGATTCATGTAATAAAACAACATGATTCTACGTCTATTGTGTCACAGGATATTCGATTTGGAATATAGTAAATAAGCAATTTTAAAAACATTTTTACAGATAGTTTGAACAGGACAATGAAACAAGCTACGCGTAATGAACGAAACGTTTGGCCTTCATGTGGTATTGAATCATCATTATTAACATTACCAATATTACATAACGACTGAACATTTCGTTAACTTTCCAAGCAGCAGGAGTGATTTTATGATGTTATTCAAATAGCTTACATAAAATCGCTCTTACAATTTCTCGATTATTCATTTAATCGAATATCGCGTGACCACTGCTGTGATTTGGCTACTAGTCGACTCCGGCATTTTTGGCAGACGAGCAGACAAACCCATTATATTTTTCTATAAAAATGGCGAAATATAATGGTGCTCTGCTCGTCATATAAAGTATTAACGTCGAACAAATTAAACTAATTTTTTAAGCATCCGAAAAAAAGCGCGGATAATTATGAAACAACCTAATAATAAACAAGTTATTTTAGAAAATGTGAAATAAAAATTATAAGGTTAATGTTTTAAGTTACAATCTAATAAGTCGCCCTAAAGAATAATTCAACATATAACAATTTTTATTTTGGGCAAATAATCTTTTTGTCGATAAAAATTTTCTAATAATCAAATTTAATCTATATGTAGACTGCGGCTCGCGTGGTGGCCATTTGTTTGGTTGTCGGTGTGTTCCTAAATACATTTTTCTCGCTAACACGTTCGCCTACTGTAATTGTCTACTCGTGGCTGCTTGCCGCCTTTTCAGTCGGTGTATACGGTAGTTTAATCTATGCGGTTTTCAAAGAAAAACGCAATTTCACGCTACCATTTCTTGTTTTCCAGGTTTGTTTCAAAAGGAATTGAATAGAGAATTTCGAAGATAAATTATTAAAGAATTTAGGCTATCTTCATTGTGTTATTGGGTATTTTCTTTTTCACTTTTATGCTTTGCGCAATGTTTTCTACTCGAACACTTATTTCGCTGGCGATTGATTTGGGCGGAGTAAATCCAGCTGATGATATTCACGTCATGAGTGCTAGTAATTTTAGATGATATAACAATGCAAATTATAAATATAATAATAAGAAAGAAGCTTATGCAAAACATTGATTTCTTCATATACCCAAAGTTCGGGTAAATAAGTCGCGGCCGTTCGAAGAATTTTTGAATATCGACTTGGCCTTTATTCTGTTATTTTCTGTCGGTTAAGCGTAAAATTTAATGAACAACTTCATTAAAGCAGGCCCAAGCTGTAGTTCAAAAATTTTGTTTATAACAGAATGAAGGCCAAGTCAAAATTCAAAAATTCATCAAACGGCCGCATCTTATTTACCTGATCTTATTTACCTAAACTACAAACCAGAGATGTACCGAAAATGATTTTAAAATTTTGGAAATAGGAATTTCGAAAAAAATTATTTTAGCTAAAAATTAAATTAGCTAAAAACTCGGAAATCGGAAATCGAAATTCCAGTACACCATTTCCACATAACAATAAGGAGTTTAGGCTATCATAAAAATTCGAAAATCGCGTTTTATACACAAAAAAATTATAGATGTGCGCGGCTTTGTTGTGTTGGCTATAATCTTTTGGGCGTTTCTAATTTGCCTACAGTGCTGGTATTTCGAAATTATTTACCGCTTTTATCAATACCTTGAGGATCGCGAATCATCCTTCAATTTTAATCTTGAGCCTTCATTCCATGAATCAGCGTAAAAGTGCAAATGAAAAAATTATTTTGAAATTATATTTTACAATATCTACTAATTTGACAATATAATACTTGTAAAGTATTAAATTTCATTATTTATTACACATACACATGTTTTTTTAAAATTTTTACAAATAAAATTTTAAAATATTAGGTGTATAAATATGAAAGTTCGTTTTTTATGATTCAAAAAATTAAAATTCCAAAAAATTTTCAATTAAACTTTTATTAACAATAACAACCACTATTAACAACAACATTATTCCAATTTATAAACAACTTATGGATTCCATCAAAAAAAAAATTTCGGTTGTTTCGACGCAATCCATTCATCGAGCCATTTTCGCACTTCTTCTTGTTTTGTGGACTTCTGCTCCGCCAATCCGTGAGCCATTGATCGAAATAAGTGATAATTCGACGGAGCAATATCAGGAGAGTAGGGCGAGTGGGGTAAAATTTCCCATTTCAGTTCTTTTATAGCATTTTTGACCGGTTTTGCAACATGAGGTGAAGCAATATTGGGCAATCGTGTCTTGTAGTCCATTCTGGAAACTTCTCGGTTCAGATTGAATAATTGCTCTTTACAACGAGCCGCCGTAATAGTTTCGCCAGGTTTAAGAAGTTCATAATACAAAATACCCTTCTGATCCCACCATATGCAGTCTTTTTTGCTCAGGTCAAAATCGCCTTTTCTGAACCTCTTAAACTACTTCTGACAGGCTCTGGCAATGATCGTATCTTCGCCTTAAACTTTAGCAATCATTTTGTGAGAATCGGCGGCACTTTTCTTTCAGTTAAACATGAATAAGAGAACTTCCCGCAAATGCTTATCGGTGGTCATCTGTAAAATTGTCCTAAAATTTTATATGCAAACATCTTTTAAAAATTCAAGAAGCATTAGATAGCGCCTTAAACACTTTCCCGACCATATCTTCATTTAAGATTTTTTTTCACATTTTATTATATTTTGTTTTCCATTCACTATTAAATGACATATTTTTACTTTTTTTTCAATTTTTATGACGTTATCATTCTTTTAATTGTTTTTAAGTAACTTTTTTGGTAGTTCTTATAATTTTTTGTAATTTTTATTTTGTAATGTGATTTGGATAAAGAAAAGAAAACAATTTTTTGGCGAAATTGTCGGCGAAATTCCACGTCGTCTTTTCGGTGAAAAATATGTTCTGAAAAATACTTAGGTTTTTGGTATGAAATACAACATGAAGTCCTCTCCCGGGCCTATGCACGAAGCCAAATCAACCCATGCAGCAGTTCATTCTTGTGCATCAACGATTAAATTAGACTTCGTGCCGCTGCTGGAGCTAGCTCGATCACCGGAGCTTCACAGGGACACGTGCATTGCAATTGCAATGGAAAATGCAGAACAAATGTAATTGCAAAAAGTTGAGCAGACAATAGTCGTTGTCATCAGAGTCACATGTCACATCTGCTCCAACAAATAATAACATTTCATCAGTTTATTTTTTTAATATTTTTTTATTGATTAATGATTCCAAGTGAATTTTTGATTTAAAAATACATAATAAAATAACTTTTACATTCTTTAAAAAGATTTTTTGTTGTGTAAATTAAATTTAAAAAAAACAATATACATACCATTAAAAAAATCTTAGTAAATAACTATTACATTTAGTAAATAACTATTAAAAAGTAAAAATGTGTTGTTTAAAAATGAATTCTCAATTGAAAACAAAATTTAGATGAATGTGAAAAAAATCTTATGGCCGGAATATGCTTATATGGCCGAGAAAATACGTATATGGCCGTAGGGCGGGAAAATACGTACATATATGGCCGTGTAACATATTTCCCCGTAACATATATAAAAAACAAAATAAAAAACCAAAGAAACCATTCATGTGCATTAAATGGAAAAATTCATTCAGCATAAATTTGGACTAAGCCTAAATGTTAACATAAAATAATTTATTTTTATTCGTGTTTAAATTCAAAAATTTACGATAAACATGTAAACTTTATCGTGCTAATAAAATATTTCATTTTTGTAAGATTTTTCATTTAAAAATTCATTTAGAATAATGAATTGAGAATTTAAACATGAAAAAATTACATTTACAGCTAAATTAGATTTTTATTATCAAATTTACAATGCATGTGTATATGATAAGGGAAAATTAGATTCCCAGCCATATACATATTTTTCCGCTCGACGGCCATATAGGGGGTATCTTTCTGGTCTTATAAGTATATTTCCGACCTTAATTTAATGAAAAAGATTTCCTGCCTCATGCTGGAATCGAACCAGCAATCTTCTGTTTACAGGACAAACACTTTGCCACTAAGCCAGTAAGGCGATATTCCAGTGACAGGAAATTCTATACGCATATTTACATATTCTTGAAAATTGTCGGCGAAATTCCTCGGCCTCTTTTCGATAATAAATATGTCCTGAAAAATACAGAGATTTTTGGTATTTTGCATGGAATACATCATCCTTTGCATGAAATACATGTGTCGGCCAACATTTCGCACTATGAAATCAGTCTTCGCTGCTGGAGCTAGCTCGATCACCATACCCTCACAGGGGCACGTGCATTGTAATTGAAACGGAAAAAATGTAATTGCAAAAAGTCGAGTCGACAATGCAATAGTCGTTGTCAGCAGCTGCTCCAACAAATACTAACATTTCATCAAGTTTATATTGTTTGTTTATTAATAATTTTAACTGAATTTTTGATTTTAAAGTAGCTTAAAAAATAACTTTTGCATTCTTTAAAAAGATTTTTTGTTATGCTACTTTAAAAAATAACTTTTAGTAAATAACTATTACATCAAAAAATTTAAAAAAAGGTAAAAATGTATTGTTTAAAAGTGAATTTTGAGTAGAAAAAAAAATTTAGTTGAATGTGAAAAAAAATCTTTTATGATCGAGAAAATACGTATATGGCCAGGAAGATACGTATATGGCTGAAAAAATACGTATAAGGCCGGGAATCTTACATTACCGTAACATATAAATTTGCAATCATATTTAAATTTGACCTTTTGTGTTTTTATTTTATTTGTTAAATAAAGTTTTCTTTTTTATTTCAATTGGAAACACTTTCCAACATCGGAGGAATATGTAAATATACGTATAGAATTTTTTGTTACTGAAACGCCGCCCTATTGGCTTAGTGGCAAAGCGTCTGTATTGTGAACAGAAAATCGCTGGTTCGATTCCAGCATGGTCAAGAAATTTTTTTACCTATTTGACACAATTTTTAAGGTATTCATAAGTTAATGCATGTAAAAAAATTTTTTAAAATGTTTTATTAAATTTTAGAAATAATGATCGATATAGAAAATCAGCGACGCGTCAGTACACAAAAAAAGCTGAAAATCTCAGAAAATTCTTTGGATAAAGATGCAAAGAAACATGCAATAGTAGTAGTTCCCATAAAAAGAAATGCACCACGTCTGGTCTTTAAATTGGAAAAGCCACGAGGCAAAAGTCCTCGGAAAACAAAGGTATGTAGATAGTTGTTTTTTCGTGCATTCAATATAATTAAATTTTTATTTTGGACTGTATCTTCCAAGTCGAAAGTTCATACTAATCATAATGTAAATTTGTCAACAAATAAATCACATATGCGATTGAAATCAGCTGCTGCCGTAGCGACACTTGCGACATCCGCTATTAAGAATAGCTCAAGAACATTAAAATCAATACGTGTAAACTAAAAAATTAAAATAAAAAAATTTCTAAATGGATAACAGGAGTGTGCTGAAATTCCGATTTCCGAAAAAATGGGCAAAATTTTGTAAATTTTCGGAAATTATTAAAAAATTTATTTTCTCAATTATAAAAAATTTTCTAAAAATTTTCGTTTTCCGATTTCTAAAGTTTTTGGCCAGTTTTTTCCTCATTCTGATTTTTCAATTTTCTTTGCAATTCCGATTTCCGAAATTTAAAAATAATTTCTCGTACTCATTCGATATATGTATGTGCAGGAAATCATGTTCGGTACTCGCCTGATTTTTTCTTGCGCCTTTTTGTAAAAATCATTTCACCGATTCATAAATGTTATGCCATGATTATAATTTTATAGGTGGATGCTAATAATCGTCAAATTCACGATAATGATGAATTGACGAAAAAAATTGAAGAATTATCAAAATTAAATGACGAGGTATTATTTTATATAATTTTATTACAAAACGTAAAGTTGAACAAAAAGGAAATTGCCCCATGCTGGAATCGAACCAGCGATCTTCTGTTTACGAGACAGACGCTTTACCACTAAGCCAATAGGGCACGCTGTTGTCCCACATGAATCTTGCTTGTATTCTCACTTTATATTTTTTAATTTATATTTTTTTTAGTTAGGGTAGAAATGTCAAAAAATATTATCTATTTATTAAATTAATTATTTTTGTTACCTGTAGCTTAAAAAACGATCAGAAGAATTAGCAGCAGAAAATGAAACCATGCGACAAGAAGGAAATCAACGTGAGTTGGAAGTGGAAAAAGTGGTGCGTTATTGGACGCTTTCGCGTCAACAGCTTGATGCTGAACAAGAACGCGGAATAGCACTTGAGGCGCGTATTCAGCGTATGCGTACTGCACACGTTGAACAAATTTCAGTATGTAAAATGTAAAAAATAAATAAACAATATTTATTAAAATTTTAAAAAATTTAATAGCTTCTTCATAAACGCGTAAGTATGCTGCAATTGAAAGCGGAAGTGCGGTGTGTTAGCGCAACTCAAACGGACACATTTGGTGCTGATTCTGATGCTTCACAGCGTCATAGTACCGGTTGTCAAACTATAGAAGCTTGGACTGCTCAAAGAGGTGCATATTCATTGAAACAAGCATTATTCCTATTTTCCTTTGCTTTATTATAATTATTAATAATTAGCTCATGATTCATTGCGATTGAACGATGAGCAATTGGCCGAGCTTATCGCAGATATTGAACATCAAAAATTACAAGCCCAAACGGACTTTAAATTTGCAGTCGTCCAGGTACAGCAGGATTTACGCGAAAAGCACGATGCCGAAGTTTGACTTAAACAGAACAAATTTATAGTATAAATATGATGTAAAATTTTTTAGCTTCGCCAAGTGAAAGAAGAACGTGAAAGACAGATGGAAGATATTTCACGCATTCAAAACGACAGGATTCTTATATGCGAGCAAGAAAAAGTTCAGCTAAAAAAGGAGTTTACAGAACAAATCATTGAGCAAAAAGTAATTATTGATATTGATTGTTAAGGACAAAAAATAATAATGTTATTTATATTTTTATTTATTTAATTGTAGGTGCAAATTACACGAATGAGCGAAAAGTTATCAGACGCCGAAGCAGAAATTCGTACGCTGAGCGCCGATGCATCACAAAAAGAAACGGCCTACAAACGAATGGCTGCCGAAAATGAAGTGTTGAATAAAAAAATGCGTGCAAACCAGATTGAACTTAATGAAGCAAAGGTAAAGTGACTTTGATTTTTTTAATGACTGAAATATATTTTAAAATTATAAGTTTAGAGAATCGGACAAGTATCACGTCAATTACGTATACGATTAGAAAAAATAGAAGAAATCAACGAAATTTTACTCGGGGAATATAAGAAGGTTTTATTATTATTCACTTTTAATTATTCACTTTTGATATACAAAATGGCCCAATTTCGTCCCCGGTTTAGTTTTTGCTATAACTTTTTTATTTCGCAACCGAATTTCATAATTTTTTTAAATTTTATTCCCACAACTACTCCATTTTGTTTGACACCAAGCTTGTCGATATTGGTTTCGATTTATGAATTTGCTAATCATTTAAACTTTTTTGCCATTTTTCCAAAAAACAAGACATCAAAAATTCATTAAACGAGGTTGCCAAGCATTAGGTCTATTTTAGACCATTTTGACTTTTTAGTTGAAAATGGATGTAAAATTTGTTTTAGAAAGCATTATTTATAAGCTATAAAAAATTAGCGAAAATCAATTCAAAAATTGCGTCAATTTAACGTCAATTTTACACATTTTTGACAAATGGAAAAAGTGACAAAAATGTAAATCGAAACCAATCTCGACAAGCTTTGTGTCAAACAAAATGATGTTGTTGTGGAAATAAGATTTAAAAAATTATGAAAATCGATTGCGAAATAAAAAAGCTATAGCAAAAAAAAAAACAAAACCGGAGACAAAATCAGTCCACCCTGTACAATGTTAATGTAAGCCCAAAAATTTTGCAAGGTGGAAAATGAGCGAAATCGTTATGTAGAACAATTGCATCCTTCATATAGCAATATTCATTACCACGATCGACGTAATGCTGCTCAAGAATTCGAGCTACAGCTTGACGCCATTCGTCGAGAATACGGCGGCATTTATTTGCCGCATAAAATATGATCAAACTTTTATTGTTTTTGCTTTATTAAAAAATTTTAATAAATTTTTTCTTTGGCCAAATATACCCCAAAGCTCTGGTATGTTTTTTTACATGTACTTACATGTAAAAAAATGTACATAATTAAATTGTTGGATATTAAATTTATTGGATAACAAATTTGAGTCGAAACATGCATTACACAAAATAACACATCCGAAAAGTTTGACAAAACTTGTACCGTGCATATAGTTTATAAAGCAAGTTACTGTTGCTTTAATAAAGATTGAATTCAAAAAATGTGTTCCAATAATACAAAAAATAAAATTTTAGAAAAAAAAGTCTAATGCGATTGAAAAAATCGAATGTCATTGAAATCAAATTCTTCCAAAAGAATGTTTTCATAAAAAAATTCAGATTTGACACGGGCAAATTCAGATCCGACAGCTCAAATTTAGATTCGCTCGATATTCAGATTTGCACGTAACAAATGTGCCACAAAATGTATGCATATACTTTCTTACTGTAACACGTTGTTGTTGTTTTTTTCATTTTGCCAAAAATTTAAATTTTTTTTATCCTCACCTCAAATCACACATTTCCGTCGAAAAGTGTCCTGCTTTTTGTGACTTGGCTTTGCCTTATCTAGGTATATAAATTTTTTTTATTTGTTATATAACATTTCACTTTTATGTTTAGGTCACATATTTTCATTCCTAATTAATATAATAAAGATTTCATTATTGTAAAACGAAATAATCGAATTTCGAATGCAAATTGTTTTATAATTTTTAGTAAAGGCGCCAAAATTTTAAGGAATAAAAGATGCGTTTTTTCTATTTTTTAAAATCTATTCAACTACTGCTCACGCTCGTTCCGTTGCTTACGTTATTCTTCACTGGCGAATTGTGTGGTCCCTTCGTCTCCAACCAGGTATAGGGAAATGCCGATTTCTATAGTTATAGAAATCGACGTCGTATGCCACTTTAACGTTGTGATTTACTTCTAGAACTTGATTAATTCCCTGCTACGCAATGAAACGTGCCAGCGTATTTATAATCAAGTAGCGCAGGCGAACATGGCCTCTCCGGTTGGTGCTATTATGGACGTGGTAGGTGTGACTTATGTATTTTGCTATTACCTATTTTACCTGATTATAGTTCTATGAAAGGAACGAGAATTTTGTAAAAATAAAGTTGTTAGCAATATAAGGCACAAAATTGCTTTAATTTTTTGCAATTAGGATGGCGCTCAAAAGACGATGGGTGAGGGAAAAACTCGAGTGGGCAAGATTTTAAAAGATATTCTTCGCGGCTGGGACTCGCTTTGGAAGCGCTATGGTAGGCCAGTTTTTTCCTTTATCAAAATTACTCTTTCGTAATTTCAGCAAATTATTATTTTAGCTATTGCTATGAAAGCATAACCGTTAAAAATATGTTGATAAATTTTTTAACTTTTTTTAGAAGATAACTTGAAAACAAATGAGGAGGCAACAACGAAGAAGCCGTCTCTCGTGCCCTACCACGCCGACAGTGGGAATAGGGAAACGCATGTCAACAACCACAACACCGTTTCGTTTTGGAAATATTTTTCCACGTCGAAAACGACTCCCATTGACTTGAAAAGCACCGCATCACCACACATTGATAATGAGAATAACTCAACGCGCAAACGCATATTCGGCGTTAAGCAGTGTGTTAAGGTCGATTTCGTTTTGAATTAATATCTAGGATGGGCAGAGGGAGACCTTGCCGAAACGAACTCAATTAAAAAACGAATTCTAATCAGTAAAATAATAGAGGCACTTACGAACCCTTTTTTTTGACAAATTTTTCTCCAAGCGCGAAACGCCGGGAGAAAAATTATCTCCGGCTTCTTCTTTAGAAAATTTTTTTACGACGAAGCAGCTTTTTTTCATATATTATATTTTTGGCGATGCAACAAAACTAGATTTGATCATAAAAACCTAAGCTTAAAAGCCTAAATTAGGCTCTGAGCCTAGGACTAAAAAACCCAAACTCGGTCTAAGACCTCTGCGTTTTCTGCGCCAACCCGTTATTTTTTCCATGCCGTTTATTACGCATATTTTTATTTTATTAGGTAAAATTGGACGACTATTTCGCCGGGTCGCCGGAGAAGGCGGATTCCGTTAGCGTCGTGTTGGAGAATTTCCGCATCTCGCTTATTTTCCTCATTTGCTATTTTGCCTTTACTTTTTTCCATTTTTTTGTGCGCGTTCCGTTACCCTATCGAGTGGGTTGTCATTTTTTTTTGTATCTACACTCTATTTTTACATTATTGCGTTTGTTTTGAATTTTTTCTTCATTTTTTTCTCTTTTAGTGGTTTTCCTTTTTGCTTGCCGTCGTGAGCTTATTCGGCTGGGGTTACGTGCTCTATTCGATGTTCTTTATGGAATACGATTGGCCTAAGCTATGGATGGCGTCCAATCTTCGTCCCGAACCGATGTCTTTCGTTCTCATAGGCGAGGTAATAAATTCGGTTCTTCGCGGGTTTAATAATAAACTAATTAGAGATTGAGTTGTAAATTCCGTGTAATCTCGATTCACTTTTTCAGCAATTATTATTATTATTATTATTATTATTATTATTATTATTATTATTATTATTATTATTATTATTATTATTATTATTATTATTGGCGGGTATCATTTTTCTATATCATTATTTTTTATTCATATTTCACGTTAATCATATTTGTAGATCATCGCTCCGACGGTGATTGTTTTCATTATTATTGAATTGCTCTTCACCGATATGCTTATGTACCACATCGACATTGCCGAGTATCATCGTCTGGAGATGATCGACGACCCGACGGACGTCACTTTGTCGCTGCCGACGACCGCGACGACGATGACGCAACAGTGGGACCGCGATGACAACCGCAATGTTCGCTTCTAGAGCTTTGCCAATTGGTAGGGAAAAAATTTGAAATTTTTTTTTGAAAAAATAATGCCAAAATTTTTTAAATGGTTTAAATTTATTTCTAAGTTAATAATTTAGGAAGTGGTGAAACCAGGAGATCTAATTACAAACTTTTTGTTTTTTAAGAAAAATATTAGCCAATGTAGCTTTTTCGAATGATTAGCCCTTTTTTTGCGAAGGTTATTGCTAAATATATTAGGTTGGTGCATAATTATCCGCAATTTTTTTCAAAAAGTAATTCGACAAAAATTGCGGATAATTATGCGCCAATCTAATATTTAAAATTTTATTTCTCTTTTTCATTTTTAGGTCTCCTCCGATTCTACCTAAAAAGCTACCTAAAGATTACCTAAAAAGCATCGAAAAAAACCGGCATTTTATAATAAAAGATATTTGCGGTGACGTCCTTTCACACTGACTTTCCTTCAAAACTGAGTTCGCCTATGTCGTGTTAGATTTATTTTCTAAAAATTGGTTTCTCTTCAATCAATTTCCTAAAATTTTGGGTCGCTAAACTGGTCTCTCTTAATTGATCTAGTCATAATATTAAGCGAATGTATGTAAATTTTTTTCTAAAAAAATTTAGTGGCAATATATTTTCGCGTTGTCTGATTTTAAGTGTTTTTTGTAATTTTACTTTTCAATAAAAATATTTGTTCCTTTTTTTAATTTCAATTTTTTGTGATTTAAATTATGGGACACAAATTTGTGTTTTTTTGTTTTGTATTTAAAAAAATTCCAAATATATTTGACTTTTTTGTGTTTTCGATAAAAAAAATTAAAAGTAAAATTGAAAAAAAAATGAAAATGAGTCAAATGACTCAATTTTGAGCCAAATTAGACAAATTGAGCCAAAATTTTCAAGAAAATGGCTCATGGCTCACAAGAAGACGATCTAAAAATCGGATTTTTTTTTGGCGTTTGGCTCGTCTGGTCGCGAGCCACTTACCCATCGCTACCTTAAGCAGATATGCTCAAAAATACAAAAACACCGATTAAAATGTTTAGTCATCACTGTTGCCATTTGGCAAATGGCAGACACTCTCCCACTCACATCCCATATATAATAACGCAGCTGGTTTTCGCGTGACCATTCCCATGTTCCCCTTTCTTCAAGTTTATATTATTTTATTTACTTGTAATAAAAATATTTATTCTTAATTTACAATGTGAATTTTCGCATATCTTTTTCAGCATTCAAATTCAAAAAATCGAAAGGATTTTGGCATCTTGTAAATATTTTTTCCGAATTTTTTATTCTAACTTTTTGTGAATTTAAATTATGAAACACAAATTTGGCGTAAAACGGGTGAAAATTGCACATTTTTGACGCCAAATGCGTGTATAAATTTTGCTTATTTATATAATAAATACTTCATCAAATTCCCTGTTTCCAATTATACTTAAACATATTCCCAATTAATAAAGAAGACTTTTTAAAAACGTTTTTTTTTTGGCTTTTGAAATGGATTATTCCTTTCGACTCGCACAAGTGAGTCAAGCATTCAACGACGAGGGCGTCTCTACGCCGACAAGCGTTGATCAGGTTTTTATTGCCTTACGAATAATTTTTTTATTATATTAGAACTTTTTATTCTCACTGAAATATGGACAAATAAATGCGGCAAGATTTTGCTTCTTACTATGATGAACATTTTGTTTTAATGTTTTTTAGAAATTCATCGAGGCCTCCATTGTCGACGTTAATTCTCAATTATCCGACGAGATTCCCAAACATCTTTCGGAAGAGTGTAGCGAGAAATTTTTGCTAAAATGTCAGGCACACATCGAATACGTTCTGCGCTCGATGCGTTCGCTTCCCAGCGGTTACATGGTCTGAAATTGGCAATAGTTTTTTGTGCAAAATATTATTATTTTTACTCTTTTTTTTTCTTTGATTTTAATTTTTTAGTCTATTTTATTTCAAAATATGTATTTAATTGTAATTTTAGATTTGTTATTTCGTATTATTATTTCAATATACCGAAATATCTCCTTCAAATTATTTTTTAAAAATAAATTTAATAATGCCTTATGCTCGACAATTTATGTCGTCTCAATTAATTTTATAGAGCATGGACGCAAGTCGACCTTGGTTTGCTTTTTGGGGACTACACAGTCTTCGAATTTTAAATCATCGACCGGATAAAGATTTTCTAAAAAAGTAAAAAGAAAATATCAACAATAATGTAATTGTTAAACAATACGCTTTTGATTTTTTTCATAGGATAGTCGTTTTTCTTAAGTGTTGTGAGGCGCCGACCGGCGGTTATGGCGGCGCGCCTGGACAATACGCGCATTTGGCGACCACCTACGCGGCTGTGATGGCCCTTATCTCTGTCGGAAGTATTGACGCGCTCGCGTCCATCGATCGCACAAAACTCTATTCATTTCTTTTGTCGCGACGATTGGCGAACGGAAGCTTCTCTCTTCATGAAGGTACGTTTTTGTATCAAAACTTTTTACTTTGTCGTTGAATATTAAGGAATTATGAAATTAATTTACTTAAAGTTTAAACTCTTTTCCATTAAAAATGTGTATTTTTGAAGGCGGTGAGGCGGATATTCGCGGGACATATTGCGCGATTGCTTGCGCGTTTATTACCGGAATCGCGGACGAGGCACTTTTTACGGATACATCGGCGTGGATTCTTCGGTATACTCTTAATGGCCATTTTATTCAATGTGTATTCGACATAAAGACTATATGTTTATATCTAATAAATATCGAATGGAATTAAATTCGAGACTTTTTTTTCTAACCTTTTTTGTTCAGATGCCAAACATACGAGGGCGGATTTGGCGGCGAGCCGAATTGCGAGGCGCACGGCGGCTACACGTATTGCGCGCTGGCCAGTCTCGCACTTTTGCGCAAGACGCATTTGCTCAACGCTCCTAAAGTTTTGGATTGGCTTGTTAAACGACAAATGAAATTTGAAGGCGGCTTTAATGTAATGAATTTTGTTTTCTCTTTTATTATTATAAATTTAGTTCGATTTAAAAATATTTTCGAAAACGAACTGCTATTTAAAAGTTACCTTTAATTTTTTTAAATATAAATTTCAGTAGTATTAATCATTTTTTAATTAAAAAATTGAACAAATTTATGATTTGATTTTTTAGGGCCGAACCAACAAACTTGTCGACGGCTGCTATTCGTTTTGGCAGGCTGCCGGCTTCTTTCCGCTTGAATACGAATTGGCGAAAACGCATTCGCCGGCGCCGCGTGGACTTTTCGACGCGATTGCGCTACAGCACTACATTCTCGTCGCCTGTCAGAATCGAGACGGCGGCGGTCTTTGCGACAAGCCGAATAAGTACGACCTTTTTTTTAATACGTATTATTTTATATACGATGGCTTAAATTCGGCCCCGATTATAACTTTTTTATTCCGCAGCCGATTTTCATAATTATTTTTGTATTCGGTTCCCAAGACTTTAGGATTTTATTCGATATAATACAGGGTGGCCCATCTTTAGCGGCGGTTTGAATTGGCTCTAACTTTTTTACTTTTTAAGCAAATTCTAAAATTCTTTTTGTATCCGATTCCCAAGGTTTTGCCATTCTGTTTGACACTAAACTTATCGCTATTGGTTTCGATTTACGAATTTGCTAATCATTTAAATTTTTTTGTCACTTTTCCAAAAAAGACATTTTCGTTAAAGTGGCTGACATAAGGATCAACTCGTCCTAAGCATTATTTCGAACTATTTTGAGTTTTTAGTTGAAAATGAAGATAAAATTCGTTCTATAAGTCATTATTTAAGCTATTAAATAAAAAAATTAGCGAAAATCAATTCAAAAATTGCGTCAATTTAACGTCATTTTTGACCAATGAAAAAAGTGACAAAAAAGTTTAAACATTTAGCAAATTCGGAATTCGAACCCAATATCGACAAGCCTGGTCTTAAGCAGTTGCCTAAAATCTTGGGAATCGAATACAAAAAGAATTTTACAATTTGGTTGGGAAATAAAAAAGTTATAACAAAAATGCAAATCTGAATTGTTTTAAATTTTGATTTTTATTATTGCTTGTCTTCGAATAAACATTTTTAATAGATTTTATTTTTCTTTATAGATCCCCGGATCTATATCACACTTGTTATACACTTTCGGGGTTGGCGATCGCGCAGTCATACGCCAAATCGCCGGCGGATATTGTTGGTGGCGAGTCGAATCGTTTGGTCGGTTTTCACATTGTTTTCGTTTCATATTTCTTATTCGATGAATGGATAGAAAATTTTTAAATTCGTTAACAAATTGTTGTTATTATTTAAGGTCGATGTTCATCCGCTTTACAACGTTTGCGTGGAATTCGAGACATTTGCTAAGCAATATTTTGCTCAAGCGTAAAACTAATCCACTCATTACTCAACTGTTATATATTTATCTGTTATATTCTTTGTTTTTTTTATATTAATTATAAATTAAATTAATAAAAAAATACTATGATATTATATTATTTTTTAAATTTATTTTATAGCGTTCACTCGCAAACCGTTTGTTTATTTTACTAGTTTTTTCATAAAAATTTCGTGTAACTTTCAACTAATTAATCTTATTATAAAACAAAGGATTATAGAAAAAATCCAATCGGAATATGTTCAACGAGGCTGCCAAAAAATCGAAAAGTACTAACAAATTAAGCGATGAGGCGAAAAGCGCTTTGGAGGCCAAAGCGGATGAACTTTTACAGGCCGCAACTCGTCGATACGAAACTAGTAGATAGTTTTTAACTGTTATGGACGACTGTTTAAATGGCTCCTTAATTTTAGTTGTGGATATTTTGCTGTTGAAATTACTCAATTTTTAATTAACCTGAGTTCTCGTATATAAGGCCGGAGCCAAATTTAAATTGTCGCCAATGAGTTCATTTCGTTCGTATCGGATCCAAGCGAGTCTAATAAATTTTTTGACCACTTTTATGAAAGTGAAACGAAGGCGGGCACAAAATTTGGACTCCCCAACCGATCCGGATACGAACAGAATGAACGCATTGGCGCCAATTCAAATTTAAATACCCGGCAAAATGCACACCAAATTAGGGTACATGAATTTTTATTTTTTGAAAATTTCTCATTGCTTAGCGTATCGTCAGCAGAATGCGTCCAAGGCGAAATGGTTTGACGAGGTGTCGCGTGCCGGCACCTTCGCCGATCGTTTGTCCGTCGTGCAGCTGCGCGCGCAATTATCGCCGATGTTTGCGCTTGCGCACGTACAACGACTCATCGAGTCGTTGCCGAAAAAGGGTCATCGTGAGGCGCACAACACGCTGAGTGAGCATTTTGCTTTGTTTTTGTTTTTAGAACAATTTTTTTTTGGTTTATTTATTTGACACGAATTTTCATACACTCCTGGTCAAAATGATAGTCGAATTTCAAAATGATAGCACAACTCGAGTTTTAATTGGCCGTTTTTTATAAAAATTTTGCACAAACATGCCTTTCTCTATTATAATTTGTATAAATGTGCATCAGGATTATAGCGTAAAAATCTCCGACATTTTTTAGATATGCTTAAGAACTTATTCTTGAAAGAATATTTACCAAAGGACGCTAAGCTAATATCGTTTGCGATGGTGATTAATTTTTTGCATTATTTTTTCTTTGTATTGTCTTATATTTATGCGTTAATATTTTATTGTATGAAACGAATTTTAGCGACCGCTTGAGGAATGTGAAAAACTATTAAGCGATAAATTACAAGGCGCCAAAGCGAAGGAGATGGAGGAAAAATTAATTCAATGGAAATACGAGGATAGTCTTAAGCGATGCTATACCGAGTTCTTGACCTCATTAGAAGTATTTTTATTTTCGATTAGCTTTTCTTCGACAAAATGGATTATTTCTTATATAATAACTCGTAGAAGTCCGCGGGAAATGTGATTGATGGAATCGCAAAGGTCGCATGCGCAACAATGTTCGATCTGCTCGTCGCTCGTCCGGAACAGGAGGCGGTTAGTTGAATTATATCATATTTTATGTTATTTGGTTGTTTTTTTTTTCTTTAGTTTTTGCTATCCGCGTTGGTGAACAAGCTGGGACATCCATCCAAGCAGATAGCCGCCGAAGTCGCGTTTCTATTGAAAAAATTATGCCAAATACACGGCAATATGCGTGCGGTTGTTGTTGCCGAGACTCAGAAACTTATATTCAGGTAATTTTATGCTCATATTCCGTCGTATATACACATATATGGGGGGGGG
This sequence comes from Bradynema listronoti, assembly GCA_024678965.1. Taxonomy (NCBI): domain Eukaryota; kingdom Metazoa; phylum Nematoda; class Chromadorea; order Rhabditida; family Allantonematidae; genus Bradynema; species Bradynema listronoti. The sequence goes on along the minus strand of JANLNO010000001.1, from coordinate 6,604,455 downwards.
AGAATAGTTTCTTTGAGAAGTCGGACCGAATTCGAATTTATCGTTTTCAAATGTGAATGATTCTCGAAATAATATTTCGCTTTTTTTTCAACAATAATAAAATGGATGTTAATTTTTTCCGAGAATAGAAAGAACATCTCTCCGCGAGCACAATACTACGCCGTACACTTTCTGAATCACGTCTTTTTTCGCGCTGGCGAGTCCGATTTGGCGCAAACGATGATAAAAATCTACTTGAATTTGTTCAAAATCGTTATCGCCAAATGTGAACACGACCATCCGCTCGTTCCGCTCGTCATCACCGGCATAAATCGAGCCGTGCCCTATGCGCGCGCCTCTCTTTGGGGTAATTTGTGTTTTAAAGCTTCTTTTAGAAATTTATTTTCGTCGAATAATTATAATAATGATAAATGATCACTTAATTTATGCCATTACATTACATCAGGATTGCCAGATGAAAATAAAATAAAAAAGAAGGCTGGGCACGAAAAAAATATTTTATTGATAATTTCCAACAAAAAAGATTTTTCTAAAAATATCTGAATTGGTCTATTTCTTTAACTTTTCGGGTCAGATTCTTTATTCTTTCAACAATTAATACTTCCCGGAACTCTTGATCCTGTGTCTAAGGAGTGCCATTCTTCATGGAAAAAAAGAACAAAAAATAAAAAAGAACAGACCCCCTCAAAAAAAGAACAAATCTTTTTAAAAAGGACATCTGGCAACCCTGCATTACATAATTGTTATTCGCTTTTGATGTTTGCATGTTCAATAGTAAAAATAATTCTTTTTTTTGTAGGCAAAGATGGCATGCTGACAAGTGAAGTGGACGGACTCTACGTTTTAGTGCACAACTCAAAGTTCTCCATTGCTCTCAACGTTCTCAAGCTTCTCTTTAACATTCATAACAGCAGGTGGTTTATCGCTGAAATAATCAGATTTTAATTTATCTAAATTTTCTCAGTGAACTTTGATGCATGCGTTTTAGCGAAGGCTTGCCGGATCGCTTCTACTCCTCATTTTATCGCCGTCTTTTGAACGTCGGGTCGACCTCTTTGAACATGCAATTTTTTGCATTCTTCTCGCGTGTGGTGAAAAATGACGGTGTTACCGTTCGTGTCCGCGCCTTTCTCAAGCGACTCCTTCAAGTTTGTGCCCAAAATTTTTTTAAAAAATAAAAATAACCTAATATAATCCGAGTCCAAATCAATGATCAATTTTTTTTTTTGAATTTAAAAATTCTTTAAATAACAAAATGTAGATTGCATTGGCGTCTCCGACCCCGGAATTCACAGCAGCAGCGTTACTTGTGGTCGGAAAGATTGCGCAGGAGAGACCGAATCTTTTTATTCTCACCAAACCGAATGAAGTTCGAAGAAAAATTATATTATCCTGATTTCGTGCGTATAAGGCCGGGTGTTTTGAGCCAAATTTAAATTTGCGCCAATGAGTTCATTCTGTTGTATTGGATCCAAGCGAGTCCAAATTTTGTGCCCACTTTTATGAAACCGACACAAAGGCGGGCACAAAATTCGGAATTCCAACGGATCCGATACGAACAGAATGAACGCATTGGCGTCGAATTTAAATTTGGCTCAAAACACCCGGCCCTATACACGCAAAATTAGGGTATTTTTTAAAAATGGTTTTTACGTATTATCGGACCCTAAAAAAAAATTTTTTTCCTAATTATTTTTTAGGTTTTCTGATACGGGAAATTCAAATTTAATAATGTTTTTTTCACTGATTTTTTTTGTTTTGTGAAGTTTTTGACACTTTCGAAACAACATAATATTATAACATACAAGCAATAAACAAAACAACGATAAATAATTAACAATTAGATAGGCCAAAACTCGGCGATGTCTTCCAAAATGACGATGAAAGGATCGCGACCGTTCAAGCGTGCGCCCCGCATGTACTCCGCCCCAGGTACGACTCCACGAAATCCCGGGCGATGTCGCTTTATCTCCGTGTCAAAAAATCTAATTTTTTTTCGGAGTCCGATAATACGTAAAAACCATATTCGTATAATTTTCATTTTTTTTAGAATAATCATTTGAATACGAATGGGATAGAAGCGGAAAAAAACGAAGCTGTGAAATCAAACACCTCAACGTCGTTTATAAGTGGTTTGTAGAATAAAAAGTAAAAAATAACATTTTCATATTTTTTTTTCGTTGCAGATTTGGACGAGGAAGAGGAAAGATACTACGATGTGAAAACGTCGGATGACAAAAGTCTCAGACCCAAAAAGCTGAATTTCGGAGCGCCGAAGCAAAAACCGAAATTAAAAAATGGTCAGTCAGTCGGTAAAGTTACAACAGAAAAGAAGAACAAACAAATGCTAAAAAATTAAATTTTCTGAAATTTCTCGTTGTTTATTTAAAATAATGGCTAAATTCGCTTATTTCATCTTTAACATTTTAGCAAAAGCAGGCCTAACGAATGGTGGCGATACAAAATGCGTCGAGTTTGGTGGTATTGGTCGTAGTCGATCTTATTGCTATGATCCAAAAGCGCGTAATCCGCTATTCGCGAATGCGGATCTCGCTGTGGACGTGGAGCTTTTGGTTCTCGCCGATCACTATCATCCATCCGTTCAAATCTTTGCCAAAAAGTTGATAGCCGGTAGAAGTGTATAATATGTTAGAGATTTTAACTTTTTTGAACTCCATCTTTAGGCGAGCCGATTAAATACGAAGGCGATCCGTTGGAGAACTTTGCACAACTCAGTTTTCTCGAGCGATTTGCGCTCAAGAATCCAAAAGCGAAAAAGGAAATGGACAAGACGAAGAAAGATGAAGACGACAGTGACTTTGATCCGGACGAGGAACCCATGGACGATTTTGTTAATTCAATCTCGGATGAAAGCGAAAAAGAGGATGAGAATGAGGACGATGTCGACGACGAAGAGATTGAAGAGGACGAAGACGAGATTGAAGATGATGATGCGGACGAAGACGATGAGGAAGAAGATATGGATTGGAGTAATGATGATGAGGAAGATTAAATTAGGAGAGATTGTTATAAAATTATAAATTGTTTTTTTATTCCGTTGTTGCTTTCTTGTTGTTATTTCTTGGATAATAATAAATTTTGTTCCATATGCGATTAAAATTACTGGGTCAAAAAATTACAATTTTTTGCAATTCTTTTTTCTGCAATGCGCGGGAGTAGAATTTTAGCGACTTTTTTTCTTTTTTGTTAGTAAAATCATTGAAAAAGCGAGCTGAACCTTTAGAGTATTGCGGTATAGCTTGTATGTGATCTATCGTCAGTTAACCACGAAAAAATCGCCAACACGATCACACATCAAGCGCTTTTGATAAAGTGAAGAGTAAAGTTGGTAAATGTGCAAACGAATCGATTAAATTTCAGGCGCGTAAAATTTTTTGAAAGGAAAGTAAAATTTTACAGATAATTAAATTTAAAAAATATCAATTTTTACAATATAAAAATTGATTTTTATATGGTAAAAATTGATATTTTTTAGGATTGGAATTTTTAAATTCGGAATTAATATTGGATAATAAATTTTAATATTGAATTGTGTATGTATGACATTCATTATGACGATTTACGCGAACGACCCTTCAGCCCGGTTAATCACAAATTCTTTGATAACATAAATCCGAAGCAGATTTATCGCAAAAATCCAAACAATAAGGATAGAAGCGGCAGTAGGGATGGAATAAACTATGTGCAAAATCCGGAAAAAAACTTTTATGATACGCTGCCGAAGGAAAATTATGGCGGCGAATGGTCGCCATCAAACGCCGTATCCGATTATGAACGATGGGCACTTGGAAGTCAGCCGTCTCATCGACCTCTAACGAAGGCAAAAATAAATTCGCCACTAGTTCTCACTAATATAGTTTCGTTTATAGCAAGTGGATCAAATGGCCTATGAATTGCCACGCGCTCATCGGTACGCACATCCGTCGCTTCGCTGCTACTCATCCCCATTTAAAAAACGCGCGACATTCGCGTCGAAGGGGGCTGCCGGCGTTGGTATAGCTCCACAATTTCTCAAGGTTCACTAATTTTATATGCATATTTCCCGATCCTGTCAAATTTGTAAAAAAACATTTGATTAATTTCCTATTCCGAACTATTTTCTCCACCTATCACAAATTTTACAAGTGCTCTGTAAAAATTGCTTCATTTAAGGTGTTTGGCGATGTTAACGACGCGCCAACCGGCTCGCGTGTCATTTTGGATTGCGTGCTATTGGGTATGCCAAGACCACGCGTGGCGTGGCTCTTCAACGGCGAACGCGTCGGCTTCGACGACGTGCTCATCGACGATACGGCGGATTTGTGCCGACTGACAATAGCTCGTTTGGCGCCGTACCACTACGGTACCTATACGGTAATAGCGGAAAACGAAGTTGGCAGGGCAGTGACAAATGCTATTGTATCGCCTCAGCCACGACCCTACGCGTCACACAAACCGCATTTTCATAGAACACAACGCTAAAATCGAAATTGTTTACTAATTGTTTGTCATTTTCTAAAGTTTATTAGCCGTCCAAAACCAAACCAGAAAATATGCTTAAAAAACGTAACAATAAAACGAATACAATGTCAACAACTCCGCAATTATTAATGTCTAATGTATTATATATACATATATCTTATTGGATGGTAGACTAGCTTATATGTATATAGCAAAAGCAAAAGCAAAAAAAAAAACAAACGAACAAAAAATTCACCGAAAAGTGTGGAGAGGGAAATGTTTGAAAAGAGCGAAAAAAATTAGCCTTACCCATAACAATTTTAATATTATGAAAAAATATGAATATAAACCGGTGGACTTAAAATTTCATGAATGAAAACAGTTTTTATTGGGTGGAAAACAGCGACTCTATGTCATCGTCGTAGACGCGTTTGTGCTGTGTGCAACGCGAAATTCCGTTTTCGTCTTTGCGCAACGCGTAAATGTATTCCGGACGGCAGGCCAGATACAAATGATCGACGAGACGCTTGTCGTGTGTGATTACCTATATAGGGAATTAGAAAAAATGTTTAGGATTAGACAGGCTCGAGTGACAAGCTTTTTTTTAGAAAAGAAGACCAATAAAGAGAAACATTCGGATTGATGCCATTATCGGATGCTGGCGTTGATGCTTCCTCCCCATTCCCCCCTCCTTTCTCAAATCCAAAAATGGTGCATGTACATATTTCTCTTGAAAAAAAACCCCATAATTATTCTAATTTCAGGCGTATAATGCGCGGTCACATTCGAAGATTTTTCGAATTTTTGATTGTACTTCTTCATTCCGTCATATTTGTAGATGAGCTCTTCATTTTGCTCTATGCCTTGAACTCATTTTTCTGAGAAAATATTCGTTTAAAATTTTGGGTATGGCTTAATACGCAATAATATAGGATGAGGCAGAATTATTCGAAAATTATCCGAACGCGCCAAATTAGGACAGTTGAAAAGAAGCATAAATAAAAAAATTGAGGTGATAGTTGCGAATTGCCTCCGCGAGTTCAAAATAAAACGATATTTGAGTGGTGTGTGTGCGTGGTCTAGTCCCTTTTTTCCGTAGTCTATCTAACGTTTAGGACCTTTCCCCAGCACGGCCCTGCGCATTTTTCTCTGCTATTTCTCCAGTAAGGTTCCCAGTTCCGTTACGGCGCTATCAATAAAGGAATGAAAATAAAACCAAAAGCTGAAGGCCTCGCTGTGAGGAGTGTTGAAGCGCGCTGCCGCTGGAGACATGAGCGGCGCGGTCATCGGGCGATTCGTGAAAACTCGTCGCGTTTCGATATTCCAACAAAGACTTGAGCATCGCTCCCACGTTCTCCACCTTAACACATCGGGGCCATTTTATAGGATAAAAATTTATATCGTGACACAAAAAAAACGGATATGATCGACGACCTTGTCCGCATCCAGATTCGTGGTCGGCTCGTCGAGCGCTAAAATCGGACAATTTCCAGCGAAAACGTCCGCTAACGCAATGCGAATTAAAATCGAGGCGAGCATCTGCAATAAAATTTATGAAAATTAGGAATGAAAAATATTATTTCGGGGGTCAAATCAACTTTCCGATTTGCGAATACAAACGCAATTAAGAGAAGAAGAAGAAGAAGAAGAAGAAGAAGAAGAAGAAGAAGAAGAAGAAGAAGAAGAAGAAGAAGAAGAAGAAGAAGAAGAAGAAGAAGAAGAAGAAGAAGAAGAAGAAGAAGAAGAAGAAGAAGAAGAAGAAGAAGAAGAAGAAGAAGAAGAAGAAGAAGAAGAAGAAGAAGAAGAAGAAGAAGAAGAAGAAGAAGAAGAAGAAGAAGAAGAAGAAGAAGAAGAAGAAGAAGAAGAAGAAGAAGAAGAAGAAGAAGAAGAAGAAGAAGAAGAAGAAGAAGAAGAAGAAGAAGAAGAAGAAGAAGAAGAAGAAGAAGAAGAAGAAGAAGAAGAAGAAGAAGAAGAAGAAGAAGAAGAAGAAGAAGAAGAAGAAGAAGAAGAAGAAGAAGAAGAAGAAGAAGAAGAAGAAGAAGAAGAAGAAGAAGAAGAAGAAGAAGAAGAAGAAGAAGAAGAAGAAGAAGAAGAAGAAGAAGAAGAAGAAGAAGAAGAAGAAGAAGAAGAAGAAGAAGAAGAAGAAGAAGAAGAAGAAGAAGAAGAAGAAGAAGAAGAAGAAGAAGAAGAAGAAGAAGAAGAAGAAGAAGAAGAAGAAGAAGAAGAAGAAGAAGAAGAAGAAGAAGAAGAAGAAGAAGAAGAAGAAGAAGAAGAAGAAGAAGAAGAAGAAGAAGAAGAAGAAGAAGAAGAAGAAGAAGAAGAAGAAGAAGAAGAAGAAGAAGAAGAAGAAGAAGAAGAAGAAGAAGAAGAAGAAGAAGAAGAAGAAGAAGAAGAAGAAGAAGAAGAAGAAGAAGAAGAAGAAGAAGAAGAAGAAGAAGAAGAAGAAGAAGAAGAAGAAGAAGAAGAAGAAGAAGAAGAAGAAGAAGAAGAAGAAGAAGAAGAAGAAGAAGAAGAAGAAGAAGAAGAAGAAGAAGAAGAAGAAGAAGAAGAAGAAGAAGAAGAAGAAGAAGAAGAAGAAGAAGAAGAAGAAGAAGAAGAAGAAGAAGAAGAAGAAGAAGAAGAAGAAGAAGAAGAAGAAGAAGAAGAAGAAGAAGAAGAAGAAGAAGAAGAAGAAGAAGAAGAAGAAGAAGAAGAAGAAGAAGAAGAAGAAGAAGAAGAAGAAGAAGAAGAAGAAGAAGAAGAAGAAGAAGAAGAAGAAGAAGAAGAAGAAGAAGAAGAAGAAGAAGAAGAAGAAGAAGAAGAAGAAGAAGAAGAAGAAGAAGAAGAAGAAGAAGAAGAAGAAGAAGAAGAAGAAGAAGAAGAAGAAGAAGAAGAAGAAGAAGAAGAAGAAGAAGAAGAAGAAGAAGAAGAAGAAGAAGAAGAAGAAGAAGAAGAAGAAGAAGAAGAAGAAGAAGAAGAAGAAGAAGAAGAAGAAGAAGAAGAAGAAGAAGAAGAAGAAGAAGAAGAAGAAGAAGAAGAAGAAGAAGAAGAAGAAGAAGAAGAAGAAGAAGAAGAAGAAGAAGAAGAAGAAGAAGAAGAAGAAGAAGAAGAAGAAGAAGAAGAAGAAGAAGAAGAAGAAGAAGAAGAAGAAGAAGAAGAAGAAGAATTGCCTTTTGTCCGGCGCTGCAATGATCGCGCATGTCGATGTCGACCTGGTCGACGGTCATCACAACACTGTAATCGTACGACTTCTTCTTTTCGGTTCCGCTAATCGGCTGAGATCTGAAGATACGAAGAAAAAAAAAATTGGATTTTTGAAAGTAATGCAAAAAATTTCAAACCCACTTGATCTTAATTGTCTCAATGTCGTTGCCGCGATAGACGCGAACCCAGAGCTCCTGTAGAATTTGATTGATCTGTTCCATTTTATGCTGATGAAAATTGATGATTGAATCGTCCAAAACCTTCCAGAATTTGCTCAAATCCTTTAAAAAAAAGAAATGCTTTTGTACAAAAATCCAAAACAGCCTTTAAGAAGACATTTTTAAAACAAACAAAAAAGAAAAAATCATCCAGCCAAAATATGCTTTAGACGTTAATAAACAACTGAGACCCACTTGAATGGTGGCGGTAACAACGGCTCGTTCAATAACCTTTTGCAGATACTCATTTTTCGCGTTTGCGTAGCGTGAATTTGTCAACTCGCGTTTGATTTCTCGGATTTTTGCCTCAATTTGCGATTGTTCGCCGAGCTTTTGCTGAATGCGATTGTTAAGCTGTGCGGCTCTGCGCGACAAATCCATGTTCTATGGAAAAAAAAATATGCAAAAGTGGGATTAAAAACATACGTATAGAATATTGTATTACCCTAATTTTGCGTGTATAAGGCCGGCCGGGTGTTTTGAGCCAAGTTGAAATTGGCGCCAATGAGTTCATTCTGTTCGTATCGGATCCGTCGGGGTCCGAATTTTGTGCCCACTTTTATGAAATCGAAACGAAGGCGGGCACAAAATTTGGACTCGCTTGAATCCAAGAATCCAATACAACGGAGAATGAACTCATTGGTGCCAATTTAAATTTGGCTCAAAACACACGCAAAATTAGGATAATTAATACGCGTCTTATTTTTCATAACAATTTTTGCGATTTATCGAAAACAAATTACCACGTAAAAAAGTTAATTTAAACAATAATATGAGATTTAGAAGAAAAAAAACCTCTTGAAGTAACTCGTTCTGATCGCGACCGCTCCATTGCGTTTGCGAAACTTGTTGTTCCAGCTCCTCCAATTCCCGTTTAAAGTCCAACTTGCGAAGTTGCTCTTCCATAGTACGAAGCTGATTATCGTATTGATTGATGTCGATCTGAACCGTCAAAAAAGTGATTATTGTGCGGCACTACAATTAAAAAAAGAAAACAAAAAACGCTTGCCTGTGATTCGCTCACACTTTTGAGATTATCCCGCAGTCGGCTGAGCTCCGCCTCGTCGGCGTCGCGCTTCTTCACGGCAGTGCGATACTCGTCACAGGCCGCCTGATGAGCGCGTCGCGCACGCGGCAGCTCGTCGCGCTCAATGGAGCGCACCAATTCAACAATGGGCAGTGCGTTGAAGAGACGACGCTCGTCCGCCTCCGCCGTGCGTACGGCCATCTGCAGCGTACGCGTTCTATTAGGCAAATTGTCGCGGTTATTGCGCATCTGCAAGCCAGTAACCGCATTAATCATGTTGAAAAGACTTGTAAAACAATTTATATATATATATATATATATATATATATATATATATATATATATATATATATATATATATATATATATATATATATATATATATATATATATATATATATATATATATATATATATATATATATATATATATATATATATATATATATATATATATATATATATATATTAGGTCTAAAAGTTAATTTCCGCGTTTTTTTTGTTGTTGATATTTTGCCAAAATAAAATTATTTTTATATAACGAATTTTATGTTGTAATGTTCTCTGTATTATCAGCTTTCTATCAGTATATGACTTTCACTGTATAACATTATAAACATGTGTTATTTTTAATTTAGAAGATGTCAACTTTTGTGCCGGAAAAACGTCATTTGCGGGAAGTTCTCTTATTCATGTTTAACTGGAAGAAAAGTGCCGCCGATTCTTACAAAATGATTGTTGAAGTTTATGGCGAAAATACGATCACTGCCAGAGCCTGTCAAAAGTGGTTTAAGAGGTTCAGAGAAGGCGATTTTGACCTAAGCAATAAAGACCGCGGTAGACCACTGAAGCAGTTTGAAGACGATGAACTGCAAGCCTTACTTGATGAAATGATGCTCAAACGCAAAAACAACTAGCTGACGCGTTAGGTGTGAGTCCACAAACAATTTCGAATCGCTTGCATGACATGGGCAAGATTCAGAAGGAAGAACGATGAGTTCCATATGAATCGATCGAAAAACAACGTGCGAACTTTTGCTTGAACGGCATCATTCATGCATCGAATCATCACTGGTGATGAGAAGTGGATCTATTTCGATAATCCAAAACGAAAGAAATCATTGACAGACCCAGGAAAGACGCCAAAATTGACTCCCAAGCCCAACATCCATGGAAAAAAGGTGCTGCTCTGCATATGGTGGGATCAGAAGGGTATTTTGTATTATGAACTTCTCAAACCTGGCGAAACTGTTACGGCGGCTCGTTATAAAGAGCAATTAATCAATTTGAACAGAGAAGTTGCCACCAAACGACCAGAATGGACCAAAAGACACGAGTGCATCACGACAACGCCAGACCTCATGTTGCAAAATCGGTAAAAAATGCCATAAAAGAACTGAAATGGGAAATCTTTTCCCACCCGCCGTACTCTCCGGACATCGCCCCGTCGGATTATCACCTTTTCCGGTCAATGGCTCATGGTCAAGCGGAGCAGCGCTTTCAAGATCGTCAAGACGTCAAAAAATGACTTGATGAATGGATAGCGGCCAAACCAGAAAAATTTTATTATGATGGAATCCATAAATTGCCCAAACTCTGGGAAAATGTTGTTATTAATGACGGAAATTATTTTGAATAAAAGTTTTGTTTAAGTTTTTCTAGTTTCATGTAGTTTAAAAAGCGTAAAAAAAAGCGGAAATTAACTTTTAGACCTAATATATATATATATATATATAATATACGGTCAAACCTCGGTTTAACGACACCCTTCGAGGCGGCTTTCTCCAAAACATCGCTTGTAAATAGCAAAGTCTCGACTCCTGATAGTGGCAATAAAGTATCCACACGCAAAAATCGTACATTTTCACTTCGATCTTCTGGCAAAATTGCTAAAACCCCCAAAAAGGCAGCCGTTGTTTCATAGTCTATTTAGCTCTGCTGGGCCAATTTAATTTTTAATTTTTATTATTTTTAAAAGTTTTTTAATTTTTTTTTATAATACAGTCAAACCTCGGTTTAACGACACCTTTTTGGACCGAGCCTAGGTGCCATTATACCGAGGGTGACGTTAAAGTGAGGGTTTAATAAGCAGAGTATATTATCTTTTTAATAAGCAGAATATATTATTTTAATAACCAGAGTATATTAACTACCCCAAAGTCCGAGTAAGAAGCTGTTGTTATGTCTCTGAATGATGACATTTAACAAAGAAAAAGGTTTACAATATACACTTTATTTTTTTTTAAGCGGGATGTCGTTAAACCGAGGTTTGCTGTATATTCAAAGGATAGACCTTGCTACAGAATGCGTCGACGTCCGTCGACTTGGCAAATGACCTTTCGCACAGCGGACAAGCGTTCGCCTCGGCACCCTTTTCCTCCCACTTTTCGTAGAGTGCCGCCGAACCGTCGACGAGGCTCAAATCGGCGCGCGCCTTTTGCAGGCGTTCGCGAACGTCCGCCAGCTGAGCGTCGATCTGCGACGCGTCCGACACCGCTCGGAGAATGACGGTATTGTGCTTCTCCAAGTCCGCCATCTTGACGGATATGGTGTTTTGCACCTGGTTCATGTTCGCCTCCGCCTTGGCCACCATAGCGCTCGAGGTTCGCAACTGCGCCTCGGCGTGGCGTACCTGTTCCTCGGTGTCGCGCAAAAACGTTTTGCGCTCATTCACCAGCGAACGCTTCACTTCGCCGTCTCGGCGTAACTAAAAACAACAACAACAACAATTGGCCATATTCGAGAAAAGCTCAAAGCTCATTTTCAAAAAAAAATTCAATGTTTAATAAATGTCGCGAACGCGAAGAAAATCTATTAAAATAATCTTAGTATATGTAGCTTAAGCATTGGTTTATTATTTAAACATTTGTCGGTTTCACCGCGAAATTCTTTTATTATAATAATTTGTTTACATATATAATGTTCTAGGTCCAATGTTTAGCTTTAAGTTTAGTTCAGTTTTGCTTCAAATAAAATTGTTATAATTTGTGCATTAGCATTTTTATTGAATAAAAAAGTATAAAACTCGAAACACAAACAAAGTGAAGTAAATTTTGTGGCAATCACACAGCACAAGGACCATAAGAAAAAAAAAGAAGTGATTGCCAGAATATAAAATACCTTATTCAATGCGGCAACAAGCTCACTACGATCACCGGCATAGTCCTCGGAGCGAATCGAGTTAAGAAACTGACGCTTCATTTGTATTTGATTGTTCAACAAATCTAAACACACAATAGAAATGTATTCTTTTTTATCACACATATTACTAGGAGTGGCTCGAGGCCGGTGTTTTTCGGCTCAGTACGCCCCCCCGGGAAAAATTAGGCCCGGAATAAAATTTTATACAATTTTTTAAATTAAAAAATTTTCAAAACAAATTTTTCATATTTCATGAATAAAATTTATAACGAAACGTTTTTTCGGGGTCGTAAATAAAAGTAATATATAGATTAAATAATAAAAAAAAGTTTAACAAAGCATGTTAGCCAGGGTTGCCAGATGTCCTTTTTAAAAAGATTTTCTTTTTTTGAGGAGGTCTGTTCTTTTTTATTTTTTGTTCTTTTTTTCCATTTTTTGTTCTTTTTTTCCATAAAGAATGGCTCTCTTAGACACAGGATCAGGGAAGTTCCGAGAAGTATTAATTGTTGAGAGAATAAAGAATCTGACCCGAAAAGTTAACGAAATAGACCAATTCAGATATTTTTAGAAAAATCTTTTTTGTTGTTGGAAATTATCAATAAAATATTTTTTTCGTGACCAGCGTTCTTTTTTATTTGATTTTCATCTGGCAATCCTGATGTTAGCAAATATTTAAAAGCATGATTTCGCAAAAAAAAGTATTAGTGATTTAATTTTTTGTTAAAAAAATTCGAGTCGGGCCCAATCGGGGCCAAGGGGCCGGGCCGACGGTCCGAAAAATTTCGGCCCGGTTAAAAGTTCGACCCGACCATTCTTACATATCACTCGACCCTATAAATTGGTCCGTCCGTGAAAAAAGAATTAATTATATTCGCCCGAAATCGCGCGAAATCTCACTTTCAGTCCCTTCGACTCACTTAACAGGTCTATTAATGTAATGCACATTGCGCTCTCTCAATTGTTTCTAAGTTTCTCGAGTTACTGAAACGAAATGCACACTAAAACCATACCAGCTCGATGCTTCGATTTGGACGCCTTCTCGACGTCTTTGCTCAGCTCCGAAATTCGTTCGTCCAATTTCGCTTTCTCGGCCGTATATTCGTCAATAGCACGCTTGTTACGCTCCAACGTAGTCGTGCTCTCTTCGTAAGACAATCGTAACTAAAACCTCAATTATTATTCATAAGAATTTAAGCGACTATCATAAGTTTACGTTCGCTTTCGCCTGTCGATTAGCTTCAAGATGCGGCAAATTTCCGTCAATAATTTTCAGCTGTATTTCCAGTTCCTTGATATTCTTTTTAATATTGTCCAAGGCTTTTACGTACTTTGTCACTTCGAAAATCGCGTCAAATCTCACTTTCAGTTCTTTCGGCTCACTCAATGGCCTAAAAAAAATTTTTTTTGATGAACTTCAAAACGCTTAAACGATTATAATATACATGCACCACTAACCAGTTCGATTCCTCCTGATGGCAAAAAATCACATGCTCGAGAATCGCTTTCGGTACGCCCAACAAATTCAGCATCTAAATTTTTATAATATTCAGCATAAAAACTTGTTGAAAAAAGGCCGCAAAGACTTTTTCAAACCTCCTTATTGAAATCGGCCACCTTTGAGGAAAGACTCTTTTCGTTCCCGAATTTGTCCTTAATCATTAGCGTAAATTCATCGGATTTCGTTGTTGCTTTTCCCTAGAAAAAAAAGTTTTAGAAAACATTGATTAACTTGAGAAAATTTTCAATAGTTTCAATAATAATAGCAAAAACGTTTCACAAAATAACTAACCGTTTTAGCGGTGCTAGCGCACATTCGCTTCGTCGCCGTGCACACGTTGCCTTTAACGTCGCGAAACTTCAGCTGAACAAGCGCGTCCACTCGTGAGCGATTTGCAATCTAAAAAAAAAAATTCAGCATATACACTAATTTCGCGTGTATAAAGCCGCGGGTGTTTTGAGCCAAATTCAAATTGGCGTCAATACGTTCATTTTGTTCGTATCCGGATCCAAGCAAGTCCAAATTTTTTATTATTAATAATAATTTTATTTATTATTAATAATAAGATCATACACATTGAGTCAAAAAAATTACCCTAATTTCGCGTGTATAAGGCCGGGTATTTTGAGCCGAATTTAAATTGGCACCAATTCGTTCATTCTGCTCGTATCGGATCCGTTTAAGTCCGAATTTTGTGCCCACTTTTATGAAACTAAAACAAAGACTAGCTCAGAATTTGGACTCGCTTGGATCAACAGAATGAACGCATTGGCGCCAATTTAAATTTGCCTCAAAACATCCCCGGCCAATTATACACGCGAAATTTGGGTAAATAGGCGAGAATATATTAATTATCAACTATAAACACGTAATTTAGACTTAAAAAATCCCAATTTTATATCCGACAATTATTAGGAGGTATCTAATCAAATTAATTTGTCGAAAAGCTACATTTTTATAATACCCGATTGTCGTGAATAAAGGACTGCATTTTTCCCGACGGAAGTGCGCCGGTTGTAATGTAGTTGAGTGATTCAATCAACGTCGTCTTGCCGGTTCCATTCGGACCCTGGATAATCGTCAAAGGCGAGAGAAATTGAATAATATGCGGCTGATCGCCGACGCTGCGAATGCCCTGAATTCGCAGACCCAATAGTTCGGCCATCTCTCTATTTTTCGAAATGAAAATGCTAAAACAATAATCCGACGAATATTAGAAGAAAAAAAAACAATAAAAAGGTATTGTATAAGGCTTTTGCAAAAAAAAAGCCGACATTCACATTTCCATTTATGTATTATCAAATAAATTTTATAGGTATAAACAAACTGAATTGATGAACGACCTTTTTAAAATAATAATGTTTTAGTGTATAAGAGAAGAAAAAAAAATGCATTTTAAAATCTTTTAGAACTAGACAATCTCGGAGTCGTTCAGGCCGGATCGAGTCGAGTATTTCGTTTCGTTGAGCACCTGTCGCAGTAGCGCCGGCCTGCGTTGTTGTTTGGCCTGTTGGGGCGGCGTTTTCAGCACGTCCAGCAGCGAGTCGTCGGGATCCAAGTCGAGCAGTGTTAACTGCAAAGGATCAAAGTTTGTAACATTAAGCAACTTTGATTCACACACATACACACACACACACACACAACTAATACCACCTTTGGCCGATTTTTGAGCACAGTTTAAGACAGAAAAAAAAAACAACCAACATCGTTGGAAGAGTCGTTGGCAAAGTAGTCGAGATTCTTATTGGCGCCACGCAACGACCGGCGTCGGATGGTGGCACAACCGAGCGACGTCGCGCCGCCCGGCTCGTTTTCGCGGTTCTCTTCCGGCTTCCATAGACGCAGCTTGATGGCCTGCTCGCGGCACTCCGCCGGCGTGCGCTCGCCGCCGCTAATCGAGTTGGCGATCTTCACCCAATCGTTCTCCGAACGCGGATTGCCGAGCGCACGAAGAGTGACCTAAAGAAATTTCCCCCAAACCATTCGCAAAAGTACTTCTAGAGAAATTTTCTTAAAAAGCTTGTAGTCGCATTTTCTTCGATTTATACCTTCAAATATTTATTCTAATACCTTTAATCGATCCCTATCGGTATTCGTCCATCGCTTCTTTTGCGGCGGTTTCGGCGAAGGCTGCTCAATTGCCAATCGTGGCTGAATAATTCAATTAAAAAACAGATGTTTTTTTTTACTAGAAATATACTAAAACATTCGTTTTACCCGTCAAACTTGTTCTGCAATGCCTACGGCAATTAGTCGTATTTATTGCCTTTAAAGAGTGCGAAAATACTCACTTTTATCATGGGCGGTCGACGTCGAACCGAAGACGCCGGCGCCGCCCTTTTCGCTTGTTTTGTTGACGACGCCTTCGGCTTTTCGTGCTTCGAAGCCAGAGAGGCGGAACGCTTGCCCGCATTCGCAACGGCACGCTTTTTTGCGTGCGTCGGCAGCGGCGGCATTTGACGCTTGGCCTCTTTCCGCTCCGTTTTTCGCTCAACGGTCGGCGGCGGCGAATCGATGACGCGACGCGCGCGAAACGCCTTCAACGGAATGGGAGTGATTGGCAACTCGCCGCCAATGTCCTCATCATCGCTGTAATCGAGCACCTCGTCCTCGTCATCGTTATCTTCGTCGTCGTCGGATTCCTTCACATTTTTGTGTTTATTGGTGTATTTCAACGCCTTCAAAGGCGTCGCGTTGGCAAGTCGCGGCGGCGAAGGCGTAAGCGGAATTCGATCAATGGCTGCCAAAAAACTGTCCGGCTCACTGGTCTCTTCGTCGCTCGTCTCTTCGCCTTTGTTGACACGTTTTTGCCATTTCGCAAATGCTTGTGACACCTCGTCGTCGACTTCTTCGTCTTCGTCCGAAATCGGATATTCCACGAGTGGTTTGCGTTGCTTTGAGCCGCCGCCGCTGCAACGCCTCTTCGCGCTTGCGCTGCTGCGTCGCTGGGTTTTTTTCGACTTCGATGCCGAAACGTTAGCGCTAAAAGCCTGTGACACGCGCCGAGCCGTTTGTTTAGAACTCTCGAATCTTCCAACGCCCATCGCATCGCAAATTGTCGACTTAAAAATTATAAATGGATTTCAATATTGAAAAAGTACCCAAAGGCCGGGGATGTTTTGAGCCGAATTTAAATTGGCGCCAATGTTCGTATCGAATCCGTTGGGATCCGAATTTTGTGCCCACTTTTATGAAGCCGAGTCAAAGACGGGTACAAAATTTGGACTATCCAACGGATCCGATACAACGGAGAATGAACGCATTGACGCCAATTTAAATTTGGTTCAAAACACACGGCCGTATACACGCGAAATTAGCGTTATTGACAGATTGCAAGAATAATATCGAGTTGTAGAGAAAGTTCGTAGAGTTTTCATATTTTCTTGTATTCCACAACGATTTGTTTGCTGTTTGCCAAATTGTATATGTTCATTTGATCATTCTGCTCTACAAAACTATGTTTTTGGTTTTTTTGGATAATTTAATTTTTCATCATTTGTCAGATCCAGAAATGAACTATCCAAAAATCAGCATTTTCTTTATCTGCTTTTCTTCGCTTTTCATCGAGGTCAAAAAGCTGCCGGAGCCGTTCGGGACATATGGAGAAGACGTGTCTATTGCAAAAAAATGGTTTGCGAAGTTCAAAAATGGCGACTTTAACCTCCGAAAGTCAAGTAGGATCTCCACCCAAAAGAGGACATGATCTGCGTTTGGTGGAACTGGGAAGGCGTGGTGCACTAGGAAATGCTCGAAAGGAACGCCACGGTCCACATTGCGCAGCTGCAATGAGGCTATTCGACTGAAAAGACCCGATCGACAAATAGAAACTCTACGAACTTTCTTCACAACCCAATATATAATATCCGATGGCAAAAGAAGTTTTTAAAAAAAAAAATCTTTATTATCTTTATGTATTACCAATAAACTCCAAATCAAATAGAAAATTTTTTAGTAATTTTTTACACAACATTATTAATATTAATTAAAGGTTCTTAGCGCTTCTTCGGAATAGAAAACCCGGTTTAATATCTATTATTTTAACTTGAGTTTTAAAATTTGACCAGATTTAAAATTTGCTCAAGTCTAATTTTATTCTTAAGCCTAAAGCTTAAGCCAAACATCTTGAAAATAGTTATAGCTCAAAGATTAAACTAAGTGAGTCCTATTCCGAAAAAAAGCCGAGCTCTCGACGGCTAAAACATATTAAACAATAATTAAATATAAAAAAATCCAAGAAACTAACCAAATTTCTTGAATATTCCGGACTATCAGGTGCTTTGGTCGTAACGGAATTCGCATATATCGGATTTCCATACACATCGTAGCCGATTCTTTCGCCGCCCCACGTCTGTAAACGCGGCTTCATTACACGCCCGCTACGTGTCACTGATGCCGAGCCGGGTGGCGTGCTTATGCGCGCCAATGAATAATTCATTGTTCTAAAAAGAATGCAAGAAGTTTACAATTATGCGATTTTTTACCCAATTACGAGAAAAACAATCGCATGCTATATTTTATGCAATTATTTAAAACATTTTTTTCCGCCAATTATTTTTGGATTTAATGATGTGGCATTTTGCAAATTTTCAGTAATTCAAATTATTATATAATTATAATTATAAAAAAATTTCTCAAAAAAACATAATTATAATTATATGTAGAATTCTTCTTGGAGTTTAACAACTTTTGACTTTTTCTGTTTGCAATTCTATTTTAAATAATCATCTCTGATTTTTTGCGTTCTCAATTTGATCACATCTTAAATTGGTTAAAAAATGATTTAAATTTTAGAGAAATGAACTATACGTTATTATCTTCTTTATGTAATCCTTTAAGAATAGCGCATTCTACAATTTGTAAGCGTTTGTTCCGGCGAATGGTTCCAAATCCAGGGTAATGAATTAATTTTTATTCCAACATTTATATTAGTAAGTTTTTATTAGTGTATATATATATATATATATATATATATATATATATATATATATATATATATATATATATATATATATATATATATATATATATATATATATATATTAGGTCTAAAAGTTAATTTCCGCGTTTTTTTACGATTTTTAAACTGCATGAAACTAGAAAAACTTAAACAAAACTTTTATTCAAAATAATTTCCATCATTAATAACAACATTTTCCCAAAGTTTGGGCAATTTATGGATTCCATCATAATAAAAATTTTCTGGTTTGGCCGCTATCCATTTATCAAGCCATTTTTTGACGTCTTGACGATCTTGAAAGCGCTGCTCCGCTAGACCATGAGCCATTGCCCGGAAAAGGTGATAGTCCGACGGGGCGATGTCCGGAGAGTACGGCGGGTGCGGTAAGATCTCCCATTTGAACTCTTTTAGCGTGTTTTTCACCGATTGAGCGACGTGCGGCCTTGCGTTGTCATGAAGCAGTATAATTTTTTCGTGCCGACCCTCCCATTCTGGTCTTTTTACTGCGATTTCGTGACGCAACTGCGCTAGTTGATGTTGGTAGTTATTCGCAGTAACTGTTTCGCCAGGTTGAAGAAGCTCATAGTACAGTATGCCGCGTTGATCCCACCATATGCACAGTAAGACCTTCTTCCCGTGGATGTTTGGTTTCGCGGTCGAAGTTGTCGGTTCACCGGGACTAACCCACGATTTTTTCGCTTCGGATTGTCGTAGTACACCCATTTTTCATCACCAGTTATGATGCGGTGTAAAAAAGACTTTCTTTGGAATCTGTCCAGCAAGATTTGTGAAGTGGTTTTTCTCTGCTCTTTGTTGCGTTCTGACAGCTCATGGGGCACCCATATTCCTTGCTTCTGAATTTTCCCCATTGCTTTCAATCGAAGAGAAACTGCATATTGCGTGACGCCGAGACATTCCGCGAGTCGCTCCTGTGTTTGAGCCGAATCTTCATCCAATAAAGCTTGAAGTTGTTCGTCTTCAAATTTTTTGGCTGTCCTGGCCGATCTTTGTCGTTGACGTCAAAGTCGCCCGATTTGAAACGCTGGAACCATTCTTGGCAGGTTCTTATGGATGGAGCAGCATCGCCATAAGCTTCGACAATCATTTGGTGCGCGTCAGTGGCTTTCTTCTTGAGATGAAAAAGGAAAAGAAGAGTTTCCCGCAAATGACGCTTTTCCGGCACAAAAGTTGACATCTTTAAATTAAAAATAATACGTGTTTATAATGTTATATAGTGAAAGTCATATACTGATAGAAAGCTGATAATACAGAGAACATTATAACATAAAATTCGTTAAATAAAAATAATTTTATTTTGGCAAAATTCAACAACAACAAAAAACGCGGAAATTAACTTTTAGACCAATAATATATATATATATATATATATATATATATATATATATATATATATATATATATATATATATATATATATATATATATATATATATATATATATATATATATATATATATATATATATATATATATATATATATATATATATATATATATATATATATATATATATATATATATATATATATATATATATATATATATATATATAAATTTCATTTTATATTTGGTGTCTTAGAAAGCCTCCGAATCTACCACCTTCCAAACAGATGCTTTATCGGGTAGTGGACGCAGACTGGATGGAACCCGAATACGTTGAACAACTATTATGGCGTCGTCATGTCTACAATAACGCGGTTGTGGCGTTGCGCGAGCGCTTTCGCGCCGAAATTGCTAAGCGCGAAAATGAGGCGGCCGGCATCGAGGAGATGAAACGCCAGGAGTTGGATGAACTCGAAGAGCTACTTGTCTTAAACGAGAAGCGTAATGCAAAGGCGGCTCGTGAAAGGTATTATTACTATTTTTTAACATTTTTGTTTTTTATAAATAATATTATTTTTTTAAATTGATTACAATTTTATTTCAATGGTTTGTTTTTTAGAGAGGTTCGTGAAAAAGAGGAGATGGAAAAACTTAAAGCGGATACTCTTACTGAAATTAGCGAACTTCTAAAACGAAGAGATGAAGACGTCAAACTAAAAAACGAAGAAGTCAACAATGTCATTGTACGTTATATTTTTTTTGTTAATTTTTTGCTGAATGAATTTATTTTAAGCTATTAAATATTAAAAGTGAAATTGCCACTATTTTAATTCGAAGACTAATTTTTTTTCTTTGATTGCAACATTATTTAGATGCTAAAAAAAATTTTTTTCTGGCAAAAGTGATGCGGTGAATTCGATTAATTTTTTGATTTGGAGTATGCAAGACCTCTACCGGCGTAAAAATTTCAAAGTTGTTATGAGAGAGAGAGAGCATTAATTAAATTCATGATTTATTTTGTTTGTCCAATAATTTTTTGCTTTTTAGGAGGCAAGCAAAAACTTTATAACCGCCGAGAGTTTACGTAAGCGCATTGTCGAGGCGCTCGAGCAGCCCACAGTATTCGACTATGCCATCGACTTAAACGGCAAGCGACTTTACATGAAAGAGCCGATTAAGTATCTAGAGGGTCAGCCTACACGGCAGAAGAGTCGTTTATATGATCGCACTCATAGTCAAACGCTGAATATAACTCCCAAAAGCAAAGCGAAAGCCGCTTGAACGAAAGAAATTATTTTTTTTGACAAAGCAGCTTTATTCATATAGAACTGGAAAAATGAAAGTCATTTCTAGCAAAACCATTTTTCAAATTAAAAAACAAAAAAAAATAATGAATTCGATGCGCTATTATTTTTTGTTTTTATTTTTTTAACTATTGTTATTGTTATTTTTTCCTTTTTTCTTCCTCTTTGAATTGTTCCTGAGATTTGTTATTCATAGGAAATGTTATTAAGGGTACATTGATGAGTCTCTCTTTTTAGACTCCACAAATTTGTTTGTCCCTTTGAAATGTAAATAAACAAAAGTTTATCAATTTCAATTTCAATTTTTAAATAATTAAGTTTTAAAAACTTTCTCATATATATTTTTTTTGTCTTTTTGAATAATGTCGCAATAATACATTTTTGGATAGTTGAATGGACTTGTAAATTATTCGAATATTTTATAGAGAAAATGAAAAAATCCTCAATTCAATCGATTTTGGAAATTTTTCCCGTCTTCGAGGATACCGATCGTGGCAAGGTTTGATTTATATTTTTCATAATTTTTTCGAATTATTGTGTGCACTTCCCATTTAGCTTCTTTGCAAACTGACAAAACATGCCCTGCCGATCAAAGAAATTGAAAACTATGTGAAATCGCGAAAATTTCTCGAGGAATGGGGCGTTTATCAGGTGCTTTCGAAATACGGCGAATATTTCCAACCGATGAAGGACAAGCAAGCTTTTATAATGAGTTTTTTGTAGCCTCAATTTTATGAAAAAAATTTATTGATAAAATGCGGTTTGAGTTTGGCAAAACGGAAAATTTTGAAATTGTCCTATCCAAAATTATTCTTCCATTTCTTCCATTTTAGCGAAAAAATTCTCGCTTGTATGCTCACACATCGATCGGTGGTACGGAGCGCGAAAACGCTGCAAAATCACGTAAACGGCAAGCGATTTGTCGCGGCGTTAGAGAAAGCGCTGAAGGAGAAGAAAGCGGAGATCGAGAATACCGCCAACAAAGACGCCGCCAATGATACTGAAAATAATGCGAATGATAATGGAGTCAAAGCGCATAACGATAAACTCGATCAATCTGGAGGAGATGCCAAAAAGATCAAAATTGATAAAGACGACGATGAAGACAATGGCGACGACGATGAAGAGGAGCAAATGGACGACGAGGAGAATGCGAATGACTTCGAAGAGGAGAGCGACGACGAAGAAATCGATGAGAACGATGATGAGATTGAGGAAGAAGAGGAGGAGGAGGAACCATCGGTTGTCGTCAAAAAGGCGAAGACATTGTCCAGAAAGCGTAAGTGATTTATAAAAATAGTGTTATAAACTTATTGGATGGAACTCGGATGAACAATAAGCTTTTACTTTTTTTTTATAATGTTTCTTGAAGTCTATTAAATATTTTTCGAAGTATATATACAAAACATATAAAAGCTCACAATTAAATAACATATAATAACTTGCCCTAATTTTGCGTGTATAATACCGGGTGTCTTGAGCCAAATTTAAATTCGCACCAATGAGTTCATTCTGTGGTATCGGATCCGTTGGGGTCCAAATTTTAATTTACCACCATATATTAGGCAGATGAGCTCTTAAATTTCTAAAAAATGAGCAAACTAAACCCATTTTTTTACTATCACCCACGACCAGAAATCCTACTCACCTGGATTTCTTGCGCTAGAAATCCAGATAGCTAAATTGTATAATTTCATAACTGAATTGTTAAATTGTTAAAAATTAGCCCTATTTTACCACAGCGCATTTCTTTACCGGCATGCGTTAGAGATTTAAAACCACATAAAGATATCTAATCAAAAAGTGAATTAAGCGCACTTTTTCACTTGGAAATTTCATTTTTTTAATTTTTTTGCAAATGATAGACTTATACTTTTGCCAATTTTCACTCACGTACGTTAGAATATGCCCACAGTCTGAAATTGTTATTTTTTCTATAATCGAGCTAATACAAATAATTTTTGTTTTATAATATTCGCTAGAAGACGCTCTTTTAGACATGGGCTGAAGTCCCATGATAACAAAAATATAGCAAATCAAATTCAAACGACATTATTTTTCCAACAACCTAATATTTTAGAAGTCACTGTTAAGCAAGTCTCTCAGAATTTCAAAAATCGGAATACGGCAAAGCTAGCGGCAAACTCTCCAAAAACAACAAATCGAAAGCGTAAAATTCGCGGGCGAAAGTAAAAAAGTAGAAAATTGTACAACTTTATATTAAATATCATTTATTATCTTTATTCTTGTTATAAATTTGTTGATTTTTTATTTAAAAAATTTTATTTAATTTAATAAAGAAAAATTTTATGGAGAAAATCCTTCATTTAAAACATTTTCAAAAATTATAAAGAAAGGTAGAATTAAACAAAAAAAATTTTTTCTTTAGTACAGAATATAATAGCAAAAATATCTTTTTAAATATTAGGTTGATGCAATTTTTGCTGATGCTTTTTTTTTGGAGTTTTGTTTGTTTTTTTATAAAATTTATCTTCTCTACTTTGTTAATAAAGATGCGTGTCGAAAACTATATTTATATTCGTCATATTATGCTGTATCGCTTCGAGAGAGAATAAGGGGAGGGAACACAGTTATTTCGCGATCTCAACGAACTTTTTGCCAAAGGAACAATCAGCTAAAGACAATTTCGAGAATGGTTTGCCCGTTTCAAATCAGGCAATACAAACTTGGAAGACCAACCA
Organism: Bradynema listronoti; assembly: GCA_024678965.1. NCBI lineage: Eukaryota > Metazoa > Nematoda > Chromadorea > Rhabditida > Allantonematidae > Bradynema > Bradynema listronoti. Next base: position 6,580,620 of record JANLNO010000001.1, on the reverse strand, counting down.
GAAAGAGGAAGGCCATCGGATTTTGACGATCAGGTGCTTTTGGCAGTGGTGGAAGAGGACGGCTGAAAACTTCAACGTTAATCAATCAAAAGTTTGGAAAGGTATGGGAATTGGCTTATTGGGTTCCACACAAACTCACCTACAAACATTAAAACCGACCGAGTCCGAATTTTTGTCGAATTACTTTTTGAATAAAATTTGTTTTTTGCGGATAATTATGCACCAATCTAATACGTATAAAGATCAGATCATACATTTGTATTTATTTTAAGTATTTTTCGTTTGAATCAGTTAAGTACGGCAACATATACATAATTAAATACATAATTATACTTATGACATTTTAAATAAGCAGTTCAATAAATTTATTTCTTATTATTTCTTATTGCGAGGCAACAAATAAAAACCAAAAGACATGGCAATATTAAATTTGATTTTCTTAAATCCTTTAAGCAACTAACCTTGTATATTATTTACTTGTTACTATGTTTTTTGAATGTCGTAATTGTTCGTGTAAAAAAATAAAGGAAATGCAATGGAAAAAATGAAGAATGTTTTTCGATTGTTGAGCAGAAAATTATTTTGAAAATTATAGATTTAAAATTCGGAAATGAGTCCGGCAATATGCGTGGAGCTTTTGCGTAAATCTTCAGAACTTAAACTGTCAAAGTCAAGCGAATGCCTCATATCACGACTATAGTTGCGACTATGTTTGCGGCTAGCTGGAATCGTATTTGCTTTCTTTTCCGGCATCAGTCTTCCATTATCGTTATCGCTTGCGACATCTTTAGGTGGTTCATCACTCTGAATTTCTTGCTTAAGTTCGTCTTTTTTCGACTCGTCATTAAAAGTTGTCATCGTTTTTTCATCATCATTTGCACTCGAATCGTTATCACCTTTAATTTTTTCGTCATTTTCATCTTCCGCGCCAAACGCATGCGCTATTTTTAGATCTTTAGCATAAAAGATCACGTAAATGTCCGTGATTAAGGCAATTAACCTCAACATGCCGTATATGCAGTGTAGCCTGGAATTTTATTTATTTAAAAATTGTGAAAAAAAACTCTAAGAAAAAACTGTTAGTACCAAACACGTAGTCGATCGGTAGCGTATAGAGAGCACGCTCCGCGACCGTCGCATTTCTTTTCCCAATAAATGCAAAAATAATCGATTATTGTGCCCCAGATAATTGGTGACGGAAGGGTTGCTGTAAATAATCAATTACTTATTCAAAAACCTCAAAAATTAGGTATATAATTGTTGAATCAGATAGACCAATATTACCAAGTAAACTAACAAGAAAACCATTGAATCCAAGCGATACACTACGATGTTTTGGAGGAACAGATCTAAGTATAAATCAATTATGTAGATATATTTGTTGATTGTTATTTTTTAAATGCATACGTATGTAAAATTATTTTCACTACCTTAACATAATGAGCATTCCGGGAATAATGCCCATTCCACCTACAATCCCGCCTGCGGCCATTATCATAAAATAAATAATAACTTTTTGATTACAATCACCGTCCATACAAAAATCGCGTGACACGCTTTTATCTTGAGTTTTCATTAAAACTTTTCCGAATTCTTTCTTCGAATCTTAAATGGAGTTATATATATTTATGTTTTGAATTTATTGATAATAATAGTAATTAATTAATCAAACTGAATACCAAGAGGAGCGTTAACTGACAGCGTCGTACATTCGCAATAATTAAAAACTGGACTAACGGATTTATCGAGATAATCATTAGAAAGACGGTTTAAAAATTCTTCGTCCATTTGACAACCGGCGTGACATGGAGAATAATAAATATGACCAGCTCTATCACAGACTGGATAGAGAGGAACGCCCTCACAGCTACAGCCAACCAAGCAGCTACTATTTATATTGAAGTTATTTGGACTAAAATGTTTTTAGATAAAATTTTACATTTTGTACTTACAATATTTTTAAAAAGTTATTATAACAATGAAAACAACGTAACTCAGATTCATTTGCAGGCCAGTTCATTTAAAGGTTAATAAAAAGTTATTCATGTTGTATTTATTATTCTATTTATATTCATTTTGTAGCCCCACTATTTACATAAAAAAAGAAATTACTCGTTTTTATTGAACCAGAAAATTTTTATTACAATTTTAATTACAAAAATCGTGAGAAAATAGCCGGAGCCGTTCGGAACCAAGTCACAACACTGATCCTAATTACCCTAATTTAGGATATTTAGAATAAATTTTATTAAGTTTATTAAGAAAACCATATATTACATGGATTCTCCTAGAGAAGTTAATGTAGAATGACATCCAACGTATGCATTGGCAAACGATAAACATGCAGCAACTCCCGAACAAATGGCAACCCACGTAGCTGCACTTCGACCTTCTAACTTGAAAACGCGCAATACAACACTACCAAATAATACGCCCAATGCAAATCCCACGACGCCAATGATACCTGCAATATTTAATTATGTATAATTAATTTATAAATTAATTTTTCGTTGGCACCTACCCATATACATATTAATTTTGTATTGTGGAATTCCAAATTGAATTTCCAAATATTTCGGGAGAAAAATGTAGAAGCCTTTAAAAGCCAATACGTCGATGATGCGACCTGTAAGACAACCCATATAAATTGGCTGTCGTACAACTCCGGAAATAGTGCTGAGAAAGTCGCGTGCCTTTGCACCAATCGTCTCCGGCATTACCGTAGTACCGTCGGGATTTCTCTCTACATGCCGATCCACGAGTGCAAGTTTAGAGCGGGGATTTTTCTTTCTATTTGTTATGTATTATGAGAAATTTTTGAAAAAAGACTTATGCATATACAGGGTGGCCTAATTTTGTGTTTGGTTTTGTTTTGTTAATACTTTTTTTATTTCGCAACCAATTTTCAAATTTTTTTTATTTTATTTCCACAGTAATACCATTTTGCTTGATACAAACTTATCCATGTTGGTTCCGATTTAGAAATTTTATATTCATTTAAACTTTTTTGCTATTTTTTCAAAAATAGAGGCAAAATTATTAAAATTTGTAACATAATGATAATGATGGAAGCAATTTACTCATCAAGCCTATATTGAACCAATTTGACATTTTGGTTCAAAATGAAAATAAAATTAATCATAATGGATATTATTTAATCTGTTAAATGAAATTTTAGCAAAATTCAGATTGAAAAATTGGGCCAATTTCAAGTCAATTTCACCATTTTTCACCTTTAAAAATAGTGTCAGAAAAGTTCAAATGAATATAAAATTTCTAAATCGGAACCAATATGGACAAGTTTGGTGTCAAATAAAATGGTATTATCGTGGGAATAGAATAAAAAAATGGAAATCGGTTGCTAAATAAAAAAGTTATTAACAAAACAATATCGGACACGAAATTGAGCCACCCTATACTCAAAAGCTATTTTACTTTTTTACAGTTTTAAGCTCAGCCGATCCATCTACAAGGCTTATGCGACGTACATTGTTTGTGCTATTCGGTAATTTTTCTACAAGAAGTAATTCATGCGCATCTGATAGCTCTGAAATGTGCACACATAATACTTTTTGAATGATATATAAACGCTTTTTACTTGATCCATTTTTATCAATAAATTCATTGGCTATTTTTTCGGCGTCCTTCTTAGTTTCATTATCTTCTTTTATTTCATCATAAATGCTATTCTCATCCTCATCATATTCCGGTGCACGAAAGAAAAATAAAGCCAATGACGGTCCAAACAAGACGATGCCGATAACAAGAAAGCCACCCCACCACATTCCGATCCACATGGGATCTTTCGGCGTTATTCCTTGCGGAGCTAAAATCCATTTAACATTTCTAATTGTTGGATTAACTGTTTCTAGGCATTTATATACACATTTAATATTCTTACGTACGATTTGAAGAGTAATAAAATTTATTGAAGAAAGAGCCCATCATGAAGCCAATAACTGGACCCATGATTCGGATAAAAAACATTCCCGCTAAAAAATAAATAGTTGTACACATGCACATACTCGTGTTTTTTTATTCCATAATTTATGGTGTATACCCCGATGTCGTTTGAGCAAAATTCGGGACGGTTTTGTAAAAGAAATGACTAGACTTTTTTAAAACAAATCTAAGAAAAATTAGAATTTTGTTTTATAGAAGAAATTAAAGGAGCTGAATTTGAAATTTTCTCGAACGTCCACGGGTTATATAACTAAAACCATGCTTATCATTTTTAAACCGAAATATATTGGAAGATTTCGCTTCTTGACATTATCGTCCATTAACGGCAAACCAAGTGAAAAAGGCATCGTACGTCCGACGCCCAAAAGCAAAAGCCCGAAGAAAATGGTTGCCGTAGGACCGGCATAAGATCCGTGACGTGAGCATCTTATACTTTCGATCTACACGAAATTATAATAATTTAATTTCTGTAAAGATATATGAATGTACTCATTTTTTATAAATTGATTTTTACCATACTCCGTAGACGATTTAGAGCCGCATCACAAAAGGCATATGATGTTGCGCTCATTAATCTCAATTTACGAATGTCTTCGATGGTTGCATTGTTGTGACTAACAAGAAAAGTCTACAAATATAGATACCTATTTAAAAATACTGTGATAATTTATCGTTTTAATACACGCTTTCTATAATTGTTTCTTAAGATTCATACATAAAAGGCACGGCATTCCTCATCACTTTTATTCTCCATTTCCGATAACGAAAGACAATGCGAAAATTTTTCCAACCAAATATCGTCATAATTTTCAGTAAGCTGCATTAGACTTGGAGCAACGGCTGTTCCTTTGGTGAACTATAAAAATTGAGTAGATAATTATTTTTCCTATTCTAATATATAATTTATACTGAACATTAAATGAATTTTATATCGTAGTATTTTTTACTAATTTAACCTACTTTTTTTTGAACTTTTTTTCGCATTTCCGGCGATAAGCTTAAAAGAAATCGTCCAAAATTGCCTTTGATTTTTTTTAACCGACGTGTATCACGTTCAATATGGGCCGCGAGTACGGTGTTATTTAATGAAATAGTCTCGACGGGAAAGAGAAAATTCGAAGAACTAACTATAAGATTCGCACATGCAATAGCTACACAACCTCCTCCAATCCACCGAGCTCGATTTCCCTGTGGTAATAATAAGTATATAAAAATTTTGTCTTAAATCTTATAGAAAAATATGTTACTATCTTACTTTCCCGCCCAAATAAGACACAAATACGACGCTTGGAATATATCCAAAATCACCAGCCGACACCATTAGGCCTGATATTTTGCTCGGAATTTGAAATTGTCTTTCAATTGAGACAATTGCACTAAATTTATTATTACGTGTAATTCGTCCGAATTTTACTAGTTTATAGTAAAATACCTAGTCATATAAAAGCCACCAATCGACTCAAGAAAGTAAACGACTAGAAAAAGAGCGAAAAATGTTACTATTGTACGATCCACCTCCATGATGAATTATAAAATTCAAAAGTACAAAATTATGAATCAGATGGATTGAATTTAAGTTGTGTTAAAAATAAAAGTAAAAAACTTAATGGTGAAGAGCTGAAATAGGAGCATATTTTTATTTAGAAAATAATGAATAAAAATTAGTTAAATAAAATACATGTATTTACAAAAACATTTCAAAATAAGGTCAAAATACATGCATTCACTTAATAATAAATAAAAATTAGTTAAATAAAATACATGTATTTACAAAAATATTTTGAAATGAGGTCAAAATAAATGCATTCTTTTAATAATTATTATGTACCTAATTCGATTTTTTATATTAATAAGACGCGGCCGTTCGAAGAATTTTTGAATTTTGACTTGGGCTTTATTCTGTTATAAATCTGTTATAAACAAAGTTGAGGTCAAAATTTTTGAACTACAGCTTGGGCCTGCTTTAATGGACGTGTTCATTAAATTTTATGCTCAACCGGCACAAAATAACAGAATGAAGACTAAGTCAATATTCAAAAATTCTTCGAACGACCGCATCTTATTTACCCGAACTTAGAGTAATTAATAATACATATTAAAGAAATTTCTTCTTAAATGCGTGGACATTGCGTGGTCATTCAATAAGTTCGATATTAAATAGTTGTATTTTTGTAAAAAAAAATTAAAAAGATCATTGATGTAGATGGTTTTAAAGTTACACAAATTCGAAAACTAGATTAATTATATCGAAAAAGGTAGGGAAAATAAAAATATTGAATTATGTTAAAATAATGGGGATAAAAGTTTGCATTTTTAATAGGATTGCAAAAAATAAACATAATTTCTGCGATTTTCAAATAGGGCTGAAATTGATGGGTGATTAATGTGTCCAAAAGGTATTCATTTTTGGAACAGTGCACAGTAAAATCGAAATAATTTTGACAAATTACTCAAAATAAAAAATTTATTATCGTAAGAATTTTATTACTAATTGTTTTTTTTCTTAATTTTAATAATACAAATAAATCGAAAATTAAAAAACATTTTTTAATAATAAATGAAAAAATTTGAATAAAATCAAAGTTGGAAATATAAAAAAAACTCTATAGTTTTTAGGGAAGACAAATTATTAAAAAAATTACCATGTAAATAAAATGAACTTTTAATAAAATTATTATTTTTTCAAAATACTCTAAATTCGAGTAAACAAGAAGCGGCCGTTCGAAAAATTTTTGAATATTGACTTATTTTATACCTTCATTCTGTTATTTTGTATCGAAAAATTTTTGAATATTGACTTGTCCTTCATTCTGTTATTTTGTAAAGCATAAAATTTAATGAGCACTTTCATCAAAACAGGTCCAAGCTATAGTTCAAAAACTTTGAGCTAAATTTCGTTTATAACAGAATGAAAGCCAAGTCAAAATTTAAAAATTCTTCGAATGACTATGTTATTTGCCCGAAATTAAAGTAATTTTTAAAAACTGAATTTGGTCTAGAAAATAAAAAGTGCTACGAATATTTCGAAATTGTTACAAAACAAAAGATAAAAATAAAAACAAATTTGAAATTTGAAAATGTAAATATAAATATAGGGTCTGTTTTACCGACTTATAAAATATATAAAATGCTCTCTTCTTCTATTTATCGTTTTTTAATGATTTTAGTATGTTAAAAAAAATACAATAAAAAACATTGGAGGCAAAATAGTAAATAAGGCAATGACAAAAATAAAAGCAATTTTATCCAAAAAAGAAGTCAGCGAGTTAGGTATTTATCAAAGAATTGATAATTTCTTATCAATTTTTGAAAAGTTCGATTTCTAAAAACGCACGTAGAAAATATACACATTTCTCATGAAAATATGCGGACTGTTCATTTGCCAAAACTATATATATATATATATAAATGAATGAATGTTACGTCCATTATTATATTTATATTACAATTTATTATACGCTATATATTTATATACATACATCTTGTTTCTGAAATATTTTCAAATTGAAACGCCAAAAATAAGCTTAAAAATAAAAGGGTCCTTTTGTTTTTTTTTCTGATAAAGTGATTCGAAAAATATTATTTATTTTGAAATGTTAAAATGAAACCAATCGATTTGAAAAATGTAATAACCGAATGGACAAAAATGGAGTGATCCCACTCATAAAATTATTTGTCGAAATTTTTAATTTTTCTAAATCGAAAATTCTTTTTTATATTCTTTATTTTTTCTATATTTTTAATTTATTGTTTTAAAAAATTTCATAATCTTCTTTAATATGTTGACGACAATGCATGTTTTGCATTCAAAATTGCGCGCCTATTGGCAGACGCCTTTATTCTATTCTTTATCTTAATAAAACTCTGAAATTACATTTTAAATATGTATTTAGCAGGTTTACTTCGTTGTAATTTTTTAAACTTTATCAATCCATAAAGAACAGAATGAAAGCGTTTGCCAATGAGCTCGCAATTTTGAATGCGTGCATGAAAAATCATACAAATCAACGTGTTAATTGTTCTGTCTTTTATACAAATACCCTAATTTCGCGTGTATAAGGCCGGGTGTTTTGGGCTAAATTTAAATTGGCGCCAATGAGTTCATTCTGTTTTATTGGATCCAAGTGAGTCCAAATTTTGTGCCCACTTTTATGAAACTGAAACGAAGTTTGGACGGAATTTGGACGGATCCGATGCAACAGAATGAATTCATTGGCGCCAATTTAAATTTGGCTCAAAATACTCGGCCTTATACATGCGAAATTAGAATAAATCAAATAGAAAAACAGATTTAATAAATTACCTCGAATTGATTTTGTGGATGTCGTAAACCTTTAATTATGTTTACAATGCTTGTCAAAATGAAAAATTGTAAAATGCCTTTTATAAATACCATTTCGTCTAGATGATGTTCCCATACGGCGGTCAAATAAACCTAATTACCCAAATTTCGCGTGTAAAAGACCGGGTGTTTTGAGCCAAGTTTAAATTCGCGCCAATGAGTTCATTCTGTTGTATCGAATCCGTTGGAGTCCAAATTTTGTGCCCTCTTTTTTATAGTCGAAAAGAATAAAAATGATGAAAAATGTAACAAAATTATTTATTAGAATAAAAATGATAAAGATCATTTTTTTTACAAAAAATCATATTTTAACAACATTTCAGAAAAGAAAACAAAAAAAAACATTTTTCTGGTGCATGTTATAATTTAATAATATTTATTTATCTTTCATTTGACTTTTTGAAAAAAATTGAGAAGAAAAAGAAATACGAAGTGCTTATAGCAATAGCGGAAATGGAAAGAGAAAAAGATAATTACAGAAATTATTAGGTTGTCCCATAAATTTTTATACAAATTTTATTTTCAACTAAAGTTAATAACAACAACAAAACAAAACACAATTTATCTAAACAAAGTAATTGCCATTATTATCAATGACCTTCTTCCACTTTTCACGCATTGATCGGATTCCATCAGTGTAGAATTTGATTGGTTTTGAGGTGAAGAAGTCGTTGAGCGCTGCCCTGATATCGTCTACTTCAGTGAAGCGCCTATCTCGGAGGAAGTGTTCCATTGACCGGAACAGGTGGTAATCGGATGGAGCAATGTCCGGGCTATATGGTGGTTGTTTGATTTTTGTCCAGCCTAATTCTTCGATTTTTGCCACCGTCATTTGTGCTGTATGTGGTCTGGCGTTGTCCTGGTGGAAGTGATTTTGGCGTCCTTCCCATGACATGCAGATGACGAGCGATGGTAGACTTGGACGAATTGAGTTCGGCGGCCAGCTTTCGAGTGGTTTGGGCCGGATTCGACTTGATGGACCTGCGTAAGCGTCTCTTGTTTACGGTAGACGGTCGTCCTGAGCGTGGTTTGTCTTTTTTGCTTCTCTGGCCGGCTTGAAACTTCTGGTACCAATTCCAACAAGTCATTCTGGTTGGTGTTGATTTGCCGGTGACCGCTTGAATATTTTTGGCCGCTTGGGTCGGATTGCTGCCGAGCTTGAACTGATTGAAAATCAAATCGCGCACTTTTTCACGTTGACTAGACATTGTTCTAAACAGCATAACTTTTTACCAACAAATGATAACCATACAAACAATACCTTAAAATAACCGCAATAAAACGTGCCTTTGAATAACGTATCACACTTTAGAAAATTCTTTTTAAACGTCTGAAAAAACAACAATGTATAAAAATTTATGGGACAACCTAATAGATCGTAGAAAATTTGAATAAACTGAAAATTCGCATCCAACTATAAAACAGACTAAACCTCTGTACCAAACTCTGGATCGTATAAAAACAGCTGAGTCTCGGCAGCCTCTTCCGGATGGATTTGAATAAACTCTTCCTCTTGTTGAATTTGAAACTGGGTCTCCTCTTCTTTCCAACTGGCTTTCGTCGATTCTTTCCTGAAATGATTCCCAATAAGCAAGATATAATAATTACCCTAATTTCGCGTGTAAAAGACCGGGTGTTTTGAGCCAAATTTAAATTGGCACCAATGAGTTCATTCTGTTGTATTGAATCCAAGCGAGTCCAAATTTTGTGCCCGCCTTTGTCTCGATTTCATAAAAGTGGGCACAAAATTTGGACTCGCTTGGATCCAATGCAACAAAATGAACTCATTGGTGCCAATTTAAATTTGGTTCAAAACACCCGGCCTTATACACGCGAAATTAGAATATAATTTAAAAAAATTCTCTCAGCTCATTAAGCTGAAGATTTAAAGCTGAAGAAAAAAATGGCAATAAAATATGAATTTTTTATATGTTTTGAATTAAGATTGGTATTAGAAAATTAAGTTTTTTTTTCGATGTCTTTAAATTTTGAAGACCAATCATTCGTTCTACATTTTATCTGGTATTCAACAATATTTTATACAAAGATAAATTTAAAAAGATTTTTAACTATATAATATATGAATAATTTTTATGTAACGAAAGAATTCAATTTTTGTTTGAAAAAAAAATCAAAAAATTCTTCAATACCGAACAAATTCAACACATAAAACATATCTATTTGCAGCAATATATATGAGTTGTAAGTGATTTTTACATAAATTTAGCACATTATTTCTCTTACATAAATATTTTATAATTTTTATATGTATTTACTGCCTAATTTAAAATCTTCTAAATATACTAAAGCGCTTTTTTATTTTTTATTTTTAAATTTTTGTTATATGTATTTTATTCCAAAATTTCCAAAAACAATCCTTTTGACAAAAAAAGACAACCCTTCAGCTGAGAGACATTCGTTTAAAATTTTATGTTATTTTGGACAGCAGGGAACTAAATTAATATTCTTTAATGAGTATACCAAGCTCTTTTATCAGAGCAAATCGATTCGGGTACCGAACCGTCGGCACCCTCTAGTAATAAAATAAGATATGATTTAAAAAATGAATCAACATTAAGAAAACAATATTTAAATATAATAAAAAATAATTAAAAGTAAAATTATTTTATAATTTATTCACATAAACGGCAAGCTAAATGTGATAATTATTTTGCGGCCAGTCGGCCAAAAAAAATCAATTTTGCAAGTGAACCGCAAAAAGTAAAAAAAAAATTATATACAACATAAGTTTTAAAATTTATAGTCATGATATTATGGTATAAAAGAGAATTTCATAGAAAATACTTTCTTGCCGACTTAATAATTTTTAGATCATCATTGACTATTAAAAAAAAATATTTATAAGAAATAAATTCAATCTTCGTTTACCCGAATTTTAAGATAAATTAAAAAGCACAGCCACAACTAAAATGAGTATTTTAGACTTAACAAAAAATGCATACAAAAAATTTGTTTACAAATTAGAATTATTGATAATTTTGCTCTAAAAATTAAAATTTCTTTATTCAATTATTTTTTTTAATTATAACTACTGTAACAGCTTGATGATGAGTTGTAATACGTTTACAGTACTGCGAGTACATGGCATAGGAATTACAACAATCATTATTAGCGTAGTTGCTACAATTGAAACAAATACATTAAATTACATATCAAAATTATTTTATCTAGCTCACAAGAGAATCATAAGACTTGTTTCCCTGACTTTTTGATGAACATTTTATTTTTTCTACTATTAAAGCATCTTAAGGCTTATTTTAGCCATTATATCTATTAAATAAAATTTTAGCGAAATTCAAATTGAAAAATTGAGTCAATTTCAAGTCAATTTTATCCATTTTTCACCTTTAAAAATAATGTCAAAAAAGTTCATCTCGAATTGTTTAACTTTTTTGGTTAATATCTGAAGAAGTATCACGGTGTATGACTTCTCTCGCCGTCGCGCCAAAACCATCGTTCATTTTTCGCGAATGAATTTCGGGCTATATAGGCGAGAAAATCCTCACCCAACCCCAATTAATCAACCGTGGTAGTGCCACTATTGCATGATCTCGATTTTGGTTTGACTCAGCCAGGCTAAAGTTAAGCAAATGCCAGTTTTTGTGGTTCACTGGACCCTCTGAGCACCATTTCCCAGTGCCTCTTCGGAGGTTTGGTACATCCCAAAGCTAACTGAGTCAGCCGGATGAGAGGGATTGTAATGGTGCAATGCTCGATTTTACATGACAACAACGAGCCTGCAATTACGCCGGTGTGCGAGACGCAAACTGTTGGCTTGTCTGGCCAATCCGCTTCTTTCGATGAGTCCCGTTGCCCAAGATACCGTTTCATAGTCGGATCGAAGATTGAGCGATGATCCCGGCCGGATCAACCTTTTGCCATTTTTGCAAAAAATATTTCAAAAACAAAATTATTTTGCTTTTATTAGTGATGAAACAAACCCAAATAATTCTTTATATCTTTTTAATGAAAAATTCGAATAGAAATATCTTTTGTTTACACTTAGCAAAAGCTTCAGCAGAATCACTGAAGATATAAAAACTGTATAATGGCTAAAAAAGCCTTAAGATGCCTTAAATAGTAGAAAAAAAATGAAGTGCTCTCATCGGAGTTTGAACCTTTGATCCTCCAAAAAACATTCTAAACGGCTTAAATGACCATACGAAGTTTCATCAAAAAGTTAGGGGAACAAGTCTGGTGATTCTCTTGTCAGTCGGTAAAGCATCACTAGGGTTAAGAATTAATTTATTCTTTAAATCATGCCACGGCAGATATCTTTTTCAAATGCACATCTCTATTAAAAAAAATTTTTTTAATTATATGTAATTGATTGAATTAAATATTAAAAAATATGTATTTTTATCTATTTGATTAAATTAATTATTAAAATTTGTAACCAGTATTTTTATTTAAATGAATTAAATATTTTTTTGTATTTAATCTTTATGTTTTTGAAAAAATGACATCTTTGCTTGGGAAATTCAGAGGTGTATCAAAATAGGGTATCAAATTAGGTACCAAAATTATAATGAAAGCTTAGTCTTTATTTTATTAGACGCAGCTTTGCCGAGCCAATTTGATTTTATTGGGCTGGGAGGTTTTAAAATTTTTTCAAATTTTTTTGAAATATTATTATTATTATTTTATTAATCTTAGCTTTAGATCTTGAAATCGACCCTTTATCGCAACGATTTCCGTGCGAGTTATTTTTTAAATTAACTGTGTTTGAAATTCTAACAAAATTTCTAAATCTTTAAATAAATTTAAACTTTGTAGTATACATGAATTTATGTATATTTGAATGAAAAAATAATTCAATCCTATAATCACAGTAATGTCAAGAAATAAAATTGGGAGTCGAAGAACATATAATTCGTCTATCCAATTGTTGCGCCTGCTATTTGAGTGCAAACGCAAAAAATCTTGAACGATCTGATTTTAACCCATAAGTGACGACGTGTACACTTTTGTGTACACGAATTTAAATTTGTGCAATTATTGGCAAATGTGTTCATTCTGTTCTGTATGGATTTATAAACATAAAAAGAATTTGTAGTATAAGAAACCTCCTAGGCACATATTTTGAGTGTGGTTCCAAAGCTTTATCCAATTAAAGAACAGAATGAAGGCAGACGCCAATTTGCGCGCAAATTTGAACTCAAAACATTCATTGTCACTTATGGGTTAAAATTATTTTTTTAAATTGATTCAATTTAATAAAAGTTATATTATCACATTTAAAATCAGCGGATTTCTCCGGGGGGACTTGTACTTTAAATTTGCACTAACGTACATTTGCTTGCAGTTGAAATATATTTTCTGCTACATTTTAATTGCTTGTCGCCACTGTTCAAAATGGAATATTCAATTTTTCGTCATGAGCCCAAAAAACACGTTCGAGTCAAAAAAATAGCGCTTCCTGCGGGCCGGTTAGTTTTTTTAATGAGTTATATTATTATCTGCCAACTCTATATTTTTGACGAATTTAGGAATCTTTATTCCGAGAAATGTCGCGTAGAATATAGCGACTTTTTAAAGCGTAAAAATTTAGACGGCATTGAAACCAAACATGATATCGCTGACAAGTTAGTTTATTGTTTTTTTATGTTTTATTAAGTTTATTTTAATTTTTTCCTTAGTAGACTTTTTACGATATTTTAATTTGAATGGGCGAGAGGGCTAAAAGGCGGAATAAAAAATAACGTTGAAAAATAACAGGCTAAACAACAACTCCGAGTTTAATGAGAAAAATGCCACGGAGTCGGGTGACGGCTCTGATGATGCGGTTCAAGAAGATCATTCACGCAACACTTCCGATGATCCCACGTCAGATCCCGTGGTTGGCGTTGAAAAGGATGCGACGTCGTCTCTACACTATTGCGGACCATATTGTCACCAAACGCATCGTGGACACGTCGCCTACAAGATGCACGATAGGTGAGTGGAAATCTTTGTGCATAGAATTAAAAAAATAAAATTTTTTTTCTATTTTCATTTTTAGAAGTCATCGCAGGAGTGTGTCTACGCAAAAATACCGCTCGATGAACATTCATAATCAACGTATTGGCGGGACCGGTAGCAACATTCGACGCTTTACGTCGTCTTCGTTTTACGCCTCGCAGCAATATCGTCAGCAAGGCCGCTTCAATAAAAACAAACGTATTAAACAACAGCAACCGGCTTCCAACAATGATAATTTTCAATTCTTTAATAATCGCGATCTTACACGCGATGGTCCACTTAGCGAACGCTTTACTTCATCGCATTCTCAGATTCAGTCGAATCGTTTTGCGCCGCAAGAATTTTACAACTCGAATCGGGTTAGCCAACTATTTTTTTATGAAACTCTATTTTTAGGTCCCAATTTTTTTTTTTTGGATTTTTATGATCCTATTTTTGGATATCTTTTTATTATCCTTTTTCATCTCATTTAAGTTTAATATATTCTTAATCTTATTTTTAACTTTCTC